>CM069603.1:6702500-7302500 GCA_035771175.1 Paratinospora sagittata
AATAAAGTTCTGATAGAAATCAAATGGTTGATGAGGTATTTCCTTTGGGAAGGTGGTGACTTTGCTTTGAATTCTCATTTGGTCCATTGGATGCTAATGTGCAGGAAAGTTGATCAGGGAGGAATCCGGGTGGGTAATCTTCATAAGTGGACCCTTTTGAAACCAATTCTTGCTTCCCTTCCTGCGTACTTCATGTCCCTTTTCAAAATGCCAAATAAAGTTCTGATAGAAATCAAATGGTTGATGAGGTATTTCCTTTGGGAAGGTGGTGACTTCGCTTTGAATTCTCATTCGGTCCATTGGATGCTAATGTGCAGGAAAGTTGATCAGGGAGGAATCTGGGTGGGTAATCTTCATAAGTGGAATATGGCTCTGGTGGGGCAAATTGTTGTGGAGATTCACTAGGGAACATAAATCTCTTTGGTGTAGGATTATTCGAAGCAGGCATAATCTGTTGGACAATGGAAGCATGGCAGGGTTGGCCCCTTGCTTCACTCATAGAATCCCATGGAAGTTCATTCATCCCCTTCACAAAGTCTTTGCTCAATACAATAACCTCAAAATTGGCAATGGTGGATATTTTCGATTTTGAGGATCCTTGGTGTGGCAAAACATCTTTCCAGAATCGCTTCCCTAATCTTTTTAGAATTTCTTTGGCCAAAGATTGTTCAATGTCTTACTTTGTCACTGACCCCGATGAGACTTCCCTTTCTTGGAACCTCCATCTTCCTCCTAATCTTTATGAGAGACAAGAGACTGAGGTGGTTTCCCTCCTTTCCATTCTTGATACGATTTCATTGTCTTCTATGGCTAATCATTTTTTCTGGTCTCTTGAATCCTCCAGTGTTTTTTTTCCATCCAAGCTTTCTTTTTTATTGATCGAGATCCTTGTGTCTGGCCCCATGTACCTTTGTCTGCATTTGGAAGACACATGTGCCTTCTAAGGCTAAAATACTAAGCTAGCTCATCTGCCTTGGCAAAATCAGCACTGTTGATGTTTTACAATGTCACACTCCTCATTTGTACCTTTGCCCAGTTGGTGTTGTTTGTGCAGAGAGGACAACTAGTCTATTGATCATTTCTTCATTCACTGCACCTTTGTTATTAACATTCTAAGAAGGTGGGGCGATTTAATTGGTTACAACAACACCACTTCTTCGCACAATGTGGAGGCACTTCTCTCCTTCAATGATTCTTTCCTTAATAGGAAAGCCGCATGTATGGGCCTATGATTATCCTTGTTGTTTGGAGGATTTGATAGGAAAGGAACAACAAGATTTTCCAAGGGGAGACTAAAGATGGCTTCGTTGTTTGGGAGGATTTGATGGTGTTTGCTTCTCTATGGATTACAACGTCTAAATTGTCTAGGGGTTTTTACCTTTGGTGAGTAATTGAGGAGTTGGGAGAATCTTCAAATTCTTGGGTAACTTTTCTTTGTTTGTCATTGTGTTTTTCTTTGGGTTGCGCGATGCTCATCTCTTGGTTGAGCCCGAGTTTCCTTTTGTTCTCTTTCATTCTTTTTTATAATAAATTTTGTTTCTTCTCAAAAAAAAAAAAAAGTTATGAGTTTCTACATATAATTGTAGTTGAGCTCTTTATAATAAAACCATTAGAATTTTACTATATCTATCTATACTAGTGTGTGAGCACATGCGTTGCACGTGATTTCTACTATAATTATTTAATTTCATTTATTATTTAAAATTGGTATTTTAGATTTTTATTGTTCTTATTATAATATAGTTTGTTTAGAAGAAATAAGTGTCTTTCAAAGAGACGAAGGAGAACATGTTGCACTATTTAAAAATGGGAATGAAGGTACATAATTTATATACTATTGTGAAGATATTTTTATCTTTCATTGATTAAAGAGTTTTCTACTTTTCTATTGTGGATAAGTTGATAAAAAAGAACTTATGTTTATTAGCAAAGCTATCAAAATGGTAAAGATATTTTTATCTTTCATTGATTAAAGAGTAGTCTACTTTTCTATTGTGCGTAAGTTGATAACAAAGAACTTATGTTTGTTAGCAAAGCCATCAAAATGGCAAGAAAAACTGGGTATGTTACACAGTTACATATAAAGGAAAAAATAAGTAAAAAGGTGGTGACAGAGCATACAAATCAGGATTTTGATTATATAAGTTATATATTGTTAATGTAAAGAAAGCATTTAAGAAAGATATGAAAATGGGAATGTTAGCTCATTTGGATTGGATTATTGTGAGATGCATGAGGAAAGCCAATAGATACTAAGAGTGGCTCCTATGTTTACAATAGTAAAAAAAGGAAAGAAGAATAAGAGGGCAGATCCAGGAGCGATGGAGAGGAAGTAGTAGTTAATAGAGAGGATTAAAAAATGGATGAGAGAGAGTGGTGTTGGTTTGAAATTTGTAAAGAGACATTTGAGATTCCCCTAACTGAATTCTAGTTACTTTTTTCTTGCCTTCCCTTATGAATACATTCATGTTAACCTTTCAACCTTTAAATTAGTATATTACTATAAGAATATTGATGGGCAGTTTTGGAAGTATAATAAAAAGGTTTCACCGTCAACTATCAGAGTATTCTCTTTATATTAGTATAGATTTACATGTATGGTTAATATGTTTAATGGTATGATATGTAATTTTAGGTTATAATGGATGATTTAGAAATGTAATTTAGACTTTGGAGTAGTCATGCCTCAAGATTAAGGATCTAGGGTCGTAGTTTTTTAGGGGCATTACACATTCAAATTGATTTTTGAATGTGTTACTAAGAAGATATTCCAAATGAAGTGACTAGAGTGCATCCGCTATCCCAATCCCCAAAAGCAAAGAGCTTGGACTGATCACCATCTTTCGACTGACCTGGCCTCCATTTTGGAGACAAATTATGGTGGAAAAATTTAATGAGATTGCATACAAAGACAAGAAATTGGTAAGTTTGAAGAGAAAGAAGGTGTTGTAAGTCTGAAGAGAAAGAAGGTGTTTCCCATTGATGAACTTAGGGCAAAGTAAATAAAGAGAAGATGTTGTTTCAATTAGATTGTAATTTATTTATTTTTAAAAAGAAAAAAAAAGAAAATTGCTTGGTATCAAGAGATATTGTTATCTTTATACATCAAGGGAAAGGAGTGGAAATTCAGTTAGTTTCTGTACAGTTGCTTGTTGACCAACACAAATAAATCAAACAAAAGGGATACTGATACAATGATGTAAAGTTGTTTTTTTTTTGTTTGTTTTTTTTTTTTGACAAGAAACAGAAGTTAATTGATAACAAAGAAAATCCAAAGCAGCAACCCGGGACCCTAGAGACAAGAAATCCCTAGAGGTCCATTACATACAGTGCATAATTGGTCCCCAATCCCGAATTCAATCCCCAAAACTATACCCTAAAGACAACTTTGAGGCACTAATCCTTAAAGAGTCCTAGTGTGAAGATTCCCACACTCGCTCAACATCAATGAAAGTATCTTGGAAGATCCTCCCATTCCTTTCCTTCCAAACACTCCAAACTCCAAATAGTTGCTAAGAACACAACTTTCAATGATTTTTGAGTCACCTCTCCCTATTTGGAAAAGAGAAAGGGGACTCCACATTTGGCTGTGGGCATATCATTGATGTAGTTGATGCAGCTCGCCCACTTGTTCCATAATTCTTTGGTAAAATCACAGCTAACAAATAATGTGATCAATGGACTTGGCCTCCTTTCTGCAAAGATGATGCAATGCGATAAGAGTTGGTGTTTGTGGAAAGCTCTAAGTAGTGTTTTCCTATTTTAGGATATTTTACTAATTTTAGTAAATTTTTTATTTTTGGTAATTTACTTTTTTTAGTAAATTTGCTATTTTCGGTAAATTCACTATTTTTAGTATTTTAGTGAATTAGGAAACTAATATTTTTTGTTGAATTAGGAAATTAGTATTCAAGTCTGTTTAGAAGCTTAGTTATTACTATTTTCGTATTTGAGTCTATTTAGGAATTTTGATGGGTTTTGTCTATAAAAAGGGGTCCTTGTATGAGTTATTAGTAGATTGAATAATATTGATTTTTTTAGAATTTGCGAATTCTTTCTTCACCTCTTTTCTTGGTATTCCTTAGAATCAACGGATTAGAGATCTCGATTGTCTCTTCCTCCGGTATTCCTGTGAATCAAAGAGTTAGAAAGGTGTGTTTATTGTCTTCCCTATTCACGCCCTGCATCAAAAGAGAATACCAACTCAGAGAGGGACAAGTTATGGGAATGAGTTCTTTCTTGATGGCAAGTTCAAATGAATCAATGGAAAGATAGCACTAATTATAGCTATTAATCTGCGTTACCTTGAAATACATCATCGAGCCTCTATAGACGATAGGTCAAGTGTTTTCCAACATGGTATCAGAGATGTAGTCCTAAGAGGTTTGACCTCAAACCTCTTTGCAAGAACTTGCTTGTTTCTCTAAGCTTGTTATACCCCCTTTATCATGAGTTTGGTCCATGAACAATGATGCATGTGAGGGGAGTATTGATGTGTTAGCTTAACATACATTATTAGGCCTCTACCTAATGGCCATAGCTTTTTGGTCCATTGATTTATAACAGTTCATTCTTGACTAGTGTGTTTTTGTGTCAAATGATCAAAAATGGCAACGAGGAGGAAAAGAAGGTTTAAGTTGAATAAAAAACTTAATTTATTTGTTACCAATTAGTGCTAGTTATAGTTGAATTTATTTCAAAATGTGTCATTTGTAACTTTGATAATCTTTGCCTCAGCTACATTTATTGCTATTTAGCTATCCATGATTCTGCTGAAGTGTGATTGGGCCTATGCCCATTTTATAAGATTTTCCATTCAATATTATCGTCTCGCGCAAGCTATCTACCTAACGCAGTATTTCTCTTGACACTAGAGACTTGCTACACAAGCTTGGTGCTCACATAAGTTAACTAGAAATAAAAGGTGTTATAAGAATCTTTTTTTCTGAGAATATATAGTTGAGACTAGTCATTTTATTATATGGAAAATGAATGTTTAGCTCTTTCTTTGATAGTGATGTTAAAGCCAATGAGCCCAGCTGTTTGAATTTCTTTGTAAGTGTCAACTTTAATCAATTACATGTTTCTTTCTCCCCATTGGAGTAAACCACTTACCCAGTTTTGAAATCATGATCACATCTTGATATTCTTTATGTGCCAAATTGAGCTTGTCTCAAGAATGAAATAACTTTTGCAATGCAGACGTTTAATGATTTTTTTATAAGAGAACTGAAGCCTGGTGCAAGACTAATTTCCTTTGAAGATCGCGATGACATTGCTGTTTGTGCAGCTGACAGCCGTCTTATGGCCTTCGAGTCTGCTGAATATAGTATGAGGTTTTGGATAAAGGTGATGTTTCTCATTTTAGCCTTAATGGTCATAACATGTTGGCATCAGTACTTATCATGGATTCATGAGGAGATTCCTTGCTGTTAATTTTCACCATGGGCATAATAATGTATCATGAAGACCAGGCTCCTAGCATTTGAAACCTTGAAGTGCAATGCTGATACATCTTCCATTTGTTTTCAATATTGTTTATCCTGAAGGATGGCTGATCTCATATATAGCTTTATATGAATGCAGATGATTTCCGTAGTCTAGCCCTTGTTTAGAATCCAAAGATGAATACCTAAACAATTACTTACTACCATTTCAGACCAAAGAATACCTTCCATTTTGTAGTATGGTTCCTATAAACTCTAAACTTTTTGTTTTAACACAACTGCACCATGGAGGCAGGAATCGAAAATTTGAATTTGGCCTAAATGTGGTCACACAAATTTTGAAATTTATTCAACGAAGTCTAACTCTACAATAAGGTTATTTGAAAACTTAGCATCTTAGAAAAGTTTAAACAATTTTCATTTAAAATTGCTAAATTAGGCTTGATTTTGTTCTTGAAACATATTAAATTATAAAATATAATGATTTAAAATATAATTTATTGTTTCTATTGCGGAGAAGAGAGAAATCTGGGGGATTGCGTTTCCATTTATGGTGTTTCCATTTAGAGAAAAATTTATTTTTAGGAGTTGCCATATCTAAAAAATACTGAAATTGTAAAAGTTACTATACAGTGAACAACTCTGTAAGTCTATTTATTTGGTGTTCCTCCATTGAGGTATCATCACGAATAAGAAGAATTCTCCTCTCTTCTCCCGTGGACGTAGGCCATAGAGCCGAACCACGTTACATCTCTGTGTTTCTTTATTATTTTATTTTACAACATGGTATCAGAGCATTAGGCTCGTACAATTGGGAATATTTTTTCGGCCTTCATCATCGAAATCTTATGTGTCGGCCTTCATCGCCGAATCTTTGTGTTTCATCACCATCGTTGTGTCGACTTTCATCATCTTCACTGTCTAATCTTTTTTGCCGCTGCTATTGTTCATCACTACAAAACCTCATCTTCATCGACCGTCGCTGCCTTCATCGCCAGCGTGCATCATCTTGCCATAACCCACTATTTCCGACGACGTCGTTGCACACCATCTCACCATCGTCACCACTGTATCTTTCATTGATGACTGTACTAGAGTCTCATGAATATTCTTACTGAAACAAAAATCCGATGTGAGCTTTGTTCTTCCTACCTTCCATAACATGATACACACACAGTTTGGTGCAAAAATCAAGAGATTTCGATCTGACAATGCAAGAGACTATTTTAATCAAACCTTAACCAATTACTTCCAAAACGAGGGGATCCTTCATGAATCATCTTATGTTCACACCCCACAACAAAATGAAGTTGCTGAAAGAAAAAACGGTCACCTGCGTGATACAACCCGAGCCTTTTTATTTCAAAATAATATGTCTAAGTCCTATTGGGGGAAAGTTGTCCTTACTACAACACACCTTATTAACCGCATACCATCCTGGACCCTTGGTTTCAAAAGTCCTATGGAAAAGCTTTATCAATTTTACCCTAAGCTCAAAATCTCCAATAATCTTATACTTAAGATATTTGGGTGTGTATCATTTGTCCATGTTCACCAACCCAACAGGGGGAAGTTGGACCCCAGAGCTCTCAAGTGTGTCTTTGTAGGATACTTCTCCACTCAAAAGGGATATAAATGCTATCATCCGCCATCAAAGAAATTCTTTGTCTCTGTTGATGTCACTTTCTGTGAACATGAGCCCTATTTTTCCGCTCCTTGTCTTCAGGGAGAGTGTCATCATGGAAGACAAGGAGGATCGGAGACTGTTTGATCTTTTTGACCCTCTTAACTTTTTTAACCTTCAGCAAACCAAACCTGAATCTCCTTTTTTTTTAAACCCATTGATAACCAAAATGATGAACCTATGGATCGGATGACTGGACAAACGTACTCAAGGAAGAAAGCTGCAGTCCCCGACCGACGCAAGTTCAAGAATCTGAACCAAGTCCTGCGAATGAGGTAACATGCTTTGAACCCTCCTTACAAATTCCATTAGTCTCTGAAACTAACAGTGATCTTTTAGCCTCTAAACCTAACAGTGATCTACCCATTGCCATTAGAAAGGGAACCAGGGAATGTACCAAGCGTCCTTTGTATCCACTATCTCATGTTGTGTCCTTTGAGAAGTTTTCACCAACCCATAAGAGTTTCCTTACCAGTTTGAACAATATCAAGACTCCTACATCAGTATCTGAGGCGTTATCTAATAAAGATTGAAAACAAGCAATGAATGTGGAAATGGAGGCTCTAGAAAAAAATGCAACATGGGAGTTAGTTGATTTACTTGCCGAAAAGAAACCCGTGGGATGCAAATGGGTTTATACTGTTAAGTACATAGCAAATGGGTCACTGGAGAGATGCAAGGCAAGGTTAGTAGCGAAAGGGTACACTCAGACATATGGTGTGGACTATTTGGAGACATTTGCACCTGTTGCGAAGATGAACACGGTTTGAGTATTGCTCTCTTTAGCTGCCAACTACAACTGGGATTTACAGCAATTTGATGTGAAAAATGCTTTTCTTCACGGAGAACTGGACGAAGAGATCTATATGGAGGTTCCTTCTGGATTCGAAAGCTGTATAACAAGTGGTAAAGTGTGCAAACTGAAAAAGGCCTTGTACGGACTTAAACAATCTCCAAGAGCATGGTTTGGCCGCTTCGCCAGAGTAATGAAAGAGAAGAGATATAAGCAGAGCCAAGGAGATCATACATTATTCATTAAGCACTCAGCGTCAGGGGGAGTTACAACGCTCTTGGTATATGTAGATGACATCATTATGACTGGAAATGATGAGCCTGAGAAACAAAGCCTGAAACAGTCTCTAGCCAAAGAATTCGAGATCAAGGATCTAGGACGGTTGAATTACTTTCTTGGAATTGAAGTGGCACATTCCAAACAGGGGATCTTTATTTCTCAACAGAAATACATCACAGATCTCCTTAAAGAAACAGGGAAGTTAGCATGCAAACCTGTAACCACACCTATTGATCCCAATCATAAGCTTGGAGAAGCTGAAAAAGCACCTATTGTCAATAAGGAGACTCATTTATCTCTCTCACACGAGACCTGATATTGCATATGCAGTGAGTGTAATCAATTAGTTCATGCACAACCGTAAAGATATTCATTTGCAAGCAGTTAACTGTGTTTTACAGTATCTTAAAGGGACTCCAGGGCAGGGCATCTTATTTAAACGAAACACAGGAGTAGTTCTTGAAGCATATACGGACGCAGACTATGTTGGTTCAGTAGTTGACAGAAGATCAACTACTGGATACTGTATGTTTCTTGATGGGAATTTGGTGACATGGCGAAGTAAAAAGCAGAATGTTGTGGCCAAATTTAGTGCTGAAATAGAATTCCAAGCAATGGCACAAGGGGTTTGTGAGCTATTATGGTTGCAGATAATTTTGACAGATTTGAAGATACATTGGGATGGCCCTATGAGACTCTATTGTGACAATAAGTCTGCAATAAGCGTTGCTCATAACCCAGTTCAACATGATCGAACCAAGCATATCGAGATTGATAGACACTTCATTAAAGAAAAACTTGATAGTGGGTTGATCTGTACTCCATAGGTGTCTACCAATAATCAACTTGCTGATGTGCTCACTAAAGGGTTAAGCCATACTGCATTTCAAGCAAATGTGTCCAAGCTGGGAATGTAAATCTTTATTCACCAGCTTGAGGGGGAGTGTTGCGGAGAAGAGAGAAATCTAGGGGATTGCATTTCCATTTATGATGTTACCATTTAGAGGAAAATTTATTTTTAAGAGTTGCCATATCTAAAAGATACTGAAATTGTGAAAGTTACTATACAGTGAATAATTCTGTAAGTCTATTTATTTGGTGTTCCTCCATTGAGGTAGCATCACGAATAAGAAGAATTCTCCTCTCTTCTCCCGTGGACGTAGGCCATAGAGCCAAACCACATTACATCTCTGTATTTCTTTATTATTTTATTTTACAACAGTTTCAATAATATTTATAAGCATTATGTGAGATAAAAATTATTTATGATTTTTATTTCTAACATACATTAGAAATTTATGGGTTTTCTTTTCTACACAGATATAAATTGCATTGTTCTTTTTTTAAGTTGATATTTTAGTTTAAATAATTACATTATGAGATTGACCTTCAATGTCAAGTATTTGTATTCTTTATGAGCATCGTCTAACAAATTGAAGTTACTATTAATTCTTTTTCCAACTTTGCATTTAAAAAGTACACAACTCAAATGTGTTTTTGAAGTTTGCTAATTATTTCTATTTTCACCTAACTTCAACGAAGATTTTGTGTTCTTTTTGTTTACCTTATTTCGTAATTCAATGATCATTGAGAATTTTGAAAATTTTCAGAGAATTTTTATTTGATGCATGGAAGTTGTCCCCTTGAGAGATTCACCATGTAAAAAAATTCTATGAGGACATGATTTGTGGTTTGATTATGCATTGTGTTGATTTGTATTTTGTTACTTATATTTTTTTCAGATCATTTCAAATATATATCTATAATCTTCAGAATGAAGTCACAAGGACTTCAACAATCTCATGAATCTGACTGTTATACTCTTTAGGACGTCCAAGATCTTGCTTTTCCCAGAGTATAGATGACATCAAGATTCGAGATTCACCTGAATAGCACAAGTACCATGCTGCAAAGAGAGACTATGTATCAAGTGGAGAAAAGTAACTAGCTAAACAGCAAAAGATAACATATAGTCGTATCATTATGTTTGAGTTTCAAGAGTCATGGTTTTCCTTGAAGGGTTTTTCTTGTATATTTGAGTTCATCTTTTGTTAAATTCAGACACCTGGTGCTTGCGTCATACTATCATCAAGACTTAAGAGTTCCAAAATGCTATGCTACTTCTGCTTAGGTTCTAAATAGCTATAAATGACAATAAATCTTTTCCCTAGTATTACCTGTGAATTCAATGATTATCATCATTTATAAATAATCTCAACTCATGTGTCTAATCTAATTTTCTAGGTTTCTATTTCAATTACTGTGCATCATCAAGAAGTTCTAACTCATCCAATAGTTTTTTGATGGGTTTAAGATTCCAATTGTTTCTTTATTATGGATTAGATGCTTTTTTGTTCATAGCAGTGTTTTTCTCAGGGTCGTAAATTTTCCATTCAAGGTCTCTTGGGGACAGATGTATACTCCAGTGCATTCGCCGATGGATCTCTGGTGATATTTCGATTGGCACCACAGGTATTACTTAAAGCAAATTACATTTTTTGTTCTTGAGTTACAGATTTTTATGTTGGTTAAGGAAAGACCTCCCAAATGAGACTTTTTAGTGAAGAATTAGATGCATTTTTTAGGTCATTATCAATACAGGATTTTTTTTTTTACCTTTGATATAGTTCTTTTTTTTTTTTTTTGGCTATCTGAATGTTTGCAGGATTACCATCATTTCCATACTCCTGTCTCTGGAACAGTAGAAAAGTTTGTTGATATTCCAGGAGCCCTATACACTGTAAGTACTTATAGATCTTTTTTTTTTCTTTTCCTTTTTTTTTTATTGGTAAGTGGTATGGTGTGAATCTGTGACCTCAAAGTTTGCATACCCTATGTCAATCCATTGAGGCAAGGGGTTCAACCATATAAATTCTTGTGGATGGAATTATGGAGTGGCTGTCTTATGCTCTTTTCTTACTCTTAAGTTTTTTTTATGATGCTTGATCTGATTGTCCTATCAGGTGAATCCTATTGCTGTCAATAGCAAATACTGTAATGTCTTCACTGAGAATAAGCGAGTTGTAGCTGTTATTTCAACTGAGTGCTTTGGGAAGGTTTGTGGATTCTATTTGATGAAATCTGCGAGCTTGTGCATCTTTAGTTATTTTCAATGCACCATAAAGAGCAATTTCATATATTTTCAACCATATTTACTCATGAAGGAGATTGTTTGACCGTTCTGATTGATATATATCAACAGAAGGGGCCAACGTCGATATTCAGTATGGAAACTTGAACTTCTCTTCAACATTTATGCGACACTTCAATGCCTTATAATAAGATTAATCGTGTCTCACATTCACTGCCTTATTCTGCTGCTATTATTTTACTGTCTACATCGAAGTTGTATAGCAAGGGCAATTGACTATTTTCAAATATAACAAATAGAAGAAGTTAATTATTAATTTAAGAATTTTCCACCTCCAATTCCGATTTCACTTATAAACCTACACTTGATCATTAAAAGGAAGTTTGTTTTTGTGTGTTTTTCATTATTATTATTTTATTTTTTTTACTTTTACGTTTCTTGTAAATTATTGTTTACCTTCCAAATGTATTCAGATATTAGTAAACATCTTTTGACAGTGGACTACTTTTGAATATTCAGGATTTTCTATATTTTCAAATTCATCACTTCTTTTCATCGTTTCTACTATTTTAATGTATTGAACTGCTAATGAAATATTAGGGTTCTAGAACCTTTTTACATTTTCCAGGCCCACACATATGCAAAGATGATTGTCCTACAAGAGATTTTCTGCATTCAGTTTAACCTGGACAAGTTCTGAAAGTGATTTTATTACTTTTGAACATTTTCATGGTGTATCTCAGGTTCCAATGGCCCTAAATAACAGCTGAAAATATTTATTGGTTTTGCAGCCTTGGTCCAACATATGAACCTTCCAATCAAATTTAAGTTTATTGGATTTCCCAGATTTTTTCCCCTTTTCATTTCATTTTTTAAGTTTCCTTTCTGAAATACCCTTGAAGTTTCACTGGTAGTTCCCAAACTTTTCTTTCTAAATTCGAAGTACCAATGGTGCAAGGATTAGTAAAACTCCCTGGATCCTTTAGCTTTTGAGGTAGCTTCTTTTGTAGTATGGCACTACACTCCTCCGTAAGCTTTACCGTCTCATAATCCTCCAACTTCCTCTTCTTTGACATCACATCCTTCATGAACTTGACGTAGTTTGGCATTTGCTCCAATGCATCTGCAAAGGGATGCTAATGTGAATCTTTTGAAAATTTCTAGAAATTTGGCAAATTGCTCGTCAAGCTTCTTCTTTTGAAATCTTTGAGGAAATGGAATAAGAGTTGAGAGTTTAGGAGGATTATCCGTGAAAGTAATAGAACCAGGCCGGTTGGGCCTCTCATGTGGCTTCTCCCCCTTTGATGACTCAACTTCCTTCTCTTTACTCGGCTCGGTCTCAGTGCTTGTCACTTCATGCTCTTCATTGGGTGGTGGTGGTGTACTTAGGCTCGAATCAGCCCCTTTTACTTCCTTTCCACTTCTCAAGGTAATGGCATGGCATTGCTCTTTCGGGTTTACCTTAGTATTGCTAGGTAGTGACCCCATGTACAAACTGAACAACTAAACTCACTATGTGGCCAAAACCTCTCACACTTGTGAGGCTTACCAAGTAAAACAAAAAAATAGACAAGTCAGATGCTTCTGGGGCATGAGATTACCTAGTGGAATTCCCTCTCCTCCCCTCCCCTTTTCTTGTACCTTTAGCTATCTTTTTTCACGTCATATTCTTATATTTCATTGATGAAGATATCTTTAATTTGATATATCGTACTGGTCCTAGTATTTTCCCTGACCAGGGTGTAGAACTCTATTCTCTATAATTGTTTGCCACATAACCTCCAATGGCCCTATAAAGTAACTCCAATAATAGTGGCATACTCTCTAGTAAGGAAAATAAAATGAAATAGAGAAATTTGAATTTAAAGGGCCTTCATTAAATTTAAAGCTAGTCCATCACACTTAATGACTCTGTAAAGATACGGAATTTTATTGCCTAGAGAACTCCCAAAAGGTATGATTTGATCGTTTTGCATGGTTTCATCATCCATAAACCATTGAGAGTCAGTCAGTCACTGCTCCATATTTTGTATTTGCTGATTCTCTTAGCTTAATTATTAGCAAATGTAAATGAGAAGAGCCACAGAGATGTAATATTTTGGTTTCAGGTGGCATTTGTTGCGATTGGAGCAACCATGGTGGGAAGCATTGCCTTCTCTAAGAAAAAGGGTGACAATATGCTGAAAGGAGATGAGGTTCTCTATTCAATATCTTAGTTTTATATCATTTTCATGTGGAAATTTGGAAAATCAATTTTTATTTGACCAATTTTAACAAATTTTACAGTTTGGATATTTCGCTTTCGGAGGAAGTACCGTAGTTTGCGTCTTTGAGAAGGTCAGTCATGTTATATTTCATTGCAACTCTTAAATTTCAAAATCTTTTATGTTGGATGTGTACCATATTGCATTAAGCACTCCTCCTGTATTGACACAAGAAATGATGTACTTAAATTTTTTTATTTCCTCATTGCAAGCTATTTTAAATTAGGGGGCTTCTTAAGTATGTATGCCTTTGAACTGTGGATCATTCTTTGTAGCAAATGTGAACTGGAAGAAACCTATGCTATCTTTTCAAGGGGTATCTAATTGATGTTGACCAGTGCGTTTGACTATACCCATGCCAATGACCATAGCCATCATACGCTTGTGATAAATTTACTACAAATCCTGTTTTTTAATTAGAGCCCTTAGAATATATTACTTCATGATGATGAATATATATCTCATAATTTTTTACATGAAGTCTAAAAGTAATTGCATTATTGTTCATGCATAGCGTGGTTGGTTTTTGGAATTCAAATAATTATACCCAATTTCATTGTGGAGTTGCAAGGTTCTTTTTTTTCATCAGTTTGTTTCCTACACTTAGAAGAACCACCAATATGGTCTTTCCATGCTCAAATTCCTACTTATCAAGTTGTAAATTTTGCATCTTAAAGAAATTAATTTTTGAAACAAATATTTCCAGCAAGACTTCTTGCAGTAATCAATTGTTCTTGCTTTTTCTGCAGGATGCAATAGATATTGATGAGGATCTCCTTGCAAATAGTGCGAGATCGCTCGAGACCTTGGTCTCCGTTGGAATGACATTGGGCACTTCAAGAAAGAAACGGGAGGGAATCAGTTTGCCAAATGTAGGAAAATGTAGAATTGCAGATTAAGGTAAGGGGTTACTTCTTCAATTGCAGTTGTAGCAGTTGCGTTTATTGTGCAACATAAAATGCTATTTGCAGCACACTAATCCTTACTGTAGCTTTCCTTGTACCGGAACAAATTTTTCATGTTTCAATGATATAATGTAAAATTACCCTTGATGCAATGCAACAAAATTCATAGTTTTTCATAAGATGTTTTCAAAGACCTATTCTTCAGATTTTTAGTCCCTCCAGGGTTTCGAACTTGATTTTTCTCTTTCTTTAACAAGATGTTGTGATGTAAAAGTCTTTTTTCTATCTTGGTACTCAATGAAATCCCACATGCCAATATTTTCATCAAGATGAGTTGGATGAAATTAAGATTGACAAATCAAAGGCTTTAAATACAATTATGCTATAAATGCAATATTTGAATGGGAGGATCTAAATATATTTATTGGAAAACCCTTAAGAATTCTTGAAGATATACAGGGCTAAAGTTGAATTGTGATTTTGATTGCCTAGAACTTGCAAGTTATACTAGTAAATGCACATATTTATGTTTTCTCTTCTTCCCTTTTTATACAATCTTACTATTAGAAGAAATCAATAGACCATAAGAAAATAATCAAAGTTCTTAAGTTGTAATGGATAAATTTGAAATCTAGAGGCTGATAGGCCATTTGGATGAGACATGAAGATGTGGTGAATGGCGAACGTGGAGTTGGTGCAGTTAGTAAAGAGTGACTTTGGAATTCTAAGGTTTCAGATTTAATTTTTGTCATTGGTGAGTCAAAAATGACTAATACCTTCTCAAGAGTGTGGTTTGGTGATGAAATTAGTTATACAACTAACTAGTTGTGTAGAAAAGATGTGATGAATGACAAACCTATTTTGTATCAATGACGGACGTCCGTGCATGAATCTTACATCCATATAATTTTAATATGAAAACTTAACATTTAGTATTCTCTTACCAAATATTTTTGATGAATTGCATACTTCAATTGTTCAGGTATGTCATTATCATCAGTTTATATTAACTTTATTAGTATAATCACAAAATTATCATGATGTAAGCCATTACATATTGTAACTAATTATAGCACCAACAGTTTCTTCCCTAGTTTATTATGTTAAACATTAAATATTCTAGTTAGAAACTATTAATCTATATAGGATGCTCTAATAATAAAAGCTTAATGAATATTACTAAGCATGCCTTAGAGCCTCAACAAATTAATATTGAAGAATGTTTCACAAAAATAAATAAATAAATCATTTGACAACCTTTAATCAAGGACATAGAACTTGATTAGTCAGTGGGTTCCATTGGCTACTTGCCACTTCTACTATGAATTAAAAATTATTGAATTAATTTGGTATGGCCAATATTTGATGTTATTTTACTTTTGTATAATATATATTATGTAAGTTGGAAGAGGGTTTTTTCTTCTCCAACAATTTTAGAAAATATCTATAAAATTAATAATTTATTAAAATATCTTTGCAAAGTGGTATGAGCCATTGGGCCAAAAGCCTAGGATTAAAGACCACTATGCTCTTTCTAGGTAGGCTCTAACCCTAGTTGTTAGGCCATCAGACCTTCTTGTTCGGATTGATGTATCCTATCCATGCATGAATAAAAAAATTGAATGGTACATTTTAATAATATATTTGTTGAAATTCAATTTTTTAAAAATGGGTCCAAGACATTATTTGGTGGAGGCTTCTCTAAGATTTTATTATTAATTTTGTCCTTCATATACATAGAGTAAACTAAGCATATATTTGATAACTACATGTTCTAAAGGAACCTCTAGTTGTTGCAGAATTTAGATAAAGTCTAAACTAAAATGTCATAATTTAAAATGTTGTCTAATTCTAAAGGTGTGCATTTAAATTCTTTTATTCAAAGTCGGGAGTTCGATTCTCTCTTCTAACAAATAAATGAAAGTTTTTTAAAAAAAAAAAATGAGAGAGAGACAATAATAGATAGTTTGTATAGTATTTATTCAATTTTTTTATATCTTTCATCATTGTGTTTACTTTTTTTGTCCTATTAAAAGGTCTTAATTTTTACTGATCTCAGTGCTAACATCTTCTGATCATAGCACTAAAAAAAAATTAAAAAATTATAATTGTCGACGTAATTAGTTTTGCAGTTATTATGCCTCTACTTCTTTATTAGATATTGCTGATATAACTGAAATGCTCACTTGATTAATTATCTATTATTTTAAGATCTAGTTTTGTCAGCTATTACTTGTCAGATGCAAGCCAACTTATCCATTATATGAGGCCTTCACATTTAATATATATATATATATATATATATATATATATATATATATATATATCATTATTATTATTTTTTGAACTTAGGGAGTCATACCCATTAATATTATATAGCCTTCCGAACTCTACGCCCATCAGTATTGATTGATGAATGGATAATCATATATATTCGAGGCGAATATTATATATATATATATGATTAAGATATAGATTTGTTCATTAATTAGGTTATCTTAAATGCATGAGAGTTAAAAACATTAATGAAAAGGGGTCCCAAGATTTGATGGACTTTTATAAGTAACAGTGTATAAAATATCTCACATCACAGCCGCCTACCTTCACAAGAAAGAAAAAAACATCACAACCCCAAGTCAAGAAGCATCCCCCCTAGCCTCACTACCATAAAGACAAGTAAAAAAATTTAAATTAATTTTTTTTTTTTTTTTTATAAATTCTAGGCCTTAGATTAGTTTGTGCAGCACACAAACAATATCAAACCATTTAATAAAAAAAAGGAAAAAAAAAAAAAAAAGGACTTCCAGTTAAATCATTGGTACCATTTATCTTATAATTATAAAAATCAAAAATACAAATAAAAAATTGATGACCTTACCCAAAAACTAGTCTGCCTTTTTATTAAAATAAAAACAAAAATTAACATTATCTTATATGTTTAAAATAAATGGTAAATAAAGTAAAATATTATAATCAAAGAGCACTAACATGAAAAATACTAATTTGAATATGAAGGAAATTGTAGTATTGAAAAAAAAGTAATAAATTAATATAATAAAATTCTAATTAAGGATAGTTTTGAGGTTTAAAGTTTAGGGTTTAAGTCTCGAGTTCGAGATGAGGCATGTCCTTATTTATTCGTCTCTGTTGAAAAGATCAGTTAAAACGTCTTTGTCATGTTCTAATCCAAAAGATTAATTTCTCAAAAGGTCACAAATATCATACCTCATTGATTTCTTGGATGTCAAAGCTTGACCTACAAGCAAGTTCAATAAAACTCTGGCACACCCCATATATTGACCTCGGAAAACTCCTCATGGACTCCTCAACGGAAGATTCGTACACCACCAATTAAAAGGAAAATGCTATAGTAATTAACAACATGCCCTTTTATATTTCAACTGTGATGATCCTCGAGATTCGCATCACATGATTTTAGAAAAATGAGAAGCTTTAATAAAATTAGAATTAGGGAAAAAAAAAAAAAAGAAGGAAAAATATTAACACCTTTCATTATATATATTATATCTAAAAGTACTACAATTAAGAAAAAGATATGACTGTCTAACTTATGGGCTTCTTACAAAAAGGAATCAATGTATGCATTTCAGAATTTATCAGACTTTGTAAGTTTAGAATCTAAAAGGACAAGCCGAGTTCCTATTGATTGTGTCTACAAAATATATCTTAAATTCACAATTGAATGGGCTCTCACACAATTAATAGATGTCTTCCACATCTTAATAAACAACAATTTAAACTTCAAATAATAATAATTAAAGATAAATTTTAATAATTTTTAAAAAATAACTTAATTTTCTACGTAAAATAAATCTATTAAATACGTTTGTTTGTATTTTATAAACGTTGCTAGCTTTAACAGTGTGAATCTAAACTCTTTTACTCAAAGTCGGGAGTTCGATTATCTTTCTTTATAAATAATTGAAAATTTTTTTTCTTCTAATAAAAATAAGAGCAGGACCACGGTAGTTGGTCCGTATGATTTTCATTCAGACTTTTTTTTACCTTTTAGCGTTGTGTTTACTTTCTTAGTCTTACTGAGGGGTCCTAGCTTTTTTTAACACTAGTGCTATTGGCATCCTCGGGGTGCCTTAGTTACGAAGTTTCCTAAATCTTAAGATTTTTTTTATTTTTTTATTTTTGGGGTCAAAGGCCTAAATCTTAATTACCTTTGAACGTTAGCGATTTTGTTTTATTTTATATCGTGATTTTTTTAATCTAATATTTAGAGTGAAGATACCAAGCAATTATCAAGAATAGATTACTGATGGAGACAAGTTACACTGAAAACAGAGATGGTGGTCATCATCTAACCCAACACAAGTCACATCAACTATATGTAGGCCATTTTTCATAAATTATGCTAATCTATGTATGGCAACTCCCTCTAATTAATTACTAAAAATTTCATTTAGTTCATAATCTCGTGCTACGACACGTGAGATTATGTCAATCTCATCAAATATGGCATAGCACCGACAAGATAAACATATCGACCCAATCTAGATAAAAGGTACCGATCTGATTATCCGATAAGTACAGACCAGATCCATGTACTGACCTGGTCTTCACAAGGAATGACAATATACTTAGCCATGCAGATGAATCAGGACCTAGTTGGTACCTACCGACCAAGGTAAAAAATCTGCTAGCTCATCAGATAACAATCATGCGAGATCCACTGCGACAAACACGACATTCTCTACTAGTTCGACCATGATAAGGAATATCCGACCTTCTGAGTTCTACTAGAAGGCTACCCAGTTCTTATAGTTCGACTAGGAAATGACTAAATCTTTTTTTCTTCAAATAGGATGAGGACTGAAATTGTCCTGATCCGACTGGAACACTTCTAGGTATTCTTAGTTTGACTACAACCATACCACAAGGCCAAAGATTTAACTCTATAAAAACCTTATTACCTCTAAGTGGGGAGGTACGTGCTTCTCTACATAGTTCTGCTTCATTATCCTTTTACTCTTCCACGAGCCCTGAACTGACTTAGGCATCGGAGGGTCTTTGGGCGACACCACACCAGTGTTCCTCACGATAGCCTGTATTTATTATTTTCTTTCTCAAATAATTCACTTCCAGTGACTTTTCCAACATTCTAGTGGGTTTCAAATCCACCTCATCATTTACTGGTCTTGGTCAAATCTTGCACCAACATTTGGCGCTGTCTGCGGGGACACGTTAATGCTTTAGGCCGTAAACAACTCTTCTACAATGAGTCAAAACGCAAAAATCCCAATAGAAGTAGAACCAGCCGCCGAATCGATGGTCCCTTAGGTTAAGAAGAGGGGACGACCACCAAAGAAGCCGAAAAAATCTTCTGCGAAAAAGCACGTACCTGGAGAAGATGTCTCAGATGGTTTTGGAGCAACATCAGATGCAACAGCGGATATTGAAGGAAGTATGTTTTATCTAAGTCACCCCCGACTTGCGACCTCAGAAGGAAGAGGCGAGTCAGTGCCTGAGCGTCATATCGCGATGGAAGTCGGTACATAGTCGTCACCCGCTGAGCTCAAACCCCAGACCACTCAACATAGGGGACTTACATCATTCTCTCAACAGAAAACGAGGTCTGAACTCGATTTTTGAGTTTCCCAGGTCGGCATCTTCCAGAGCAAACAGGTCGGTGCCATAAAAAGGCCTGACAATGAAAGAACTGACAGAAGCAAGTTGGTGTCTAAGAGGTCTGTACCTTCCTTATCCAGATCAATGACAGTCATACCCAGCCAAGACCAAACTCGGCGTCATGAGGAGTACGAAGACCTTCCCTCACCTTTTACAAATGAAATCCTCCGAACACCATTGCCTAAAATCATCAAGACTGCTGAAGTCAAGACATACAAAGGTAAAACATATCCAAGGGAACACATTGAGAACTTCAAATCATAGATGGAGTTCAAAGGCTACGACGATGCCACAATCTGCAAGGGTTTCCAGATTACACTGGGTGGCTTGGCTAAGAAGTGGTACTGTAGATTGAAGCCTAAATCTATCCATTTTTTCAGGAAATTAGCGCACAAGTTTATGAAGCACTTCGCGGGTAAGAAAGAAAGAGAGCGACTGGTGAATAACCTACTCGCTGTTTGACAAAAACAAGGAGAAAGCCTGAAAGATTATCTACAGCGCTTTGATGATGCAAAGTTGGAGGTCAACAGTTGCAACAACCAGATTGCCTTAACAGCTTTCGAGGTCGGGCTAAAGCCTGAAAGGTTCCACTATTCACTTGGAAAGAAGAAAACTCAGTCCTATGCAGAGATTCTTGAACGAGCAGACAAGTACATCTATGTAAATGAGTTAGCTGAGGCCAAGAAGGAGAATCACGACTTCCCCAAAAAAAAGAATTCCAAAAGGAAGCGAGATGAAGACTTGAAACCTAAAGAGGACAATCGAGGTGGGAAGAAATTAGACTCTAGTTGTCTCGATCAATGGAGCAACAGGGTTCATCAGAGTGTGTACACTAGTTACATGCCCCTCAATGCTTCTAGAGAGCAGGTTCTGTTGAAAATACAAAACAGAGAATATGTCTGATGGCCGAAAAAGTTGAGGGCTCCTGCAGAGCAAAGGAACAGAAAAAAATATTTTCGGCATCATAGAGACCACGGTCACGATACCGATTAATGCTATGACCTGAAGGAAGAAATTGAGACGTTGATCTGTAAGGGTCACCTAAGAGACTTCGTCAAGGATTCCAACCAGCAGAGAGGCCCAGCATCTAATCAAGGTGGGACCAAATGGGCAAAAGCTGAAGCACTCGCCACCATTACAAAGCAAAATACCACGCGCTTCATATGGCAATCCATTGTGTGCAGATTCGGAGTCTCGTACGCCATCATATCTGATAACGGCAAGCAGTTCGGCAATTCCAAGTTCAAGAAGTTTTGTGAAGGGTTCGACATTTGACATTTTCTCTCTACTCCTGCGCATCCTCAAGCCAGCGGGCAGGTCGAGACTGTAAATAAAATAATCAAGCACACTTTAAAAACAAGGCTTAATGAGAAGAAAGGAGCGTGGGCCGAAGATATGCCACAAGTATTTTGGTCATACCACATTACATCCAAAATAGCAACAGGGGAAACACTTTTCTCCTTAGCCTTTAGGATGAAGGCAGTTATTCCAGTAGAGGTCGGCATACCGACCTTGAGAACAACATATTTCAATGAGTTCAACAACTCAGAGGCATTGACTACCGACCTAGACTTGCTGGAGGAAAAGAGAGAACAGGCACAGCTCAAGCTCACCGCGTACTATCAAAGAATCTCTAAGCACTACAATGCTAAGGTCAAGCACGGAAGTTTTAACATAGACGACCTAGTACTCAAAAAAGTCAATTTCAACACAAGGGAACCCGGTGCAGGAGCCCTGGGCCCCAACTGGGAAGAGCCATACAAAGTCACCGCTATACTTTGGTCAGGGGTTTATGAACTTGAAGTGTAACACCCCGTAGTTTTAATTAAATACAAATTGATTAATTTATGGGGTTGGTTAATTAAATATGTGGATTGTAGTATGATTTAATGAATTAATGAATAGTATGATTTAATGAATGAAAGTTAAATATTAAGATAGAGAAGTTGCTTTATTAAGTTAGATGAGGAGCATAGGATAATTTTTTATATATTCTTATCATCTCATTTCTAATATATCTCTCACCAATGTTTAAAAAAAAATAAAGAGAAAGAGAGACGAAAGATGAACGGAGAAGAAGGAAGAGGAAAAGGAGAGAGAAACACGGGATTTGCGTCAAATCGGGACTCGCGGTAAGTGATTTTTACTTTAGTTGTTCGTGAAATTAATATCTAAGTTAGATGTAACGAGTCTCTCGGATTAATTTTTGCTATAGGAGCCGTTTTATGGCGTTTTCAAAATTGGGGGGTTTTGACCCAACTTAAATAAAAATTTGTTCGAAAGGTTGAAAAACACTCCCTAGACTGTAGGAGCCCCGAATATGTTGTTAGATTTTCTTTATTTGTTCATTTGAAATTTTTATGGTTATTGGAAAATTGTTGGAAGTTAGAGTTTATATTGGAAACCTTTCGAAACATATTAAAACTCGATGAAACTCCAGTTTAAGGCTATAGAATGGTAAAATGAACTGTTGTGAGTCCATCGATGATAATTTCATGATTTTTGGAGACTGTTTGACAATTTTAGTAAAAATTATTCATGTTTCCAATGAACAGTACGTGAACAGTGACGTAAACAATACTGTGATTATTTTCAGTGAATAAAATAGAATTGTAATCCAGTGAAACTCAGGTTTGAGATCATAGAATCGTAGAGAACTAAATTTCGGACGTTTCGATGCTAAGATTGTGATTTTTAGATATAATTTAAAATTTTTAGTAACTAAAGATATGGGTTTGGTGAGTAAAATTTATTTTTGTGACCTTCGCGAACATGTAAAACCTTAGTAAAATACCTGCTGAAGGTAGTAAAATGGTAGTATGACTGATTTTACACGTGTCGATGTGGACAAAATAATTTTAAGAATGTACTATATTTTTAATAAAATTGATATATGTTCCAGTAGAAAAACAAAACTGAGAATTAGTGAAAATATGAATTGGAAATCTATTTTCACTGTTCTTTCTTGTGAAAATATCTATATTGACCACAGAAACGAAATAGTAGTTTCTTCAACTGCTTATGAGTCCTAACTTGAGTTGGAATCTAAATTCACAGAATGCATATAATATTTTTCAGGTTGATCTTTATTATTAGTGATTTGAAGTAAGTTGAGAAATTGAAGATGTAAATAGATTTGAATAAATGAAATTGAATTATGGAGTGGTTGTGACAAGTTGAGTTAGTTGGATTTAAATTGGAACTAGACTCGAAAGCGACGGTGAATGTATTTAAGTTGAAAAGTCTTGTACTGTGAGTATATTTTCTTGATTTGGTTCTTGTATGACATTATATATATGAAATGTTTGAATGTAAATATGCTATGCATATATTGTTGCATTGTGTTTTAATTTGCATTCATAAATAATTTTTTTTAGCATTGGAGCATGTGAGACTTGCAAAGGCAAGTTGGTGTCATTTCGTTAGAAATTAGACCCAGATGAGTGTTATGCGTAACCTCATTGTCAGTAGGCTTGTCCTAACAAGGATTGGAGATCCTTGCAATGACTGTGAATTGAGTAATATAAGGCCCGAGCGTAGGCTCCTTATCGGTGCATAATAAGGAGTTCGTACCCGCTCCATTACGAGAAGGAGGGAGATTGTGAGTTTAGTTAAAAAAGATGCATAGTTTTCTTGAAAAATCATGAAATCTATATTGTTGACATGTATGATATATTCGTTGAATGATGCATGTCTTTAATAATTGTTTTAAATGATTTTAAATGTCATGTTTCCCTAAATGTATATGATTGTCATATCAAGAGATATATTCACTGAGCTTGTTGATTGCTCACTCCATTCCTTCAATATTTCAGGTACAGAGTTAAAAGGAAAAAAAGAAAGTTAGAGAGTGATCGACTCGTGACCCGGATCTTTACTTTGTTGATGTATGTATCCATTGGAGTAATTGATTATACTTGTGTAGTTTGATATATATATATATATATATATATATATATATATATATATATATATATATATATATATATGTATTATCATCTAGATGGGATGTGCGGGCATATACAAGATAGCTGAATATATTGGATTATGAAATGCTAATGATGTTGTACATGATTACATAATTACATGGTGGAAAGAAGAGATGATATGATTTGATAAATGAATGAAATGAGAATGGCTACTTGTGTGGATGAATTAACTATATATATATATACATATATGATTTGATTTGTGATATATCAGGGAAAAATGTGAATTGTCTATTTTATGGGGAGATGCTGTCAAAATTTCTAAAAATTTTGGGAATTATTGTAAATGTCCATTGAGGCTGACAGTGTATTGTATACTGTATATGGGTATGTACAGTGTATAGTACACTGTGCCGGTCATGACGTCAGCCTACGTCATGTGCGTTTCCTCTTTAGAGTCTATTGTATGAGGTTGATCGGACGAAGTCCCAGGAATCGCAGTGGTAGTGCCCTGCTCGGTAGAAGACTCCTCGGTCTCGGCCTCCTCTTCCGCCCCTCCTTCTCCAACATTAGCTAACCTGGCCCACTCCTTGAAGTCTTTCCAATCTACCGAGTTGCCAAAATATTCCTCTAAATCTGCTCGGTAAAGGGTCATTGCATCAACACGGGCCTCTTCCACCCTGGCTTGGCAGATCTCCTCGACCTTAGTCTCAACAGTGGCCTGGAGCTCTGCTCAGAACCTAACCAGCTTATCCTGGAGAGATTCCACCTCAACCTCCTTCAGTTTCAGCTGCTCGTGTACCTTGTTTAGCTCGATGTCCCGAGCCACAACCTTAGACTCCCAAATCACAGAGTTAGTCTGGGCCTCTTTCACTGCCTCCTGGAAATTGTGATAATCTCCTTGGATACAGAGGAGGTTGTACACAGTCTGAGCAGCAGTCTACAAAGCCAAAAAAACCAAGTCAGAAGCAACAAGGGAAGAAAACCTAAATCACAAAGACAAAATCTCACCTTAATGGATTTCATGAAGACTTCGGCCAAGCCTTCAAATATGTGACTGTCCTTCATTAAGGACGAGACACAGTTAGGGATGCTGACCTCATAAGAGTCAAACTTCAGGCTGATATCCCCAACCTTATTGGTAAGGTGTTCGGTCTCCCCAAACTTTGCCTTCTTAGCAGATCTCTGGTGGGTAGAGCCCGGGGACTTAGACTTGCTCCCAACCGACCAGGTCTCCTTTGCAGGCGAAGCCACCTACTCGGTAGGAGCTGCAGGAGCTTTCCACTTAGAAATAAGGCTCTTCTTTGGAGTGTTGCTCGGTAACTTCGCAGCAGCGATATTCTTCAATTTGGTCGGATCGGCAGCATATTTCTTGACAGCAGCTCTCTTCGAGGCTATCTCGTCTTGTTTTTTCTATTTCTTCTTTCCTTTTTGGTCGGTCAAACCAGGAGCAGTAAAACTTACACGACAAACACAATGTCAGCTCTGGATTCTACAGCTAATCAGTATGACAAAAGTAAATCGAAAGCAAAGACATTAGAAGCAACACTTACAACCAAAGAAGACTTTATTCTCAATAATAACCTTCGTCGCATACAACCTTTCGGGCGTCAAGATAACCTTGTATTGACAATCCTCGTAGGAAAGTTGGTAGATGGTATCTGTGCTAGAAAAGTCAAAGTTCTCCTCCCTCCTCGGCATATCCCAGGTTCCTATCACACAATTCGAAATATACTGGTTAATGCCGATTAGAAGATACCGAGCAAAAATAAGATGAGAAATGAAAGCAAGGGATGGAGGGGAGCTCGATACATGGTTTCTCAAATTTGGTCAGTATGCCAGCTTCCTCCGCCCACTCCCCTGAAGCGAAAAACCACTTGTCCTTTTACGACTTGTTGGAAGTAGGGTTCTCAATGATCAGCGGGTCACTTTCCTCGCTGCTCTAATGTATGCAAGTGTAGTATCACCCGCTACACTTCATATGGGAATTTAGTCTGTATACCAGGCCGAAGTCATCAAAATCGAACTTCGGCCATCCTTTTTCTTTTTAGAGCACAAGACAGCTCAGAATTTCTCTCCATACATTAAGATTGAGCTGAGCAAGTGCTACTTGGGGTAGGCTGAGGAGGCGACAAATTGGTGCCTGAATGGGTAAGGTCAACCCGTCCTTGAAGAGGTTAGTATACAGAGCAATCTCTCCTTCTCAAGGACAACTAGGTCGGTCACCAGGAGCTGGTGCCTTTAATACGACTCTGTTCGGTATACCAACCTCGTTCCGTAACTGAGCAAGATGGTGCTTTTTAATTTTTGAAAGAAGACGATCAACCAAGTAGATTACTTCACCTAACCCGGAGGAAACTGGTTTAACTGGTACTGAAAGACGACTTGAGGTGCTAGGCTCGACAGTACCGAGCACACTTTATGATCTATCAATCACAAGGAGTGGTACGTCAAGAACCTCCTCACCCTGTTCGGTATCATCTAGTTTAGTAGCCTCATAGTTTTCCTCCTCGATAGTCTCGTTTACAGTGTCATTTTCGACTTCCTCTTCACCCTCAAGGAAAATATCCCCATAAGAAACTTCCTTCTCGACAGAAGAAGAGAGACCCTGGTCGGAGGATCGAGGTACTTCGGGGCAAGCCATCTAATTCACCAAGGGGCATACTAGACTACCTAGCAGAAACTAAAGGAAACGAAAAGGGAATGAACAAGGAGTTACCGATCAGATGTAGAAGAATGAAAGACTCTGAGTAAATGACTACCGATCTCCTGGAGTGCAACGGTTGGGTGAAGAGCAAATGAGGAATTTCTCAATTTATAGGTGAATAACTCGGGTGAAGTAATGATGAGCATGAATCTCAGGGCAAAATCAACGATCCAGATGACAAGGACATGCGAATGTGGTCAGGCGGTCAGGCGGTCAGGCGGTCAGGCAGCGCAGTTCTCAGAGCACAAGGATTACAAGCATTTAATAGCTCAACATGTCAACGCTTCACCTAACCTCCAAGCAATCATTTTTGCTCGGAGCTTGGGAGGTAAATGTTGGTCCATAATATTGTGTTACCGAGCTGAGGACACGTTCGATCATGCCAACCTCATCAAGTATGGCGTAGTACCGGCCATATAAACATATCGACCCAACCTAGATAAAGGGTATTGATCTGATCATCCGATAAGTACAAACTAAATCCATGTACTGACCTGGTCTTCACAAGGAATGGCAATATACTCAACCATGCAGATGAATCAGGACCTGGTCGGTACCTACCGACCAAGGTGAAAAATTTGCTAGCTCATCAGATAACGACCATGCGAGATCCATTGCGACAAACACATGATTCTTTACTAGTTCGACCATGATAAGGAATATCTGACCTTCTGAGTTCTACTAGAAGGCTACGTAGTTCTTCCAGTTCGACTAGAAAATGACTAAATCTCTCCTTCTTCAGATAGGATGAAGACTAAAACCGTCCTGATCCGACTGGAACACTTCTGGGTATTCCTAAGGCTAAAGACCTAACTCTATAAAAACCCTATCACCCCTAAAGGGGGAGGTACGTGCTTCTCTACACAGTTCAGCGCTATTATCCTTCTACTCTTTCACGAGCTCTGAACTGACTTAGGCATCATAAGATTTTTGGCCGACACCACAACGGTGTTCCTTACGATAGCCTGTATTTATTCTTTTCTTTCTCAGATTATTCACTTTCTGTGACTTTTTTGACGTTTTAGCGGATTTCAGATCAGCGTTTACTCTCTACCTCATTATCTACTGGTATTAGTCAAATTTTGTACCAACGTCATATATTAATGCGATCCGCACCAACTTTAGGATTTTAAATTTTTTTTCGAGGATTGGGTGTACGTTAATGATGCCAATTAAGAGTCACTCACTGTCACTGACGCGCACTTGTTTATATATATATATATGTATGCTTGATGGCTATGATGAACCCATGCACTTCATGCACCTAAAAACGCGGCTGTCAATAAGAATTTGAACGCTTACGTATGCAAGCGCGTCAGAGTTTAGTGTCGTGGTTTCCAAACTTCCAACCTCGCGCGTAAGGCAAAGTTTTTGTTTAAGTCACTGCTTATTCACGCTTGCGTTTCAATATCATTTCATGTCAATATGAAAAATAATAGGAAATTAATATAATAAGCGCTTGGTATAAAATTTAAAAATCTTTAAAAAATAAATTGTTAAAACGTTGTTTTCAGAGTTTATAAAATTTAAAAATATTTTGTAAACATAAATTTTTATTTTTAGCAGTTTACTTTTTAAAAATAAGAAGAAAAAATAATTTTAATTTTTTTGTTATATTTTGAGATATTTTAAAAAATTTCTAACCAAACATATTTTCAAAAAACCTTAAATTAAATAAATAAATAAAAAAAAAAACCTGTATACAAATTAAAAGCCCTTTCAGAGTCCCTTTTAATAACCAAGGAAAAGATTAAAGTGGGGGAATAAGATCATTATTAGGATAGTCTTTTAATTCTCTCCAAGAAGAAAGCTTCATCGTATAAAAGATTGTCATAATTAAACAATATTATATATATGCAATAATCCTTTCAAATATGATATTAATATTACTTCTGTCGCAAGGTTAATTATTATATATCCTTCCTCCTCTACATATGTCTTTTCTCCGGTCACGTTGCTATTGTCTGTCATCATAAGGAATGATCAATTGTTATAATATATATATATACTATTTTTTGACATTGGCATCTAGTCTCTTTTAAATTTTTTGAAAATGTACGTATATTTAAAGATGTTGCGCAACATACGTCCAGGCCTAAAATATTTTAAAAAATTGGTTGTCAGCATAAAAAAATGAGATTAGCACATGGTGTATATAAAATATTTTTCTATATATATATATATATATATATATATATATATATATATTATATTTGTGTGTGTATGTTTATATGTATGTATATTGTTAATTGTATTTAGTGTACTAGAGAATATTGTATTTTCTTTCAAATTGACACCCTTACTTTTCCAAGATGCATGAAGATTGATCTTAGACTTTTTAAACATTTAATGGTTGCATAGATAAGCAACTATATATGAAATCATAGTTCATAAGGATCTATACATTTACAATTTCATAATAATAGAAAAAATGATAGTAATGTCAAAATGACTAGTTTTATAATTATTAATGATCAGTGGGTTACAATGGAGTTTAATTACTTCTTTAATTTCCTTATGATCTTTTTTCAAAGCATCAATAATAATATAATAATATTAATATCATGGAATTTAGAGCATGCTTAATCAAAAAAGCATGCTCGACAACAACAAAATATTTAATTAAATACATCATTTGCTAACCCCTTGGCCCTCTTAATTTTGTGTCTTCTCTTGCTATCTATCTCCTACTTCTCATTCAATCACTTGAATTAATCATGGGCCCCAATGAACTTGGCATGCATACATGCCAAATAATTAATTTCTTGCTTTAGTTGAAGCCACTTGAATTGTCTGCAGTTAAGATGTAATTAGATAACAATTGATTAATTGTAAAGAAAATTTAATTATATATAAAGTTTTAAAAACAAAAGTCAACTAAAAGTACAACAATATATTATAACCACTGCCAATAGTAACTAAAAAAAGAAAGTTCATGAAAGAAGCTAGGCCAAATGAATATTAATTTGTATTCTTAATTATTGTCCATAATCTATACTATATAGTTCATATGATGATTTGTATGTTGTGCCACAAGCTTTGAGGGGTTACTGCTCTCTAGCTACTTAATAATTGTGATATATAATTATATACATAATAATATTACAAGTACTACAATCTTCTTGAAGATCAATCATTTAGTAACCTCTCCACTTACTCACTTTTAGTGGACATATCAAATTACACTAAGGACAATAAAAGAGATTATCTTTCCTGAATTGCTTAGCGCTCAATAAATATTATTACCATTTTTTTTGTAAAATGGCAAAAAAGACAATCACTACATATTTTCCTCCAGCTGCCCTCCCCAAAGTGCTCTAAATTATATAAGTCTTTCTCAAATAAAAAGCATGTTTTGCAAATTCATTCAATGTTTGCACTCCTGCACGTGTTGATGGCGGAGATCATGATATTCACATTTCATATATGTCATAAATAGGTACAAGTTGAAAGTTTTTTAGCTAATTTACATGAATATGTGTTCTTAAAGTAAAAGCCGTGTAATGGACAACGTGATCAAGTGGTTGGACAAGCATTATTATTTAAATAAATATATTTGTGGACGTAATTGATAGAATGGATTTAAAAAAGAGACTTGTTGGATATATATATATATATATATATATGCTGTCAGAATAATTAAAAAATGCTCATAGAAAAATGTTAGATTTTATTCTTTATTTTTTAATATTTTTTTAATATTTTTACAACTTATTTCTTCATCTTTTCTTCATTCTTCTTTCTTTTCTCATTTTTTAGTACACCATTTTGTATAACTTCTGTTCATGATCTCTCTCATATTTATATGGAGAGATTTACATCAAAAGATTACCAACTCACATGATGGGTAACTATGTTCTTACATGATGAGTAATTATGCTCTCACATGAATGGGTAATTATGCTCCCACGTGATTCATGTGCGATACGTATATATACGTATTTATATAATTTGAATACATATACTATTTGGATGCATACACCACTTGGATATCATACTATTTGAGATATGTGTATAGTACATATAATTATTGTTTGGATATTCAACATATTTACAACACTCCCCCTTTGAATATCCATCATTGTAGAATATGTCTCGTTAAAACCTCACTAGAAAAAATCCAGTGAAAAAAAGTCTAGTGAAGGAAAAAGAATACAATATTCTATTAGAGTCTTATATTGTTATGACTGCCTCGTTAAAAACCTTGCTAGAAAAATTCAATGGAACAAAACCAAAGCGAAATAAAAAAGAGTACAGTGCACTAAACAATAACTCTTTTTTAATTCTCTCCCTCAAGATGACATGGGGAAATTCAGTTCTGTTTCTCTGCCTGGAATATCTTTGAGTTGATGCATCTCAGTATCGTATATAATCTTCTTTGTAATTGGCAAAGCTTTGATAAAAAAGTTGTTCGATCTTATTTGTCAGTATTCTATAGCTCATGTGTGAAGGCTTTTTCTGAAATATATTTGGCTCTGTTGGCTTCAATATAAGCTTTTTATTACTGTGTAATACATGTTGTATTATCTTCTTATAACATTGTAAGAAAGCCTCTGATTTAAGATCATTCATTTGATCCGTAGACATTTTTCGACTTGCTTCAAGAGTCGCGATACTTTTCTAGATGATTTGAAGATGTAGCAACTATTTTCTGGTTCATCGATCTCCATGATATGACAATATCACTATAAGTGAAATTGCACTTGGGATCGAGCATGGTGGAGGTCTGACAAATATTCAACATTTGCATATTCAACCAGTTTTATCTTTATCTTTATCTTTCTTGAATAAGATAGACTTGTGTCACTTGCTTTCATAGAGGTAACATAATGTATGTTTAACACCATTTTAATCTGGTGTAGAACTATATCTTGCAAACATGTTAACAGAGAAAATAATTTATAGTTTTGTATATAAGAGCATTTATTGCACCTAGGCATGGTACTTCAAGACCAGCTAGCTCTTTATTATTTTAATGAAGGCGAATATTATCCTTATTCACTTTTCAGTGATCTCATAATATTGGGGAGTCTAATGGATATTCTTGTCCAGATGAAATTTCTTAATATATTTGATAAATGGACAAGAATCCCACTTGAAAAATTCTCGATCTGCAGGCCGAGACAAAAATTCAATTTTTCAAGATCTTTCATCTCAAATTTCCCCTTGATAAATATATTTTAATAAACTTTTCAAGAGTCTTAACCTATGCAACAATAAATAGATATATAAAGTGAATAAAGTGCATATACAATTATTAGAATGCTACCTCATAGCAATTATGAATATATATATGCATATTGATCAATATGAATATTAATGCAGTACGTACTTAGGCCTTTTAGATCCTTCAAGGATCGTCATTTTGAAGCTTCAAGTATAACTATAATCCTTCAGAGATTTTTTATGTATAACGTAATTATCCATGGATTAATATATTTTCTCATGTATATCTAACATGATTTACCTCTTTAGGTATTAGAACTTTTGGTTCAAATAACTCTCGATTTTTCAACGAGTTTAGTTGTATTTGATCTTGCTCCTTTTCTACTTTTTCAATGTCGACATTCTTATATGGTTTGGGATCCCATAATATTAAAAGTACACTTTAAAATATTATCAAGAGCAATATTATTTTCATTCCATGGTTTTCAAATATGAAGGGATTTAAATATAAATAGATTAAGAATTTATTCTTCAATTCATATCTCTTCAGGAGATTCTCGTACCTCTTCAGGGTGTGTTTATTTCTCAATCTATATATCTTCAGAGATACTTGTATACCTTTTATGGTATATTTATTTTTCAATACATTCTTGTTTCGAAATGTTTATATATTTATCAATCATTTGCATATACCTTCCTTCTTTAGGAAGTTGTGTACTTTGATTTGACCGGTCAACCACACTTCAGGTGTGTCATTTCTAAATTGTCATTTAGGAACTAAAGATGAATATATCAGTTAACTGATTTTTAAATTCTTTTGCATATGATTTATTATTCACTTTAACTTATCATTTGAATTTCTAGTTCACATTAGCTTATAACTTATGTTGTCTGTCGAACAATTTTACATGTCATTCTTTTGACATTTTTCTTTTCTCCCCCTAATAGTAAGAAGATTGCCTTACACTAGCTTGTATTGTCGCGACCCCTTCCCGGGTGACGTCACGACCGGCACAGTACCCCAGAGAATGAAACAACCCGACAAACTTAAGGCACTGATAAGCCTCTACTCGGAAGGTTACACAAACCGTCTTAGTTATTTTAATTCCATTCCTTCCGCTAGTCATTCATTTAATGAACATGTGAATATCTTAGAATAATTTCCTAATTGACCATAACACATGTATTATACACTAATACATCTCAAACACACAAATTATTAAAATACCTCGTACACACAGTATACGAGTATTATACACATCGACTACGTGTACAAGACCTCGTATTGACAGTCCACATCATCATGATGTCTGCTGCGAAAAGTGGGTCGTTACATGTATTGCATTCTAGCAATTTTGTGCATCATTCTTCTACAATTGGCTATTTATCCCCCTAATGGTGAGAAAATTGCTATATATTGAGCAAAAATATTGATGATTAACGTAATTTAGTTTGTATAGCATGTCATTTTGTACAACAATCATTGTTATATACTTTGTACAACATACCATAATTGTTATAATCTTAATGACTTGTAACACGTCGTTGTGTCACCAATATTATATTTGTTGGTGACGAATTTTTCAAACAAAATATACACCAATTGTCGTATCGGCATAATTTTCGCCGTTGTCGATGCCATCAATCTTGACGTATTACATGTGCAACCGCACTTGTGTCTCTATAATTTCTTTATGTAAATTAAACGGTGAAAGAATAAGGGCCCATTGCTACGATACAATTTGTGATAGTCACAGTAAAATGGATTCGTTAACTGGTGTCAAGGATGAAAAGGGAACTATAGTTCTAATCCCAACACCGACTTGTCAGCAATCATTATTGTACCGGGGTTCTCCTTTAAAGCAAGCTAAGAAAAAGAAATCGATTCAGCGACCTCCCAGAGCAAAACGTCCTCGTAGGGGTCCTAAAGTTGATTCTTCCTTTGCTGCAATCAGATCTTCTAGTCAGACCGATGTAGTCAAATCTTCAAATAAGCAAGATGACATGAAATCTTCGTCTGGTTTCACTGTACTAAACTATGATGATCATAATATTGGCATTCGTGAAGCTAAGGTGGAAAAATATTTGTCTCTGTCCCCTGAGGAATACTCGCTTAAAGCTTTGTCCTAGCTTTCCAAGGTGATTATTTTATTTTATTTTTTATTTTTTATTTTTTATTTTTTATTTTTTATTTTTGAACTAAAATTTATTTTTTCTCTTTTCTAGGGAACTTTTATATATCATACCCTTTCCTTGGAGTTACAAAATTTAGCACAACTCGAACAGAGGGTTATCTATCTCGAAAAAGAGGTAGAGACCTTGGCCAAACAAGTTAATGATAGAGATAATAAAATAACATTTACGGAATATTTGATGAAGTCTTTAATTGATGAGAACGGGAGACTAAAGTAAGAGATTATTGTTCTTCATCAGAAGACTAGTGATTTGTAGCGAAAGACTACAGAGTTACGGTAGGAAAACTTTGCCCTACAACAAGAAGGTATTAGTCTAGGAGATTCCTTTGACCGTGTGTTGGAGGAGAACACAGAGCTCCGTAAGGAGCGAGATCAACTTTTGATCCAACTAGCTTCAAGTTATGGGGGCAAGTCAGATTACTAAAACTCAATGTATTCCTTATTATTTATCAATTATATATTTATTTATGTTGATATGGATTTATATAGTTGTTATTCACACTTAGTCATTCTTATATATAACTAATATGGGCGACCCAAACCCCTAAAGTCTGTGCCAAAAATTGTTGAATACATACTCTAACAAATATTGTCTGGATACATGTTGTACTGTAACCCTAATAATCGGGCTACCGATCATGACCCAAAGCACCGTTAATGTGTTTGTTTGTTGTTGTGTCCAACGCCACGCGTATATCTTACGAATTTTCATAAGCGGATCTTCCTCCTTCCTGTAAGATTCGTCGTTCCACCCCATGATTATACAGATTATCTATTAAAGTATTTATTAGAGGATCCATCACCATTGGATCCATTACTCTTCTGGCGAACACATCTTCTAGATGTGATTGGTGGTCACCTTCCGTTCCTCGAGTATCAGATCGGTTTTGCGTCATTGCCTACACGAACTTCTCTTTTTTGCTTTGAGATGCAAAATGATGAGGGCTAAAGTTATTTATAAAGTTATTAACTTAATGTATTATTTCTAATTGAATGATTAGAGTTTGCCTAATTTTCGGCCATCTGTCGGGAACTCTCAATTTCAGTAGATAATCATTCCAATAATTGAATTTTCAATACTGTTACGAATACATTTTATATTACTACTGTAATCATCTAACTTTATACTAATACTTTTTCTAAAAGTATCTCAAAACTTTGCGCAATTATAAGGTAGGCATATAAATAAATGAAACTTGGCCAAATGATGTCATTATTTAAAGTATCATTGAGGTCCCAGAGACTTGACAAGTTGTGCCAAAATATAAATATATTGTGTCAAAGAACTTCTAGTTCTTAATCACAATATCCTTTCAATTAACCTCATAATCTCATAATAAGCCAATAATTCAAGTAATAAGTTTTTCTAAATATTTCCAAGCAATATAAACATATTCTTTGAATATATGATATCTATCATTTTAGATATTTTTAAAATTAACCAAGATCTTCTGGATTTGATATATTATAAGGCATTACAAATATGAAAATTTTGTTTTATTTGACAACATAATATTCACTCTTTTGGAGCCATGAATATATTTTCAATTTAACCTCTTTTTTTTATTGAGGCATGATGGATTAATCATATGTTTGATATACAACAGGTACATCACAATTTTTTTTTCATTCCACACCTAAAGCAAACACATAGATAAACATTTATCTTGTGCTACGATAGGATTACCCCACTTCTGGTGGAACGAAATAAATTTGTTTCAAATATATGGTTGTAACCATATTCCAAATTGTAACAATCATTATTCTCATAATAATTTTAATTATGACCTTTGTCATATTCATTTTCTCATCCTTGATCGTAGTCTTTGTTACAGGCCATGTTCATGATTATTAAAGTAGCATTCACATTTGTGGAATGATATAAAATTTAAGTGGATGAGCATAGTGATTTTCATCACAAATTTTCTTGAGCAGATTTTAATAGTTTTTGTATTGCTACTTCAAGAACACATGCAAGATAATTTATCTTCTCAAATATGTCTTCTTCAAATATATAATTTATCTCATGAAACTTTAACATTGCAACATCAGGTGCAATTAGTCATTTGATCATAATGAACTTCGGGTCCGAATGATAGTATTATTACAACTTCAGATGCAATTACTTGTGATGAACCTTAAGTTTTTGTCATAAGATGTCCATAAACTTCAGGTTATGTCTTCTTGTCGATAGTTCAAAATATTAAATCTTCAAAAGTAATTAAATAATTAAAATAATCCATTAATCATTAATAATTATTCAACAATAAAAGAAAATGTAAAAGAAAAAGTTAGTATAATAATGTATCATAATAAAAGAAGAAGTTAGTGTTAGTGTCAATGTTAGTGTTAGTGTCAATGTTAGTATAATAATATGTCACACTAAAATAAAATGTTAGTGTTAATTCATTATATTAGCTTCAGGCTAATTTACAAATCCACAAGTATGTGGATCCCATGGACAAAACTCGTGTGATTTCACATAAAAATTTATAATGATGTTAAAGTATATAAATTATATGTTACGTTAAATGTTAGAGAAATAAATAAATAAATGAAATTATAACATAACTTTTGGTTATGAAAAATATAGTTCTTGGTTAGAAAATTATTTCTTATAGCTTCAAGCTATAAATTCTTCTACATAACTTTAGGTTACGTAAACAAAATATCAATATAGTTTCATGCTATATGAATTTCTCTACATAGCTTTAGGCTATGGAATCAAAATCAAAATCAAAACTGCAGTGTAACTAGAAATACATAAAATAAATGAACATAATAAAAATTCATGAAATTTTACTTCAATATACCTTTTATGATTGAATTCCTTGATTGAGCAAAGTCTTCGTGCTGATAACGTGTTGTAAACTGAATCGGAATAATCAAAGAATGCTTAAAGAAAAATGTTAAATTTCATTTTCCATTTTCTATCATTTCTCCAATATTTCTACAACTCATTTCATCATCTTTTCTCTATTCCTCTTTCTCTTCTCATTTTCTCTACACCATTTTGTATAACTTCTCTTCATGATCTCTCCCATATTTATAGGAAGAGATTTACATCAAAAGATCACAAATTCACATGATGGGTAACTATGTTCTCACATAGATGGACAATTATGCTCTTACATGATTCATGTGGAATACATATACATATGTATTTATACACCTTGAATGCATGTACTACTTGAATACATATATTATTTGGATATATATATACAACTTGGATATCATACTACTTGAGATATGTGTATAATACATGTAATTATTATTTGAATAATACATATTTACAACAATATAAATATATATATATATATGTGTGTGTGTGTGTGTGTGTGTGTGTGTATTTATTGTTTTTCAAAATATATACTTTTATTCATTCTAAAATTTATCTTTATTATAATATAGTGGCTTCAGTAATTAGCCAACCCATGTACTCGAAAAAAAAATGCTTAATTGAGTTAAGTTGAGTTTAATTTGAATACTAAGATTGTAGTATCAATTTTTAAATATATATAGTATAGATGGCATCTAATTAAGAATCAAATAATTCAAACACCTTTTCTTTGTAAGGTATATGATTTTATGTAGTTGTCCAATGATATATTTGCTTTAATTTCTTTTTATTATTTATGTTTCTTATATATAATATAGAAGAAAAATACATAGAAACAAGAATATATAAATTAAGATAAGATGGCATTTTCTTTGTAAGTGTGGGTGAACTCCACTTAATTAGCAATTAATATTTACAATCACGTGCCATTGTATATTTGACCCATTACACTGCCAGTATATGGAATATTAATATAATATATGAAGCCAAACACGGTTGACTTTTTCATGTACTATATAAACCATCCACAAAATATCTAAGTCACCATTGACTTCTCAAATTGAGACCCCAAACTCAAAACACCCAAGTTGACTTGTTAGCATTCCTTCTGGACCCTTGAATCAAGAAAAGCACAACACTTGTAATAAATTAAAGTTATGGTAAGTATTTGAAGACTATCTCATAAAATAAAATAAGATAGTTATAGGAGAATTATCTTTAATTAAATATTAATAATGTAATAGTATATATAAATGTTTTTTAAATGAGAGGAATAGAATAATATGAATGTCTTTTCATGTGACAATAATGAATATTTATAAGGGTGATGACTTAAAAAGAAAAGAAAGAAAAAGAAACCAACTGAAGTAAACTGATCAAAAAGTAAAAGATTTTGAGAGTTGGGAATTTTCGTCAAATGTTTAAATTACTATATATGCTCGTATAAATATTAGAACTTTTGTAACAAAAAGTAGGATAATAATGGCAAAATTAGAAAATAGGTCCTGATGAAAAAAAAATATAGAAAATAGGCATATGACCTCTATAAGTATTTGCATACATATATTAATAGAGAGTATAGACAATAATAATAATTTTACTTCAAAACCTGATTTTATGTAATGTTTAAGCTCTTAACAGTTGAAGTATTAGATATTTTGTCCTCCTACCCAATAATAATAGTAATAAGAACCTGTTAGTTTATCAATGAGTGGTTAGTTTAGTAAAAACGGACTAAGTCTCAAAGCCGTCCCTATATTGAAGTTTCAATGTTTAATTTTTAAAGGCGCCCTCGTTGGGAGAGGTCTACCATTTCGCTTTTATCTCGAACAGAGACTAGTCTCATATCCAAAAAATGTGATGATACTAAATGAGAAACCACAAAAAAAAAGTTAGTTTATACTATATGATAATAATAATCTAGCAAATGTTGGCTAGTTTTAACAGTGTGTATTCGAACCCTTTCACTTGAAGTCAAAAGTTTAATTCTTTTTTCTTGCAAATAAGTCGGAGTTTTTCTTTCTCTAATAAAAGTGATAGCGGGACTATGATAATTAGATCGCATGATCCTTATTCGGGCTATTTATATCTCTCGTCATTGTCTTTGCCTTTTTGACTTAATTAAGAAGTTTCGGCTTCTCTGACTCTAATATCAGCATCTTCTATATTGTGTCAGCACTTAAAAAAAAATAGTAATAATTTACTTGAGTTGTTAGATCCCTATAAAGCTTTTTCTTACAATTGACCTACATGTATTATTGCCCTCCAAAAGTAGTTTAAATTTGCATTTTTTATTTAAAACTTAATTTTAATACTTAAAGGGGCATATACAATAATAATTTGATTTTCTAATTAACTAAGTTCAAACTTTTAAACTGTCCTCCACTTTTATTAGCTTTGTCACTCAATATATCAATATTTCATATTTATTGGGAAGAAGGAAGCTTTGGAGTAGCGAACAAGACTAAGCGCGTTGTCCCACGCGGAGATGGTTCCTCCAACTGTCCTATGGCAACTTTATTATACTTGAAAAAGAAAAAAAATAAAAAAAAAATTGTAAATATATTCACCAAAGAAAAGGCAAAAACAGTCTCTTTACCTATATACTATATAAAATTTTAACAATAATATATTATCTTAAATTATATTTTGATGTATAATTTAAAATAATTTAACAACTTTAAAAAAATAATATCAACTGAATATATTTAAAAAAATATGTTTTTAATATATTTTTCAAAATTTGTTTTTTAAAAATAATAATAATAATTTTTTTTTACGCGTTCCCCCTAATGATTGCAGCCTTTTTAGTTTTTAGCACAACTTTTTTTAACACAAATAATTCACGTGTGGGTCATTTTTTTATCATTTCTTTAAAAAATAAAATAAAATAAAAAACAAGATTTGTTCCACGCGTCACGCACTCGTCTGCATAGTCCCATCTTCTAGGGGGACACACGTCATCATTGATGTTACTCGGATTCTCGAGATTCACGCAACGAATCTCGAGACTAGAGAGGGAAATATCGCACGACTTGAAAGCACGTGACGGCAGGTATCGCCATCGTTTTTCTTGCTTTTATTGTAGGACACACGTGTGGGACCACGATGCACTTCACGTGCATGGGTGTGTGTCTGCCCACCCGAAAAGAGGGAGATTTTTTATTTTATTTTATTTGTTTTTTCTTCTTTCTTTTTGCGCACACAGCGTCATAATAATGAAAAGATGGGAAATATTTTCATACAAGATAATGATGAAACTGTATCCGGCGGCCAACCCATGAGCCTCTAACACGTGTCCCATAAATCCCCCTATTGTGTTTTTAAAAAAAAAATTAAAAAATGAAAGTTGAAGTGCATTTCATTTTCATATGGCTCCTCAAACTTATCATAAATTACAAAAAAAAAAGAAAAACCTCGTTTTATCGGTCAATATATGGTTTCTCTAAAAAATGTTTATTACCATCAGTATACTTAAAACTAAATCAAAGTTGATAAATGATTTAATTTGTAGTTAATTTTACAAGTTGTGTCCATAATGAATATTGTTGAAGTTCATTTTGCCCCCCCCCCCCCCCCCCCCCACACACGTCATAAAATATTCTGTCCTGCAAACCTCTAAATTTGTTCAGTCTTTAAATTGGGTCATCGGGTCTGTGTGCACTTACATTAACGTGTTGAACCTAAGAGCCTACTGTTGGTGTATTCAACTTTAGAGATTAGTCTCACATCGATTATGTATTTTTTAAGCTAAGACACATAAGAAGTTTCACTTCCTTACACTAACAAGATACATTTTTTTTAGGAGAAAAATAAAACTTTTCGGGACTTACTTTTATGGCACTCTCTATGTACGTAAATGCCCACAGGCTCAATGGCCCCAACTTAGGAGCCGACCAAATTTGAGGCTCATAGAAGAGATAATATCTTACGACGTGCAGGCCCGGTCATATATATATATTATCAGAGAAAAGTTCAAGTTCAAGGAAGATACTCTATTCTGGGTCAGGACATGTCATAGGCCTTAAAGAGGGCTTACACTAGTACTTTCAAATTGCCCGCCAACGAGAGACTTTTCAATTCCAAGAGTAAGGAGGGCTGGTGCAAGATTCAAGACCTCGCCTATGGCAAAGAGTTGAATTGTTAAACCAACTGAGCCAACCCTTGTTTGGTGTATCAATAATACATACTTGGATAATTTTAAATGTATCTACTAAAAACACTCTCTACCCACTTATTATGTATCATTGTCAGAAAATTTGTAAAACATGTGGGTCCAGAAACACTCTTTTTTGTACATTTAAAATTATCCTACATACATCACATATACACACACATATATATATATATATATATATTAAATAAAAAAAATAAAAAAAGAATTATCAAAAAGCATTAACTTAAGTACTGTGATAACTGTGTTTAATTATAAGATAGCTTAATCAGCTTAATCTTTGTATGGGCGAGTATATAAAACTTTCCCACTCCATGCACCTTCTTGCACCATAGCAATCATACTTAATTAATACACAATAGAGACCTCACATAACAAGTCAACTTTTGTACCAATTCATAGTACTTGACCCCATGAAACGCTTATATTAATTGTTTGCTTTGTCATATTAATTGATAAACCTTTTAATCATTAATGTTATCCTTGAGCATAGATTTATGATATCCTTAATTATTCTACTCATGATTTTCATATTCTTGATAAAATTATTTCACAAGTGAGAAAGGTAACTTATATATATTAAACTATATAGGAACAAGCTAGCTTTAATTTCTTTTCTTTTAATTAATTACCTAAAAATAAAAAAAATTAAAACAATATTGAACATTCATTATCCTCTATTTATGGATAATCTAATGATGTAGGAAGGGAAACTTGAAATTACAAAAGTTTAATTCATAATTCTTAGACAACCATGACAATTATTATCCTAAGAAATACTTTTAGGAATTTAAGGAAAAAATGAAATTCGTACATGGTGATGAAGATTATGTTGTACTGGTATCTATAATGATGTGTAAGATATTGTATATTGATGAAATAATACATATCAATGTTCTAAGAAAATTTTAAAAAAATAAAAATAGGAACAACATATATAATTAGACTCAGATAACTTAATGAACTCTACAACAATTGTCTTGATGTTAGAATTGTAAGCATTATATCTATGTTATGATAAACTTAAACTTGTTGATCAGATCAAAAGCATATGAAATTAATTTTTTATTTTTATTTTTATTCTAGAGAGCAACCGAAATCTTAGGAAATGTAATTAGATAGAATTTATGAGAAATTGTGCATCTATATATGTTCAATTAATACGGCAGAAAGCCAATATTATTGTCAATATCTTGAGTATGAACTCAAGGCATTACAATAAGGGTATGCACTCGAAAAGTGGAACCCGATCAAGAGAATTGATTACTGTGGTCTATATGTTGGAAGACAATCCAACTAGGCTTTTAGACTTTTGTACAAAGTAGTAATAGAATCAAATATTGTGTGAATATACGGGACCATTTAGATATTTTGTATAAAATAAAGAGATGATGACATGCATAGATATCACTTGGCACAATTACATACATGTAGACAAATATATACAATTTGTTTCATATATATATATATATCTTGAAACATCAAAAGGATAAACCAAATTCATAACAAATGATTAAATAGAAATAGATCTATTGAAAGATGATACCACTCGTTGTTTACAATATTACAATTGCCATTAAGTGTTAACTTGATTAATGATAGCTAAAATCCTCTCTTTCATTCTCCTTTCATAACTCTTCAATAATTATTTTAAGCCAACTCCTTCCAATTTGCAATCACTTTTTATTTTATTTTATTTTATTCCAATTTATTCAAAAACAATGTTCAAAGATTGTTCCATGATGAGATCCACTTGCCCTTTTAGGTTTTTTATTTTATAATTTATCTTATAACTTAGTTTCTAAGTAAGTAATTAACGAACTATGTAGTCTTTGGTTGTTCAAAATTTTAATTTTAAGAAGTAGAGCAACCATTCATCTACTATAGAGAACATAGTAACAAATAATATTATCATTACTATATATTTATATATGTGCCTAGAGATTTTATTTTAAAAGGTTTTGACACTAATAAAAGGATATTCTTATAAATTGGTTAATATCTAAGTGACAATATCTCAATCCACACATTCCCAATATATATGTTAAAACATGAAAAATATATATATTAATGAGGATTACAAAATTAATGAGAAAAATGTGAAATAAATTTTCATAATTTTTTAAAAAATAGTATATGCTGCTGCTGAAAGATTAATAAAGATGTCACTAAGGTCATTTCAGTTGGAAAAGTGTCGGCAAAAGCCATCCCACTATTTTGTCTGCTCTCAACCAAACAAAAAAGAAAAAAAAGAAAAAAAAAGTCAAAAGGTCAATGGTCAAAGGTCAAAGGAGGTAATTCAAATAACCAAAAAAATAAAGGACCAAAACTGAATTTAACTTAAAGTTTAGGCAAGTAATTTTTTTAAGAAAAATAAAAATAAAAATGAATAAAAGAAAGCACAGACCCCAATGTGGATTCTCCCATAACCACACAAAGCATGACACATGCATGACACCTACATGAACATACCATGCATGCACATCCATCCATACATCACTTTCTCTCTCATCACTGTGACACGTCAGCAGCTCTGGTTTAATCCAACCACCGCCCGCCGGCCCAAATAGCTGAGCTGTCGCCCACTGTTCAATACGCATTACATAATCTCTTATTTCTTCTTCGTCTCTGTTTTTCTCTGCAATTTCTTGTCTTGATTCCTCTCAAAACTCGCAAAATTAGATAAATTGGGCAAAAGGGTGTCTAGAAGAGGCATTTAATTCTCTCTGGGTGTTAAAAAGATGCCATCTTGGTGGGGAAGAAAGTCGCAGAAGAGCAACAAAGAAGAAGAACAGTTGCACAGACGCCATAGCCATAGCCAAGCTTCCTCTTCTTGTTCTTCTTCTTCTATTAGAAATGATGAGAAACACGGTAATAAAGAGAAAGCTAAGAGCTTTGATGAGACTTTGATTTCTCATGCTTCTTCTGCGTCTGATTCTGATTTTGAGAAGAGGAGGGGCCATCCGTTGCCCCAGCCGTCGGTCTCGTCGGCTCCGGCGTCTGCGATGGCGTTGATTCACGATCATGGGGTTGGGTTGGGTTCTGAGTCGGTCTCTGTTTCGTCGAGTGTTAGCTCTTCTGGGTCCTCTGATGAGCCTCCTCTTGATTTCGGGTTTGCGGGTCTTCACAGGTTTGTAATTTATTTTTAAGCTCACCCATGATCTTCATCTGATCTGTCTCTTCAGTTTTCTTACATTGGTTTTGATGATTTTTGGGTTTTTTGGGATTGTTCTTCTGGATTCAGTTTTTTTTTTTTTTTTTTTTCAGTGATTTTGATGGGTTTCTGTGTCATTTCCTAGTGATGATAATTGATGATTCAAAATTGTTTTTATTTACTTTAAAATTGGGTTTTTATTTGTTTTTTTTTTCTTTTATATGTTGAGATTAGGGTTTTTTGGGAATAAAAAAAAAATCTAGGTGCTTGAGAATTCTCTCTTGATTGAAAATTTTTAGGGTGTGTTCTGAATTTGGGGAATCTTGTTTCTTAATCCCAACTTGTCTTTGTTCCTAGAGGATTGATATTGAGAGCTTTGTTTCAAGAGAAGTTGGGATATTATATTGCTAAAGGAAGATTCAAAGCTTATCATGATTCCAGTTGTACGGTTTTGTTCAGACCTTTTAGTTTCAACAACCAATTCTTACGTGAATTACTTGGTAGCAAAGCATATAAAAATGAAGTTGTAATTTAGAAATGGTTCTTCAAGAGTAGAATTTGTGTTGTATATGCTTCTTCTAACAGAAGCACATGTGATGTGATGTGTGGTGATCCCAGAGGAAATAGGGAATCCAAGTTAAGCCCAAGAGCTAGAAGTCCAAATCCAGGAGTAAGAGGATCTGCCTTTTCGATGTCACCTCTGCATACACGGGCATGTGGTGTAAATCCCGATTCGCCAACAGGAAAGCAAGAAGATGGGAGGTCTATTTGTCATCCACTTCCACTTCCTCCTGGTTCACCGACTAAGCGTTGCAGTTCACCTGTTTTAAGAAATGGTGTCCACGAAACTTCGCCGTATCTTCAGTTGAAATGGAAGAAGGGAAGGCTTCTTGGGAGAGGAACATTTGGGCATGTCTATCTTGGATTCAATAGGTAACATTTTATTCATCTAATCAAAAGCTCCATTCTTGTTGATTAATTTTTGTTTCTTTTCTTGGTATAGAGTAATATATGATTAAATTAGGTAACCCGATAGTTTCCACGAGCTAATAGTGAAGGGTTAACATTCTTTGGCAGTGAAAATGGTCAAATGTGTGCAATAAAGGAAGTCAGGGTTATTTCTGATGATCAGACCTCTAAAGAATGTCTCAGGCAGCTGAATCAGGTCTTCTCACTTTCTTTGTAATTAACCAGGTTTTACATTAGCTACATTCTGTTTTCGTTAACTGCTATTTCTTTTCGTTTTCTAATATGGCTAATTTTAGTTTTCCTTGTTCTAATTCCATTGCATTTAAGTAATCGAAGTATTAATTTGGCTATTGGGTCATAACCAATTTCACTCGTGTCATCAGGAGATATCCCTGCTTGGTCAGCTTTCACATCCAAATATTGTTCAATACTATGGAAGTGACCTGGTATGTGTTGCTGATTTATTATTGTTGTTTTCAAATATTGTTTAAACTTGATCATGAAATATATTCCAGTGAAAACCTGTGAAAGCGATACCACACGCTAAATATTTTTTGGTATTTATGATTGTTGCAGGAGGAAGAAACACTGTCCGTTTATTTGGAGTATGTTTCGGGGGGATCCATCCACAAATTACTACAGGAATATGGCCCCTTCAAGGAGCCTGTTATTCAAAGTTATACAAGACAAATTCTTTTGGGGCTTGCATACTTACATGGGAGAAATACAGTGCACAGGTAGTACTTGATGATGAGTCTGGTTTTATTGCCAGAGCGATGTCTTGTATGGCTTAGTGCTTCTTCCTGCTATTGCCGGAAAGTCATTTACATTTTTTTCCTGGCAGGGACATCAAAGGTGCAAACATACTTGTTGATCCTAATGGGGAAATCAAGCTGGCAGACTTCGGCATGGCTAAACATGTAAGCTTCCTCTCTATTTTATTGTCAGAGAATATTGTTACAAAGACTATATAAATTCTTGAAAGAGAAAAGCCCTCAGAGATTAGTAACCTAAGGAAAAATTGCTCCAAGTGTACGGCTAATACAACAAATTTATTTGAGAAATCAAGATATGCCACAAATAAAGTTAAATATGTAAATCACAACACTCCCAACATTCCCCTCCAGGTCCCCAAGAAAAGTGTGTAGGCAAGAATGTCCTAGAATATATTGTTAGTCTAGGCTTAGAGCATTTTCAGATCTACTTCTCTCATTGCTTTTTTCTTTTGTTTCACTTGCTTCAGCTACCATTTGAATCACAGCTGCAATAATTGACTCACCAGTTACTTGGATTCTTCCCAATCTTGGTTTATAAGATTTGGATATTAGGACTGTCATATTAGTTGGTATAGTCATATAATTTGTTTGTATTAACAACTCTCCATTTCCTAGAGTTTAAGTCAAGAATGAGACCGTGGTAGGGGAAGAGAAACAAGAGAGAGGAAAGATGGCAGCTAATTTTGGATGGCCTCTTTCCATTGATGCAACTGCGTGTGTCTCTGTGTGTGTTGTGGTCCCTTGGTGACTAGCTGTATATTGTAGACACTTTCAAGAAGGGAGAAAGATAAACAAGCTAAGGGACCATGACTTCTTACCATATTAATTAGCTTTCAGGTGAGAAATCGTGTCCTTCCATAGGTATGTAGAATGTCGGGTGCTTTAGGCATTGCTTGCTCGCTTATATTTGACTAATGAATGAATTAAATTCACAGTTTTAATGTCTCTAAGTTCAAGAGGAGTCTGCAATTTACTTTTTTCGGCAATTCCCTTTAGAAGTAAATAATCTCATTCTGTTTCTTTTCAATCAGATTACATCCCATTCTTCAATGCTCTCTTTCAAAGGAAGTCCCTACTGGATGGCACCCGAGGTATTCAACTTTTTAATCTTGTGCCTATTTACTTTTTTTTTTACATACAATTTTCAGCTGTATACACTTCTCTAACATTCGTATTTCTTTTCAGGTCATAATGAATTCTAGTGGCTACAGCCTTGCAGTGGATATCTGGAGCCTGGGATGTACAATACTTGAAATGGCGACATCAAAACCACCTTGGAGCCAGTATGAAGGGGTATAGTATTTGAGTTTTCATAGTATAGTATTATGAATCTTATACACTTGTTCGGTTGATCCACACCAGCTTAATCAATTTGTGGGGTTCAGTTATATTCTTACTATAAATATTTGGAATCTACAGGTAGCTGCAATATTTAAAATTGGGAACAGTAAAGATATTCCCGAAATCCCTGATCACCTTTCGAATGATCTAAAGAGCTTCTTGAAGCTTTGCCTGCAAAGAGAGCCATCCATGCGTCCAACTGCGGCACAGCTGCTGGATCATCTTTTTGTTCGAGATCAAGCTTCAATAAAAGTTCCAAAGATGAATGTAACTCATGATATCTTCCCTTCTTCAATTGATGGAAGCCACACACCGGTAAAGTCTTGAGCACGTCTTTCTTTTGAACTATTAAGTTCTTTAATTGCAATCATGTTCTTTCTTACCACTTCAACAAAGTCAATTATGGCCATTCTCCCATTTTAATTCATTTAAAACTTGCCCTATCGAACACGTTATGGTGCTATCATTGGACTTCATTGTACCAAAACAAAAGAAGTTAGCACGTACTATCCCACAATAGATGCTGTCCTCCTTAGAGATGACAAACAATGATCATATTTCCATGTGTTTCCTTCTTTTCAAAAGTTTATGATGATTTTACTGGCCTTTTAAGTGTTGGAGATTTAGATGAATAGTTGTTTGATACCCAAATACAGCAAATTTATGCCATACGCAAATTTCCTTCCAAATAGGATCGTAACCACAGAATCCTTACAACGGGGAAGTTCCATCATTTCATATGGTTCAGTGTTTTCTGAGTTGTCCATGGTACTAAATATCCTTTAAACCCTCATAATTTCTCTAAGTTTTTCATTCTTAATTCATTGTCTTTTTATCCCCTTGTTTAATGATTTGTACGGCGCTTAACTGAATCTCTATTTCACTATAACTGTTAGCAAAACTGATCTTCTCTTGTAGAATCTGCTTCATTTAACTATTTCCTCCATTGCCAATTGAATATAGATTTAACCTTCTAATGGAGAAACACATTTACTCTTTGCATAAATATATGCTCTTGAGCTCATTATGCTAGTCCTTAATTCAAGAGATTTAGGAGGGAATCTCAAACAAATATCTGCATATTGGAAGAATTTTTAGCAACTTATGATCTTTTGGCCACCTTATATAGCTACTATCTCAGTGATCAGACACTCATAAAGTGCCGAGAATTTGACCTGAGTTTGTAAACATCAGGCCCAATTCAAGAGTATGACCAAGACGGGTAGAGTTGTTAATATCCCAAACTCTTATCATGACATGACATGCTTCAGGAAGTTTTGAAAAGAAGTTTGTCTCGATAATATTTAACAATGGGCAACTCAAGTTTTTGTGTTCAATGAAAATTTGGGCTATCTATCAAGCTAGAATTTTATCATATCCTGATATATGATGTATATTGAAACATTCTATTGGGAGTATTTGTCTTATTTCCTTGCTAATTTCATTTTATTTTCGTCTTCATGTCAATGTTTTGTTTTAGCTCTATTTGCAGTCATCACTTATACTGACCTTTTTAATAAATTTGGTACTTTAAACCAGCCCTCCTTGGATTTCCATTTGAATAAGGCTAATATTAATCATCGAGATGGAGATAACAGGGCAAGATACACAGTCCAAACTTTAAGAGCCATGGCCGAGAACCCAAGGTAAACTTCCATCATCACAACACTTAAATCATCTCAAAACTTTCTTCTTTGATACCTCTATTCCTACATTTTCATCAAAAATAACTTATAAATTGAACCTTTTTCATTTAGCAGGGATAATCCAAGGTTGAACTTTTCTTTACCAGTTTCGCCCTGTTCAAGTCCATTGCGACAGTATGGACCTGCACACCGAAGTTGTTTTCTATCTCCTCATCCATCATATATGTACGCAGGACAAAGTAATTATAGTTCAAATAATACTCCTCATTCGATATTTTCAACGAGGCAATACACACATCTTCCTCATGATCAATGGATCGATATCCCACAACTCAAAGCACAAACGCCTGATGGATCCCCGAGAAGAAGATAATCGTCAAAGATCAATGTTAGAAGAAATCCTTCATCTTATAATATTTTCTTTTCATGTTCATCTCTCTCTCTTTCGAACTTGCTTTCGAGATTCAGGTTTTTCGTTATAATAGTTGTGGGAGAAAATTTGGTTAAGGGAGGGAGATGGATTTTCTCTTTTGGAAATGATGGTGAAGGCTACTCATGTTGTTGTAATGTTCATTGTAATTACTTAAGAAAAAATGTGTCATTACGATGTTATTATTCTGTATAAATGAAGAGGTTTGTTTTTTTATTAGTTGATGATTAGTAGTAAAGAAGACCTTAAAAAAAAAAAAAAGAGGAGGGAAAAATTTTCTAGTGTAGTTTGAATGAAGTTAAGTGAAAGATTAAATTCATAAGAGAATAAAAGAAAAATTACCTCTAGTCATTGTATTGCTTGAGTGGTGCTTTGATCACTAAGTTCGTTGGTCAAGTAATTTGTAACGTATTGTAAAAACAGCTGTTTTTGTGTGCTTTTGAATTAGTGCAATTAAATGATAACTATTACATTATAACCATTATTTAACAATTATTTAATGAAATTAAATGATAACAGTTACGAGGTAATCGTTTTCAATTAAAGTAATTTACATTATAGTTGTTATAGTAATTAAAGTATTCCCGTTAACCCTTTTGTGGGGATGAGATTATTCTTCAGTCGAGAATCGTACACGACATTGAACAGTCTGTCCCTAAAGAGGGCGTATAGGCATGGGTACGAATTTGAACTCAAAAGCGAGATTTTGTTCTTCAATCACATCACAGTTTATAACTCATTTCGCAACCAACAAGGCTATCCAACTTTAAATCTTTTGGATGTCCTCTTGTATTCAAATTGGTTTTTAAACTACTTACTTTGGTTATTTGAAGGGTTGATCCTTTGGCTCAATAGTTTGGTATATATGATTTTAGATTTGAAATGACACATAGGTTGAGATTTTGTTAATTGTAACAAGGTGACGTACTTAATACACAGGGTGCTATTGCAAGGATTTGAGAAAGGATGATGTACACAACTTTAACTCCAGAATAATAATTATTTTTGAATTCAAACTCGTGACCTATATATATAGATCTCACCAAGGCCCTCCCTTCTAAATTTTGTTACTTATAAAAAATAATAAAATTATGAAAAGAAATAGTGAAGCATAGTGAATTGTCAGCCATATGATTGGATACCTATAATAACTCATATTTATTGATTCTGATAACTTGTAAAACTTCTTTGAATTATTAAATATGTTAGGTGGTGAGCAAGTGGTCTTTAATACCTCTTTTTAGGTACCTTCTGACCCTTAAGAGCAGTCATTACATATATAGGCAAGGGGAAAATGCTACACCCATAAATCCAATCAATAAATGCTTCTAAGAGTTTCATAATATCTAGGCAAGAGGAAAAATTTTTGGTCTCTGATCCAAAACAAAACTTTTGAAAATAATGCACAATATGAGTTGTTGAATTTTACTTTAGTCTTTTTTAGCTTCTGAAATGCACTTGATATTGTATCTGAAAATGCCTTACCTATTAGGATTAATGGGTCAAGAACGGACCTGATACCTCACTACGAGTACGGTCTGATAATGGAACTGATTATACAATTAATTACTAACAACAAATCTTCTTACAAAAAAAAAAACCATATAAAAATCTGTTTTAGTATGTCAAATGCAAAATTATATTTAATTCTAACAAAATGATTGTTAAGTAGCACTAAAACTTCCCTACCAATGTCACTTATAATAAATTGTCTGATTTGGGTGAAAGTTGTTTACCTACAAAACATGTCCTTCTTACATTGCCCCCAAGGTCTGCTAAAACAAGTGTTCATAAGTTCAAAACAAACTCCATCTATTATTGAGGCCCAAAACAAGTGTTTATACGTTCAAGATAACTCCATATATTACTCAGTCCAAGGTCTTTCTCACTACACATTCAGTGCGAAACTATTACAATCTAACCTCTTAAGATCCAACATCCCCACTAGGATCACTGCACTTATAACAGATTGTCTACTTTGGACCTTACGATTCTTATGAATTTGCCTCCACACACACACACCTATCTAAACACATCATTCAAAAAGATAAAATTAAACACTAACCAAATACTAATGAAATTTTAATATGTTGATGTTTTCCATTAAATAGATAATAAAAGACAACAATAGGTAACAAACAGAAATTGCTATGACAAAGCAAATTGATTTCCCATATATATTTTACCCGCTTGTGTGTTTGTGTGTGTGTGAGTTGCTTTCCAAAAAAAAAAAGCTCCCATTGCACCTTAATCACCACATTCACATTTCCCAAAATGGTGACACAAACCATACCACAATTAAATACAATTTCAAAACTCAACATCCAATCCAAGACTAAGATATCCATAAAGTTCTAAGAATATAGGATATCCAGTCTTTGAGTCTTTATATGGGGTATCTCTTGTTTTTCTATTTAGGCTTAAAACAAATAAACTGCAAGAAAGTGATCTTTTCTAGTACAAGATCATCTGTATACATATCTGAAATGTAAGGTACAAATCATATGACAAAACCCTTTTTCAAGTACTTCGAAGAGAAGAAAAAAAAAAGAGAGATGTGTTACGTCACCTCAAAAAGAATACTCCTTCAGATCTGCCTTTGAGTCACCTATTTCCAAATCTGCCAAGCATTCTTCTGCAGTAAGGGGAGGGAGTTGCCGGGTCTTGCGCTTTAGATTATGTTTGTGCCAATCACTCTTAAAGTGATCTCGATATTGCTTAGCGTCACCAATCACCGCATTACATGTGCTGCACTTGTTCTGTTTCACCTCTACTTCAGTACTACTACTACTACTAGTATTTCCTGTAGAAATGGTCTGTTTCTGTATTCTCTCGCTAATTTGGAGCACAGATGCATCATTGATGTCACTGGGGTGCCTTGTAGGAAATTCCTCATGTTCATCGTATATATTGACATGGGTGTCGCCCTCAAAATGCCCTGACACCGCTAGGATTTCTAACTTACCCTGCAGATTCCTGACCAAGGCATCGCAATCTCGGAAAAAACCAGGTTCTAATTCACAGACCTGCATGATTATTGAACATAATACACCAAATGAGATAGCACAACCAGAATTTCCATGAAGATTTTCTTCAGTCTCACACGCTTTAGCTTCTTTGTGCCACCATTGCAAGAGTTCTTTAAAGTTTAAAATACAATAGATAATATAAATGTAAATTAGTGCTTCTTATTCCCTACTTTTTGCTCTTTATGTCTTTCATCTTTACAAGAGTAAATCCAAGTTCTCAGGCTTCTTAAGTTCAATGGAACAGACTTTGTTCATAAAAATGCCACAGGAATTCAGAATTAATCTCAACTCACTAGAGGAGCAAATTAAAAATCAAATGGAAGTTTCTATGATTTATGTATTCATCAAGGTACAGAAATCCGAGGCTTACCACAGATAGCTGATCTCCACTTTCATCTCTGGAAACGATACTAGTATTCCACGGCTTAAGCTTTTCTGTAAGAGAAGAAAATCTATTTTCGGGAATAGTTAGACGAAGCCTCATAGGAGACCGTTTTATGGGGAAATGCTTCTGCAGCTCGCGGATTACATCCAGTGCCTGCAGAATAGCCCAGTAGATGATTAAAAAAATGTCCATGTGATATAGTACTGACAATAAACAAATTTCTCTTATATGAATACAGTGAGTAAATTATGAAGGTAAAATGCTGCAAGCTCATTAACTCATCCAACTAGGCAAATTAATATCTTCAGAAGAATAGACTCCAAAATGATGAGGGGAAAATTATAACAGATGCATAGAAAAATATGGATCTTATAAAAGTATGGATCTTAAGAGTAATTCATTCAATTGTAAACATAGAAAAATATTGGGGTATGACAAAAACCAACATTTCTAGCTGTTGATGACTCCAAAAACTCTTTGCAAGTAAGAATGCTTCACACTAAGCAAAAAATTGTCAACCTCAGGAATACAAATAACTGCTTGACCTGGATAGAACGAACAGCTAACATATTATCCATTTCAAATAGTTCGAACAACTTTTGGACATTGATCATCATAATGGGAATAAATCACCTTTCTAGAATGCTCATGTATGTTTTTCTTCTAAAGTATGCTTTGAGTCTTTGACATAAGCAAGCTTAAAAATTTGTGAGGTGTAATATCATGGTAGTCAGATCTGGATCCTAGTCAACTACTTTTTTTTTTCTTGTTTTCTTTTTTTCATTTTCTTTCTCTTCTATCATTTTTTTTGTCTTTGACCGTGAAATCCAATTCTGTAATTTAGTTCTATATGATACATTTTTGTACAAGCATTGAAATTTGAATCATACCGTCATACTTTAAACATTGACAATTTTTGTGGCATACGAGTGAGTGTGGGACACTTGTATACATGCAACTTGATATATTATCTTTAAACTTATATGGAATTGATTAAAAAATGGAAAAGGGAATGTAAAGATTTGAACCTGGATCTCCTAGTCAACACTCTATAGACTAACATTCCCAATATTTTGGAGTGTATCATAAGTGTTATTTTACTTTTATTTGACATCTTCATATATATTTGCAGTGTAATTTAATCAACTTGTAGAATCCTACGACTAACAATCCAATCCTCAAGAACCCCCATAGTTATCCTCCTTACGTTCCCAACCTTGACTACCTTGGGTGTAATCAAGGCAATTTTCCATTTTGAGATGAGACGTAAGTCTTGAGGTGGAAATACCGTGGAATGAAACATAAGCCTCATATTTCTATCAAAAAAGTTTATAAAAGTAATGTATAAAAATTCTAAAAAAAAACAAAAAGCATTAATAAAAAGAAAAATGTGGAATGTAAGCAAACTATGGGACTACGTTATGTATGTTTACCTTATCATTTAACAATGCGATGCACACAAGATACAAACTTGATATATCAATTACTTCAGTTGCAATAAACATTATTAAAAACTTCATGAACACATATTACAATTCAAGATTTTCAAATGACATGTTTTTATCAACGAAAGAAGAAACTAGCAGAAATTTGGCAAATAAATAGCAAAGATATTATCTGTTACCACTTCTTATTTTCACCATTTTTTTTTAACTTCTTATGTTTTAGAATTTTTAAAATTATATTTGATGAGGCTCCTTAAAATAAATTCATGAACAATTGGCATTGAACTTTGCCAAGCAATGTGCATGTAGTCTCCATTCTCCAACCCAATTTCAAAACTCACATCCCTCCTAAATAATTGAGACTCGAACTTTAAGAAAGAAAAAAAGAAAAAAAAGGACTATCATGTTTATTCTAATGTCAGTTGAAGTTTGTGGGAAAAAAATAGGAAATTGTAAGCAGAAGAAAAGAGCGTAGGCTGAGCCCTATGTTCACATATGTGAGGCTTAAACCTCAAATAGCCCCAAGTCCTAAGTCACAAGGTATAAGCCACATGAAGATTAGATCAAAGACTCATACGTTACCACTAAGGCTTAAGTCTTAAAGCGGTTATTGAGAACCCATGGTGTAAGCCTCATTCAAATTTTTTAAAACTATGTACCCAAACCATAAGAACTACTTTTATTAGTCTCGTGGAAAATTTCAAATTGGCAATAGTTCAATATATCATTTTCAAACCTACCTCATATGTGTCCTTAACTTATCTTACTTCTTACAATTAATAGACCTAAGAACCAAAATTAAAGAATAGCAATAACTTATCTTTCAATCGAATTCACAGATTTAGCCTCAAGTATAATTGTCATCCCATCCAATTTCCACTTAAATGAATCCTTTTTTAAATATGTTTTGATCCTTGCACGTCATTTGTCCAAATAAACCATTCTTCATCATGGAGCAGGTTTCCATTAGAATAATAGCCAAAACAGATTCTTCTTGAGAAATATATTACTCCAAACTCATTTTTGAATGGTTTTGCAATAAGTTATCCCAAGAAAACCATAAAGCATAAACCAGTATTGTTCAAGTGTTAAAGCAATGCCAAGGCAATTTATCCTATCAAGACAATGCAATGCCTAAGCAATAAGAATTTAATGAATGACGTGATATAAGCATGTAATATACATATGAAACTCTCTAATATATTAATTAATTTAAGGTTTTGAAACTTTAACAACCTGTCTTTCTAAATAGGTCCAAAGTAATATTTAAAAAATTTAAACCTCACTTTTGTCAAGCACTATTTCTGACCTTTGTTTACAGCTAGTCTTAAGCCCAGATAATTAGAGGGGAGAATGCAACTTCATGTAGCAAACTCCATATAGTATGAAGAAAGCTTTGTGGAGTTGAGTACTTCTGAACCCAAAGCCGAAATGAAAAATTAGTAGTGGTATCAACAGAAAAATATGTCTTCCTAGTGGATAATATTAACACAAAGATTTCTTGCCTTGGAAAAATGGCTGCAACTAGCACAAGATTTCTAGATTTATCGGGTCATTCAAACACAAGAAAGTTCAAGCTTGTTGTTGAAATGTAATTACAATGAAGAGAAAATACGGCAAGTGGGAGAAATAAACCTTCCTTTTTGAGGGACGTAATATAGCTTAGACAGTACATTGTAAGATGTGATCTCTTTGCTCATATTAGTAAATATTTAGTAATATGAAAAATCAAAGATGTCTAATTGCTTACTATGTCTAGCAGTGATTTTTCTTTTTTTCTTTCCCTTTCAAAGAAAATATATAATTTTTCAAGAGAAATAAATCTTCTTAGGTTTTGACTTTTCACATGTTTAAGGAAAGTAGAAAAAAATGGTGGAACAAAAGGATCAAGTCATCTTTTCATAACTCTTCAAAACATTTTATCAATAATAAAAAATAAGTCAAATTTTAAAAATCACAAAGAATCCCTGAAGGCAATTGGCCACATCTACGTGAGGGGACGCTTAGGCAATGTAAATAACATTACTAATAGCTCTCTAAGTAAATAATCAAATAGCGTTAAGCATACAAATCCAATATATATAGTTCCATACTATTCTGCAATATAGAAGTCAAAATCTTGTGTAATAAAGATTTAACTATACTTTACACTCTTCAATTTTGTATCCACAAATTAAAAACCAGAAAAGCAAAGTTGGCATACAGTGACGAGATATAATACCTATGACAAAAAGGAAAATACTTACAGCAATATAATACTTATGGCAAAAAGAAAATATTTGCTGCAATGCAATATAAATATTAAAATAGAAAAGCACATCGATGCACTAGTTTTTTTTTTTTTTTTTTTTTTTTTTGAGAAGACACAATGGTCCCCGAGTGCCACTACACCCTCCCGAAGAGTATCCGGGCCCCTTGGGCTTGGGACAAAACCCAACTAATCCCCTCACCAACTCATTAGAGAAGGGAGAGACCATTGGTGGCGCCTACGAGATTTGATCTCAAGAAGTCCCGAATTCAAACTCGCACATGGAACCACCAGACCAACTCCTCGTTGGCTATCGATACACTAGTTTGATTAAATGGTCAGTGGTGCTTAGATCGGTGGAGAAAGGCGGTCTTGGAATTAGCAACATCTCATCTCAGAATATTGCTCTATGTGGTAAATGGTTATTGAGATTTTTCATGGATTCACACTCTTTGTGAGCACAAGTTGTCACGAGTAGACATGGTAAGGCATACCTAGACCTTGGGGGGAGAAGACAGGTTAAAGTCACCTACAAAAGTCCGTGGAAGTTCATTTCATCCCTAGTGCCTCAATTCCTACCACATTTGGAACTCAAGGTCAGCGACAGTCACTCTTTCCGCTTTTGGGAGGATAGACATTCCCCCCTTCTTCCCACATTTGGCATGCACAAGTCCCCTCTAAGGTAAAGGTTTTTGAGTTGCTCATAGCTCACAAGAAGATTAATACCATGGATATGCTGCAAAGACGATCACCCAATACTTGCTATTCGCCCCGTAGTGTACATTCTGTTAGCAAGATGGTGAATACATTGACCATGTTTTCTTCCTTTGCCCTCTTGCGAGAAGGAAATGGCATGAGTGGTTCAAGTTTTCAGGTAATAGATTTGACATACCTCAGAATATAGCGGAAGGCATTGCTTTGTCCCATATTTTTAGATTATCAAAGCTTGAGAAGGAGGTTAGTTAGGTTTCCTTTTATGCTACTCTTTGGTCATCATGGCTGGAACGAAATAATAGTCTTCATGAATATCGCCAAGTCCCACTACCTATCTTAAGTGTGGCCTAGACGATTTAGTTTAATCTTTTCGAAGAGCGCCACCACCTATCTTAAGTGTGGACTAGGTAAATTATTTGTAAATGGCCCAGGCAATGAACTAGCCGTTGCCTAGGCGTGGCTTTGACATTGCCTGGTACAGACCTTGCCAAGGCAGTTACAGGTGAAAATGCCTAGGCAATGCCCTACTCAATGCCTTAGTGACCACATTGATACTTATGGGATCCTTCATACACATGGGAGGTAAAGAAACAATAGCAAAGAAAGGGAAAGCCATTGCTCTATTTCAATGGATCTAGAAACAAAGAGGACCAATAAGGAAGAGATATTGTTGAAAAAGATAGTCAAGAGAAAAAGAATTTAACACAATTATGTCATCATCAAACAACAAAAGTACATAATTTTAACAAATAAATGTAACTTCTTACATGACAAGATAGTTGATCTTAACATAAAATGAAGTAGGATAGATATTAAATAACTCCCCCACAGTCGGTCCCAAGCCCGGATAAAGGAGGAGGGTTGAATTAGGTGGTTGACAATCAACGTAAAACTTCATCAGATAAACTATGAACAATTGAGTTGAGTAGGATAGGTATTAAATATAGTAAAACAGCACAACTAGTTTTTTAAGCACCATAAAATCATCTCCATTGGTTTCCATGTTTAGTACAAATATAGTGTGGTCCAGTCTCAACAAAAAAAAAAGCGTAGATGTGGTCCATGATTGATGGAGAGAAAGAGAGAGAGAGATACCTAAAATAGCCTCCTTTCGTCCAGATACCTAAACTAGCCCAAACTTCTATATTAGCACTAAATTCCCAAAATAGCTTCTAAACAAATTTGATAATAGCATCAAGCCAAATCATATGTTGATTCCGCATCTGACTATTCATCAAACCAAACAAGTACACTACCAAGGTAGTTTGAATCAAATTAAACCCCTTCCTTCAATACACCTAAAAAGGACAAGTTTCCTATTATCACTCCCCTATGCAAGAGACTTGACCTGAAGATTCAATGAATTGATAATGCTCAATTGCTCATAATAACTTGGGATCAAATCATGTAAACCTTCCAAAATAGTGAAAGTGGAACCATATAATGGTTGGCCCTTTCACTCACGACAAAGTCACAAACTTTGGTTGTCTTTTTTATCAGTACAAGCTGCCTCAATCTTTGTTTTAAGCACTTTTTGTCCTCACGGACTGGTTGTACCTACCATATCTTTTTTGGGGTCAATATCAGCAATGCAGTTCATCCAACGATAAACCTAATCAAAATTATAATAGATTTATGACACAATCCAACCCAAACGAACAAAATGTTGAATTGAATCGTACCAATCTTTACTGGTGGTTATTTATTACTCATTTTTGTACTTGATGTTTTATTTTCCAATTATTTCTTCAATTAATAGAAAAGCAATTTTTTTTCTTTTATCCCATTCGGAAGTAGCTCGTTTCATAAATATCTATAACTGTTGTTTATGTCTTTAGCATGACCACTTGATAAAATGTGGAGGGCAGTGGGTAATGGCTGATACTAGTGGAAGGATTCTTGTTTGGATAATAGGTATTGTAACCGGTATTCTTGTGATCGGTTTAGTATGTGTTTTCTTTTATGGTTCATATTCTAGATTGGGTTCATCCCAGTAGCAATCGTATGAACTGGGTTATGATCGGTTTAATAGGTATTGTAACCGGTATTCTTGGATTCTTCGAAGGGCGCAGTCCCGTTGAGTTCTTACAATACTTTGATTCACTCCATAACATAAAAGTTTGAAATTCATCCAGTCAACATAATCAATGTAATCATAATAAGAGTCTTTTTTCTGCATAGTATACATTATGATTATTACGAAATCAGATCAAAAGAGAGGGAATCCATCAATTTTCTAGATGACAAAATATGGATTTCTATAGATGGATGAGATATCATATAAACAATTTCTAGACTAATAAAATAAAACCTCATTATTCTATTTTATGTATTTGATTATCTCACATCCAAATTTTATATATATATATTTTACTATTTGACTATACAATTGTATCAATGAACAAAAATTTCGCTCTTTTTTACCAACTTAATTACTGTTGCTAAATTCACGTACCTAGAAATTAATTTTAGACAATTGAACCTTCTCAAACTGTTTCTTTTTAAGAACCAAAAATATTTGTGCCAAAATAATGAATGCGAAGAAGAAGAAAAAAGCCCTTGGACGCATGAGGGATCTTGAAGCACTATTTTTGCATCTCCCTGATCAAATACACCCACATTGAGATTACTAGTTAATGGTTGATCAAGCTTGATAGATTCACCATCTAAAACAAGAAATTTTGGTCCTGCAGGTACAATATCAACCACTTAGTGTTCATTTGAAGCCTCCGTTATGGTTATTTCATATGCCACCTTTTCTTTACGTACAATTTGCTTACTATACCTGCTACTATAGCATTATAGACTGTATTATTACTTCCATCGGGATAAATCTAGCCCCTTCCCTTGTTCCCGCCCACATATATAGGATATTTTAAGAAGTGAACGTCTTTCTTAGTAGTGGGGGGTCCGGGGAAAGAATAGGAAAGGTGATTTCACTATGTTTCCGACCAGGAATAAGACCTATCACAAGATTTTTTTATTTTTTATTTTTTATTTTTTTGTGGGACGATAACTTTAAAAAGACAAATTGTCCATCTTTTCTTTCATCTCGGGAGAAATACGATCAAGAGGGGCCAATTTGAATTCCTCAAGTAAAATCAAAACAGCCCTCACATTCAAAGACCCCTTTTTCCCATAAGCATGAACTTGTTTTACTTGCATATCGTAAGGGATTTTAACAAATGCTTCAAATACAACATCGAAAAGCACTGCTTGTGGAACTTCACTATCCACAGACTTATTAGCTAAATGGAAATTGGCAAATACAATACGCCCAGTCGCTTCTCGTGGATTTTCATAACCCTGTTGTGCAAAAAATGGGATATGCATGTGAAATAGATGTTCGAGTTATTACATATATAATGATCGATATGGAAATGGATCGAGTCATTTGTTCCTTTATCCAAGAAAAGATATTTCTATTTTGCATAGTCCAATCATTGATCCCAAAATTTCTACAATAAATTAGGTAGGTTGCTAATAGAGTTCCCTATCCACAATTCCACTATTTTTGTATTTTACTGGAAAAAATTTCCTAGAATCCAGGAAGAATCTCATGGATGGGTAGAAATATAAAGAAAAAGTGAGTAAGATTTTGAATGGTTTGTTTATGTACGAAGTACCAAACATTAGGATTGGGTTCATATCAGTGGATCATTCTTTAGTCATTCATTGTATGATAAATCACTTTAAGTGACAGAGATAAACGATTTAAATAACGGAAGATCTAATATTTTAAAATTGTATCTAGAACAACTGAAAAAGTGGAAACAAGACCAGATATAATTTGCTCATTATGAGCAAATCCAAAATCTTCGTAGACATAATTAATTATTAGTTCCAACCATGAGGCGAGTGGAATCGATACATAAATCGATTAATAAAAGAATAGAAAAAGCTTTTATTGTGTCACTTAAGTTATAAAGAACTTCTCGAACCCAAGAATTAAAAATGACAAGTTCTTCATTACCCATAATAGAATAACCACTTAGAATAGCGAAATAGATTATCCCTTAGGACTCGTTTGGTGCGCGGGATAAGATAAAATTATTTTTATGGGATTGGATTTGATTGCATAAGATAGGATAGGATTAGATTAAAAGGAAAGTATCATGTGTTTGGTGCAACATAGGATAAGACTAAAAATAAAGTCATTTTATGTTTGGCATGTTTGGGATTGAAATGAAAAATAATTAATTTTTTTTAAAACTTTAATTTTTTAAATTACATTAAACAAAATAATTTTTCATCACTTAGATTAAACCCAAAAAAAAAAGGCAAAATCGCCATTTGCTGGTTTTGCAAATCGCAAAACCAGCAAGCTTGAATTTTATTTATTTATTTTTTTATTTTTTAAAAGAAGAAAGAAAGGTAAGAAGAAGAAGAAGAAAAAAAAAAAGACGAGCAGCGCGGGATAAAATGGGTGATAAGATTATTTTTAATTTTATCCTTATTGGCAACCAAACATAAGAATAAGATTAAAAATAATCCTATCCCATCCAATTCTATCTACCAAACGCGCCCTTATTGTGCATCTTGACCAATTGTATCGTTTCTTTGTGGATTCCTATACGAAGCTTTTGCATATGTGGCTCCGGGTACTCCTTTATCATTTCATCCAAACGGAATAGTTTCTTCTAATTCTATGAATTTTTCTAGAACGCCATTTTCTTGAATATCGTTTAAAAAAGTTTTGGATCGCTTAGTATTCCACGAATTAGTAACCCAAGAATCTTTGTTTTAAGCACTTTTTGTCATCCAACGACAATGGGATAATGTTTCATTTCTACACTGTCACGTATTTTTTATGTTTTTGTTTGACAAATAACATACAAGAATACCTTTTCATTGGGAGTACCAACTCATCTAAGATGGAGTCGATCGATATCTTTAGGCTTTAGCCTTTTAGGCCTAGTTGATGCTACTAATCTTGTGACTAAGTAGGAGGTAGGAAAGGATTTCAAATCTAAACCAAATATTACAAAAGTATTTAGAATAAATAAAGGATAAAAAGTGTAATCTAATAAAAAATGAGCCTAGCCTCATCAACTTCTAGAGTTTAATTAATCTAGAAAAACTCCAAGAGAAATGCAAGGAAGCTCCTCAAAATCCAAGAATTAGGGAATTTTCAATCTAGACACTTGAAAGTGTGAGGTTTCAAGAGTGAGACTGGTAGACGAATATGGTCTATTAACCCATTTGAAATCTTTCTTGCAAATCCCCCGTTCTCCCATTTGTCCAAGTGGGCCTAATGTAGTTTTAGTGTTTTACATACATATTTCTCTCTTACGTGGAAAGATCGGAAGACTGTCACATTCTTTGCATAAGATCTTTACGTGGAAAGATTGGAACCTCCTTATCACAGTGTTCCAGGCAACCAGCTCCCCATCTTGTCCTGACGCGTGGTTCCAAAGGAACTACGTTATACAGAGTGGGTGGAAGGGCAGAAGGACGACGGGGCGGAGCACATATAAACACTATTAAACTCCCCTAAGCACAGGAAGGCGATCAAAGTTTCCTGGAGAAAAAAACATTGGTATAAATCCATGTTAACACAGACCAACGCACCTGTTTCTTTGAGCTGTTATGAGGATCAACAGCGAAGTGAATTTCATGCATAAGCCGCTCAATCATACTAATAGTATATGGGCAATGAGTTTCTGGATTGATGGTCTTCTGCATTACTATAGATGCAATATCACGAAATTGACTTGATAATTGAGATTCCCTTTCTTTTCCCGCAACTTGAAGCTCCCCTTCTGCTAAAATCTGATATTAACATAATAATACCATAATCAGTCAACATACATATATGGATTCTAACAAAGTTCTGTTTTTGGTGTTACATGCACAGGTTTTAGATTTGAAAGTAGTGTGAAACATAATGTTTAAGATTCATAAGATATTCCACAAGTGTTAATTAAACAGATGATTTGAAGTAACTAACTGACCTCAAAGCATATCTTAGGCTGATCATCAGTTCCAAAGGCCGCAATTAGGTCTTTTGATTTGGCCAGTACTCCTTTTGAAACATTTGAATAGATAATTTGTGACTGCAACACTTCATCCAAATCCTTTTCTCTGTATCATAAATAAAATGGTATATATATTTACCATCACACTTGAATAAGCAACAAAATTTTATCATTTGAAGAGATTTTAAGCCCACAATCCATATAATAAAAAATTCACATCAGACAACTGAATTGAATAAACGAAACAATTGCATAAGCACCAATTCGAATTTGATTTATATATATAGCCGGCCTAAATCTTCTTAGGATTATAATTTATATATATGAACAAAAAAAAGGGTATTAAAATTGTTAGAAGAAGAAGAAGAAGAAGAGAAAGGGTTCTTACACTCCGGAACGCCAAGAGAGGACCTTGTTCTTGTAACAAGCAATCTCGAAGCGAATCCCACGCTTCTTGAGACGAACCACTGCTACGTTCGTTAATCTCTTTTGCCCTATCGGCTGCTGCACCACTATTCTCGACATCTTCCTTCTTCTTCTTCTTCTAAATTTCTTTCTCTCGAATCGCCTACGCTTACTTAATTTTACTTATTATTATTGCATAATGCATATTTATTATATGGCTTGTCGTTTCAATACTGGCACGACCTTTGGAATTTTTAAGCACCTCCCCGTTTTCCTCTCTTACTAGATTTCTATTCCAATATTATTCTTAACCTCACAAATTATTCCAATACTATCCTCAACCTCACAAAAAACAAAACAAAAAGCACTTAAACTATCCTTACCCTACAGCTCTCCCTTCTCTCATTCTCCCTCTCACCATTTTCTTCTCACTAAAACTCTAGAACCCATACTTCAAAACCAAGAGACCAAAACACAACTTCTTCTTCTTCGAAAGATTTTGATTGCGTAGATCTATTGATTCGGTAAAAAACATATTTTTTTAGTTTCTATGCATTTTTATTCATTAAATGGAGAATATCGTGTGGTTTTTGAAAAAAAAAATATTGTCAGAAGCTCGTCATCGTGATGATCTTCCGCCGGGATTGGTTCGGCCGCACGTTCAAACCAGCGTGCGATTTTTTGAAAAAAAATATACATATTAAAATAAATCAAAAACTTACCTTTGTTTGATATACATTGTCACCCAAACTTAATTCTTATGTCATAATACTACAAATATTTGTTGATAATAAGAGTTTTTGAATGTCTTAACCTTAATTTTTATCACATTACAAAATATTAAAATAGGATTTAAACACTTTAAAATCGTCTGAAAATGATTTAAATCTTTCAAAGATGAATCTTAAAGGTTAAAAATAGTAGTTAGAAGCAAAAAAAAAAATGTATAGAGTAGAGAAGTGTTTGAAGAAGGAAGAAGGAAGAAGATGAAGAAGATAATGGTGGTAGGTAGGTTTAATGGGTGGGTGAGGGAGAATCGGTAAAAAATAGTTGAAAGTAGGGTCCTTTTTGTCAAATGACACGAGGATAATTTGAAAAATATGTTTTTTTAGTTTTGTGGGTTAGAATAGTGGTTAAGTGAGGTTCAATAGCACTCTTAGTTTATGTTGGTTGATTATGCCAAATTTAATTTTCTTGTGATTTAGAGTAATTCTAAATATATTTATCAAAAATATTTTCGGACTCATTTGCTATGTATTATTGTTAAAAATTTATAAAATATATGGATGCAGAGAGTGTTTTGTGATAGATACATTTAAAATAAACTGTAGTTTACTATATTTTTTGAATTTATTTGTGTTCTTAATTGCTTTTGTCTTTGTGCCCTTTCCCTGTTGCCTCCATTTGTGCTCATTGGCCCTGTGCGGTAATGATTTGGCAAAATGCAAATTTTGTAGCATTTTTTTTAGGCAAATTTTAAAGCATTTGGGAGATCAGCTTTTGAGGTTAAAAAAAAAAGTATTTTTAAGCATTTTACCAAAGCAAGTTCCTGGCTGCTTTTGCATTGAGAGGTGCGTTTTAAAAAAAAATACTTTTCTCCCTAACAAGACCAATATATTCTGTGTATTTTTTAAAAAATAATATTAATATATTTTTTTTTAGTAAATTAAAGTTTGTTTCATTTGTGATAAACTAAAAAATAATATTATTATTTTATTAGTATAATAATAAGAATAATTTTAAATATACCTACTAAAAATATTCTCTGTACACACTTATTATGTATCATTGTTAAAAATTTATAAAATATGTGGGTAGAAAGAATATTTTTGATAGGTATATTTAAAATTGCCCTAATTATTATTATTATTATTACTATTTTCACTCAAAAATAAGAGAGCAGTTTCACTTATGGACTATCTATATCCCAATCATTAACACAACCTCACCCTAAAACATATATACTCTACCTACCTCAGTCAAAAATACAAAAAATCCTAAACTACCCTTCACCCTAACGTACCCCACCCCAAACCCCTCTCGGTTTCTTCTTCTTCTCTACTAATTCTTTTCTTTCAAAACCCTAGCTCTTAACTTCAAAGTCCACTATTTTTATTATTTTATCTTAGTTTGAAAATATTGATTGTAGGGGAGCATCATTTTGACCCCATTTGGAGCAAATCACCACTCTCCGTTTTCGTGCGTTTTTCGACGATTAATCCTTTGAATCGGTAAGAAATGCATGGTTTAATAATTATTTTTGTTTCTATTCACTTTTATTCATGAAATGCAATATGTATGGGGTGTTTTTCGATATATTTTGCACAAAAAAATAAGCAAGAACGAAGGTTGTCACCATGGACGACCTTCCTTCTAGTGTCGGTCATTCGTACAAGTCGGTCTATCAAGGTCGACCGTGCCTGAATTTTTTTTTAAAAATAAATAGTGATTAACCATTTTATTGTGTACAGATATGCCGAGGACATGCAACACTACTTCTAGTGAGCAAAGTGGGTCACACACTCAACCTACAACATCAGAGAGAAGACGTAGGCGCACTAAAACCAATTTATCGACCATTGTAGATGTTGCACAACAAGAAGAACAAGAAGAAGAGTAAATAGACGAGACAAGCACGCAACACACTGGCCAAAAGAGTCAGTACACCGAAAAAGATGATAGTGCCCCTGTCTCATTTCTGGGAGACCCTACCGATCCCTCTGTCCTTATTAGTTTCAAGAATCATATTGCTGCAACTATATGGTTTGGCGAAGTAAGTTTTCATCCCTCGTGTATAGTAAATCTGTTGTTGACGGTTATATCTTGTTAATATTGACTATTCATATTTGTTTTGGTTGGTTTTCTTTTTGGTTTACAGCATCGACCCCTACTTAGGTGCATAAATCATGGAGCACAAGTGGCTGAGTGGGATCTAGAATGCTACCTCGAGCAAGAAATACTTAAAGAAATCATAGATGGATCTGGGTTGAGTCCCCTGATTGATTGCTCGTACACGCACGCCAATAAGACACTGATTGTTGCGTTTGTGGAGAGATGGCAACTGGAAACGAACATATTTCACCTTCTTTTTTGGTGAAATGACAATTACCCTCGATGATGTTGCAATACTTCTCAACATTCCTGTCACACGTAGATCCGTCTCAGCCATACCAATTGACAACAACGATGTAGCCGAATTATTGGTGTAAGGGTTGGGAGTTTCATTCGGTGATGCGAAAAAGGAGGTCAATAAGGAGAAAGGGCAATCTGTGGTTAAGCACTGGTGGAAAGCTCGATTTGGTACCCCCAAGCAAGCAGGCGTCCCCTACCCCCAGTGGAGTGCACGACGAGGGCATTTCTGTTATTCCTGCTATGGAGCACACTGTTCTGTGACAAGACATCAACATGGGTCCCCGTCACTTATCTTTAATTGCTCATGCACGTGCACATGATTCATACGTACTCATGGGGTGCCGCATGTCTTGCGTATTTGTATCGTCAGCTTGGATGTACGACGAGGGCCTCAGTTTGTCAGATTACAAAGTATCTCGCCTTGCTAGAGGTATATATACATCATTCACACTTAATGTATGTTATATATCAAAGATGTTTCAATAATGATTTTAATACAAAACGTGTATGATAGGGTTAGTTGTATGACCATTTTACTTTAATTCGTCATCGTGTCAACCCTTCATATCAATATAATCTGTCACAGATGCAAATGTGCCCCAAAAAAAGATATGGGATTAGCTAAGGATCACGTGGTCACACTGTGTAAGACGCTCGATATGTTACACCCTCACGAGGTCAGTGACAAAGTTTAGGAAGGTTAGTAACAAAGTTTAGGAATTTAATACAGTTTTATTTATAACTATGACTTTGAGTAACATTGTGTTGTTGGTTTAATTATTTATATTGAATTTGTTCAGGTTTATTGAGACTCATACTTTGATTTGAGAGAGACTCAGCCAATCTCAGAGTTTGCTTTTTCTTTTATGGTTGTATAAAGTGTTTGGACGTTGTGGAACCCTATCATCCTGATAGGGTTTGTCACACCCCGCCCGGACGCGCCTAAACCGACGGGACACTCACGGACGGGGAACGAATGCATTATAACTATAATAACAGAGTGCGCGGAAACATAGTTTAGTACAAGTCTGATTTCATTAATTTCAGAATATATTTGTACATGAAATAGTTAAGGGAACATTCTCCCAAAATCCCCAATGAATAATACAAAGGGTACAAAATGTGGGCCCAAAAACCTGCACCCAATCCACCCTAATCTCCTGTGAAAAATTGGATAACAACTGGGTGAGCTTCACGCTCAGTGGGTAAAATAGTTCGTGAATATAACAATTAATAAAACAAACTTCATAATCAAATATCTTAAATACACATCAGAGCATCATAATCAATTCAATATGTATATATGCATGACACCGTCTCGTAATGGTTTGATGACTATACATCGTCTGAGTTCACGTACAAATGTCCCTCCCCAGGAGTAGTCGGGTTCTCATTGTACGTCCCTTCTCAGGAACGACGCTCTGGATTCACGTACAGATGTCCCTCCCCAGGAGTAACCAGGTTCTCATTGTACGTCCCTCTCCAGAGAAATATAATGAATAACGAGCATCGCTTCAAACTATTCCATGAATCATAAACCACATACGTCCCTAGGTGGTGCTATGTATGATGCCAAGGCATGAACTGGTCCGATCTTTACTTAATATTTAAACAAGATTTGGCAACGTCTGGTGATCCTTATCAGGGTCGGTATCACTACGTGCAAGGTTAGGACATTCAGTATTACTTGTATAAGCTAATAGCTTTCAAATAAGACCAACCAAATTAGTCTTCAGCTGAGAGGTGAGATACGAGGTCTACTTAAATATCAATCGTCTAGAGCAGCACGTTGCCTCCCGTTCACTATTTAAAGTTACTGAGGACAAGACTGAGTCTGGTTGAGCCATATTGACCACTATTCTGGCATAACAACAGTGTAATACATGAACTCCAAACATACAGGCATAAGTATGACAGTATGAACATTATACGCAATAATGCAGTGTAAATAAATAGTAGACATAACGATAAATGAATGTAAACTTTAATAAAAGTTATAAGACACGCAAACCTATGCTTCGCTCCCCACCTTCAGATAAGAACTCTTTTCAGAACTTGCGTCTTCCCCCGGGCAGAATCGCGTTGCACCGCACAGAGAGTCTCGAAGAGAGAGTCTCAAAAGAGAAGACAAACATTCAAAATGCGTGAAAGAGAGAAGGAAAGTCACAAGGAGAAATGATTTTGGTGTGAGAAATGAGGAGGGGAAGGGTTGTTTATATAGAGAATTTGGCGCCTGAACGTTTGGGCAGGTGCCCAGACGTCCGGGCAGTCTGCCCGAACAATTTTTTTTTTGTGCAAACCTAGGGTATTACACTCTACCCTCCTTAAAAGGATTTCGCCCTCAAAATCAGTTCAAGTCGTTATGATGGTTATCTGCTTGAGATTCACTGCCTGCATCATCATTTGCTCGTTCAGGGTAGTGCATGTATGGTCCCTGAATGGCATTGTGGTCGGTGGAATCCTCAACATCATGAAACCATAAAGAGCAAATGGAGTTGGATTCGTCCTCAGAAGATTCTAACCTTTGCTTAACAGATGGTGGTGTAGGGTGCTGGTTACATCGTTTGAGGGGAGGTAGGTTGAACGGTGGAATGCTTTTTCGTGTTGTTGCTCAAATCCAGCCGCCTGAAAATTTTGGTAGAAGGTCCTGCCAAGATGAGGGCACGAGATTGTTTTGGGCAAAATTGTTACGAAAAAGCCATGAACGCTCTGGCAATAAGGATCGTTGTCTATGTGGCGATGGAGTTGGTGATGCAAAGTAGTTGTGACTTGACTCTGATTCTGGAGGAGTCTCCACAGGTTGCCAAGGAGGCCATTGCGTGTGTGCGTCACTATATCCATCGATATTATTTTCAAACATCTGCATTGTTATTCAAGTGAAACGATGTATTAAGATATTTGTAAACAAAGTTCCATCATTTTATTAATAAGGAAAATAGTACAATGTATCACATCATCAGTTATTACTAGAAAACAGTTCAAGATATTTCTGTTTAATTGTTGCTTCTAGTTCCCAGGTTGCTTCCTCTACTCCGTGGTGATCCCAGAGCACTTTCACCAGTGGTATGCTACGTCGCCTTAGTTCTTGAGTTTTTCTATCCAAAATCTGTATTGCTCTCTCCTGATACTTATTTTCTTCCTCAACCCGAACCTCGACTAGAGGGATGATATGCGAAGGATAAGGGCGATACTTTCGAAACATGGATACGTGAAAAACGTCATGAACCTTAGACATGGATAATGGAAGGGACAGACGATAAGCGAGTTTGCCAATACGTTCAATGATCTGAAATGGACCTATATATCGTGCAGAGAGCTTTCCTTTGATCCCAAAGTGTTTGACACCTCTTGTGAGCTGAACTTTTAGAAAAACCAAGTCCCCCTTATCAAATTCTAGAGGCTGCCTCCATTTGTCAACATAGTTCTTCTGTCGACTTTGTGCAACACGAAGTCGTTCTTTTACTAGTGTAATCTTCTCAGAAGTCTTTTGAACTAGTTCAACATACCGAAAATCTGCAAGGGCGACCATAGAGAGCCTCGTACGGTGCCATGCCGATACTAGTTTGGTAGCTGTTGTTGTATGCAAACTCAGCTAAATGCAAGTACTTTGTCCATCCGTCATTAAAGTCCAAAATGCAACACCGTAACATGCCTTCCAAGTTTTGAATAAGACCCTCTGACTTTCCATCAGTCTGAGGGTGAAAGGCTATGCTCATGGTGATCTTAGAGCCCATTCTGCTCTAGAAACTTTGTCAAAACTTTGATGTGAATCGAGGGTCTCGATCAGAGACGATCGTGAGTGGTATGCCATGGAGGCGTACGATCTCTCTTTCATATAGTTCGGCAAGTTTGGCAGGGTTATCCGTGAGCTTTATTGACAAAAAGTGTGCAGACTTTTTAAGTCTGTCAATGATAACCCAGATAACATCTTGCTCTTTATTATTTCGAGGCAAGGTCGTAACAAAATTCATTGCGATGTTCTCCCACTTCCATTCTCCAATAGGTAATGGCTGGAGAAGTCCAGAGGGAAGTCTTCGTTCTGCCTTAACTTGCTGGCAAACAAGACATCGAGCAACGAAGTGTGCAATCTTCTTCTTCATTCCAGAAAATCAGAATTGTCACTTGACATCCTAGTATATCTTCTCACCCCCATGATGCATAGCGAGCCTCGAACAGTGCATCTCAGTGAGCACTTCTTTCAGAACCTCAGGATCGCTCGGTAGACAGAGACGTTTTTTTATAGAAAACAACCCCGTCTTCAGAGACCGACTAGTGAGGAAGGTCTTGTCCGTTGAGTAGAAGTTCTCATTTCTCCATTAACATAGGGTCGTTGGCTTGAGCGGCTGAAATTTTTTGAACCAGCTCAGAGTTGGTTGATAATTGAGAAAGTCGTGATCTTGTTCCCTCCTCGATCAGTTGTAGGTTAAAATTCTCCATCTCTGTAGCAAACTTCCCCATTTCGAAGTTAAGAGTGCAAACAACATAAGATTTTCTACTCAGGGCATCAGCCACAACATTGGCCTTACCGGGATGGTACTGGAGTTGAAAGTCATAATTTTTCAAGAATTTCAACCATCGTCTTTGGCGGAGGTTTAAGTCTCTCTGGGTGTAGATGTACTTAAGACTCTTGTGATCCGAGAAGACATCAAACCGTTCACCGTATAGGTAATGACGCCATAACTTCAGTGCAAATACAAGAGTTGCAAGTTCCAAGTCATGTGTTGGGTAATTGCCCTCATGAATCTTCAGTTGCCTTGAGGCATATGCGACAACTTGGCCTTTTTGCATTAGTACAACATCTAAGCCTTGGAGAGAGGCGTCGGTGTATAGTGAAAATCCAAGTGTATTTCTTGGAGTGATGAGTGTCGTGAGGCACTTCTTCAATTCCTGAAATGATGTTTCATAGGCGGGATTCCAGATGAATCGCACGTCTTTCCGAGTGGCTTGCTCATAGGTTCAGCAATCTTTGAGAAGTCCTTGATGAAGCGTCTGTAATAGCCAGCCAAACCAAGAAAACTCATAATCTGAGTAACAGTGGTAGGCTGCTTCTAGTTTAAAACCGCTTCAACCTTAGAAGGATCGACCTCAATGCCATTGCCTGAAACCACATGGCCTAGGAATTGAACTCGCTTCGCCCAAAATTAGCACTTACTCAACTTTGCATACAACTGGTGGCTTCTCAAGGTCTGGAGGACTATCCTCAGGTGTATCTTATGGTCTTCCTCGGTTGAGGAATATATCAAGATATCGTCCACAAAAACCACCACAAATCGGTCTAAGTATAACCTAAAGATGCGGTTCATCAAATCCATGAACGCAGCAGGTGCATTTGTTAGACCGAACGGCATGACCATGAACTCGTAGTGACCGTACCGAGTTCTGAATGTCATTTTGGTAATGTCCCGACTCTCGATTCCGGAGTTGGTGATAACCGGATCGTAAATCAATCTTAGAGAATTATTTGGCATCTCTAAGTTGGTCGAACAAGTCATCGATCCTGGGCAACGGGTATCTGTTCTTAATGGTGATGTTCTTCAGCTTGCGATAGTCGATGCAAAGTCGTAACGAACCATCCTTTTTGTGAACAAACAGGACTGGAGCGCCCCAGGGTGATGAACTTTTTCTGATGAAGCCATTACTCTCTAATTCATTCAGTTGTTTGTTCAATTCGACGAGCTCAACATTTTGACATTATATATGGTGGAATTGAGATAGGCCCAGTCTCAGGTATGAGATTGATTTCAAAATCGAATTCCCTAACCGGAGGTAGACCAGGAAGGTCATTTAGAAAAACTGTTGGGAATTCAGATATTACGGGGACATCATGTACTTCGAGAGGGTACAATGCTGGTGATTCATTTTCATCACCAAGGGATAGAGCTCGAAGTTGTGCCTTGAGAAGTGCAACAGTCGAGTTGTGTATCCATTTCCTTGTTCCCTGAATCTTGACAAACTCCCCCGTGGGCAAGGTTAACTGAACTTGCTTCTTCATACAATCGATCTTTGCATTTAGTGATGCGAGTCAGTCCATGTCGAGGATGATGTCGAAGTCTTCAATGTCCATCACAAAAAGATCTGCATATATCATATGTTCTGACATTCGAAGTTCACATTGAGAACACTGCAATTTCACGTCAGTACCAAATCCTAAAGGTGATGTGACATGGAGTGTGATTTCTGTGGGTTCAGGATGCAACCCTAAATGTCTTACCAATGCAGACGATATAAAAGAATGCGTAGCACCCGAATCGAACAAGACATGCACCAATGTATTGAATAAGAAAAATTTACCTTCGACTACATTGTTGTCTGGGAGGGGTTATTGAGCTATGGAAAATGCTCTGCCCTAGTTCTGTGGCCCCTGGTTTTGCTGGTTCTGCATGGGCTGGGCATTAGCAGTAGGTGGTGTTTGTTGAACGGGAACAACGGGAATAGGTTGTTGAAGGTGCGGACAGGCATATCTTACATGGCCCTACTGGCCGCAGTTATAACACGTCGGCCACTGCTGCTGATGGTTCTGTTGGCCATGCTGATTGTGGTGCTGACCACCACCTCTACCATTGCCGTTTCGACGGCCACCCCTGCCATGACGGCCTCCCGGCCATGATTTCGAAAACCCTGCGGGCCAGGGTTAGATGGTTCAACCGCAGGTGTCGTGGCCTCATTATTCTTAACAGGGGCTGGGAGGGTTGGGTTTCGATTATAGTAGGGCTTCTTCTTGTTGCCCTGTTGCGAGCCCTGTTGGGAAAATGTTGCAGGCCGTTTTCCTCTATTCAATTTCTGCTCTTGCACAATCTTCTCCTGCTCAAAGATCATGGCCTTGTCAACGACCTCCTTGTAAATCTTAAGATCCAAGATCGACAAGGCTTGTCGAATGTCAGGACGAAGGCCATTGTAGAATTTCTCGGTCTTATCTTGCTCCGTTGAGATGGTGGAGAGAGAGTAAACCGATAATTCTTTAAACTTCCCAGCATACTCCCTGACTGTCATGTCGCCTTGGTATAGTTTGGCGAACTCTTGGAGCTTCTGCCTCTTCACAGCGCTGGGGAAGTACTCATCAATAAACAATGACTTGAACTGTTTCCAAGTCATGTCCGTAGTGTTGACCCTTGAGTCCTCTTTTACTGTTATCCACCATGTATTTGCTCCACCAATAAGTTGGTAGGTCGCAAGTTGAGTTTTTAGAGCCTCACGACTCTCATTGCATCGAGAGCCTTGTTTGACTCATCCAGCCATTTTTGCACGCATCAATGGTGCCAGCAAAAGTAAGAGGTTGTAGCCTCTTGTATTTCGTAATCTGATCGATTTAAGTGTCCGACCCAGATCTCAAATGTGCCTGAACAGTGACAACCTGATTGGCCGCAGTCTCACGAACGGTCGTCTGAATAGTTACTTTCATCGCCTCGATAAATCCGGCGAAGAATACTTCCATACTCGAAGGTATGGCAAAGGGTGTGGGTTGGGGTGGCACTGCCTGCCCAGATGTAGTGGCAGTGTCGGGTGTGGCCTGTGCTGTTGTCGGAGGTGGCGGTTCCTGGTTCTGTATCTCAGGAGGTGCCTCCTCCGCTGGACGGACAGTACATGGCCTTCCTCTTTTCCTGGTTTGCATTTTCTCACTGGCAAGGAGAAAATAAAATCATGATTTAGGAACTGTAGCCAAGTATAATGTTATGATATTCTCAACAACAAATTCGAGAGTACTGTAATATAAAAATCACCTATTTTTCTAAGTATAGTGTAAGGTTTTTGTTGAGGAATCAAAGAATCTTATATGCCTCGTATGTTTGGCCATGGTGTAAAAACAAGGTTAAAATGTTTATATAATAAGTATACAACTTTGCAAGTATTTCAAATGTTTTGGTTCTGATTTTTGTGAACATACATAAATATTTTATTGAAAATCCATACGAGTCATAAAAATTCTAAGATTTTCCTCGGTAAGTATCCTGATCTAACGTTCTATCGCGATCGTATGTATTCAAACTTTTTTGCTTAGTCTTTTCGATTATTATCCAAATTCGTGTGTTCCATACCACATGAATTTGGTAATAAGGGTGTCAACCAAGTTAAGTTTATGAACACAGTCTCTAGAAAACATCGGCTAAATAGTAGTTCAATAATAGTATCGTCCAAGTTTACTCGTCCCATACCGTGCAAACTTAGTGATAATTTTAGTAATGTAACTTTCTCCAAATGTTTATTTTCACACAAAGTCGTGGATTTTCTTACTTCCACATTTTATTTAATATCCTCCAATTTTGTTGTGTCCCATACCACTCCAAAGTTAGTGATACAAAAGAAAGAATGGTTGTAAGTCGGCCCACCAAAGATAGTCATAAACAAAACATTTCATTTCTATATAAAATAAATTTTTACAATGTCAGTGATCATTCCTGATTTTCCTGCCTACTACTGCTCATTCTAGACCTCCTGCTAGGTACAAAAAGACTACTAAAATAAGGTTGAGAATTTGCTCGTTGCTCTTCGACGTTTTGCATACGTGTTAACAATTCACTTTGAGTCTTCTCTATTCGAGCAAAGCTAGCTACGACCACATTTAACTGTTCAAATGGGTTAGTCGATTGCCCCATTGATGGTTGATGGGTCGACTGTGTCATAGGTGGAGGGTAGGCCGTAGGCATTGGTGGAAAGTATTGGCCATACGGTTGACTCATAGGTGTGGGGTAGTTATTTTGACTGTACGGGGATTCCCTAACTGGAACCCCTTGGACATTTGGATATGTTTGGGTTAAAAAGTCTTGAAACAATGGGCTCATCGGGATGTTCTGTCTTCCAAGATTTGGTGCCGCAAAGTTTTGTTGTTGTTGTTTCTCAGGAACTTGTGGAACTGGCCCATACGGTACCTCAGGAGTTGGAAACCTTTGGTACGTAGTATTGCCTTGAGTTGGCATGTTCCAGGAAGGTGGATTTGCTGGAACTTCTTGTCTATCTTGAGTTGGTTGAGGTTGATTTAGATTGGCAAATAAATCTTCCTCAGTGAACAGGTGCTCGATTGGGTCATTATTCGAGGCTGGGTTTGACGTATGGTTCTGGTTTGGCTCATTATTTGGTACCTCCCTAACAGGAATCTTGCGTCGACTTTTTCGGTAACAATGTCCTTTTTCGTCTCTAATTCTTTTGCCATTAAAAGTCGCACCGAATACTTTCTCGTCAGTTACCCCTCCACTTGTAACATATGTCTTGAAGATAGAGGATGTTGTAACCGCCTCAATGATCTGCTTCAAAGACTCATCAAAAGTGTTGACGTTTGCCTCATATAGCATCCTCATGATCAAGACTCCGTAGCCGAGGAGATCCTTTCTTAAAGGGTTTTGAATCACCCTCAAGGGCGACCATAGAGGGCCTCGTATGGTGCCATGCCGATACTAGTTTGGTAGTTGTTGTTGTATGCAAACTCAGCTAAATGTAAGTGTTTCGCCCATCCGTCATGAAAGTCGAAAATGCAGCACCGTAACATGTCCTCCAACATTTGGATAAGACGCTCTAATTGCCCATCAGTCTGAGGGTGAAAGGTTGTGCTCATGGTGATCCTAGAGCCCATTCTACTCTGGAAGCTTTGCAAAAACTTTGATGTGAATTGAGGGTCTCGATCAGAGATGATCGTGAGTGGTATGTCATGGAGGCGTACGATCTATCTATCATACAGTTCGGCAAGCTTGGCCGGGTTATCCGTGAACTTTATTGGCAAAAAGTGTGCAGACTTTGTATGTCTGTCAATGATAACCCAGATAACATCTTGCCATTTATTATTTCGAGGCAAAGCAGTAAAAAAATCCATTACGATGTTCTCCCACTTTCATTCTCCAATAGGTAAAGGCTGGAGAAGTCCAAAGGGAAATCTTTGTTCTGCCTTAACTTGCTGGCAAACGAGACATCGAGCAACAAAGTGTGCAATCGCCTTCTTCATTCCAGAAAATCAGAATTGTCACTTGACATCCTTGTACATCTTGTCGCCCCTAGAATGCATAGCAAACCTCGAACAATACATCTCAGTGAGCACTTCTTTCCAAACCTCAAGATCGTTCGGTAGATAGAGACGTTTTTTTATAGAAAACGGCCCCGTATTCAGAGACCGACCAGTGAGGAAGGTCCTATCCACTGAGTAGAAGTTCTTGTTTCTCCATTAACATAGGGTCGTTGGCTTGAACTGCTGAAATCTTTCGAACCAACTTAGAGTTGGCTAATAATTGAGGGAGTCGTGATCTCCCTCCCTCCTCGATCAGTTGTAGGTTAAAATTCTCCATCTCTGTAGCCAACTTCCTCATCTCAAAGTTAAGAGTGCAAGCAACATAAGATTTTCTACTTAGGGCATCAACCACAACATTGGCCTTACCGGGATGGTACTTGTAACACCCCGTACTTTTAATTAAATATATACGTTAAATTACACGTATATCGAGATGTATAATACACGTATTTATACGTAAGAGGCACTTATATGTGTGTATGAAAATACATGCTAGATTTAAGGGGTATTAGTAAATAAATAAAGTTAGTAAATGAAGATGATACATATGAGATCATCTTATATGGGTGCTTACAATTTAAAAAAAATGAAGTTGAATTAAATTGATTAATTTATGGGGTTGGTTAATTAAATATGTGGATTGGAGTATGATGTAATGAATTAATGAATAGTATGATTTAATGAATGAAAGTTAAATATTAAGATGGAAGTTAGATGAGGTGCATTGGATCATTTTTTATATATATAATTATCTTCTCTCTTTCTCATCTCAATCTCTCAAACGTTTAAATAAAAAATAAAAAATAAAAATAAAAATAAAAATAAAAAAGGAAAGAAGTTGCTGAACGAGAGAAAGAGAAAAGAAGAACGAAAAAAGAAGAGAGAGAAGAAAGATGAACGGTGGAAGAGAGGAAAAAAGAGGGAGAACGCGGGATTTGCGCGAAATTGGGACCCGCGATAAGTGATTTTTACTCTATTTCTTCGTGAAAGTAATATCTAAGCTAGATGTAACGATTCTAACGGAGTAATTTTAGTTATGGGAGCCGTTTTACGACGTTTTCAAAATTAGGGTTTTTACCCGACTTGGATGAAAATTTGTTCGAAAGGTAGAAAAACACTCCCTAGACTGTAGGAACCCCAAATATGTGGTTCGATTCCATTTATGTGTTCATTTAGAATTTTTATAGCCGTTGGAAGTTTGTTGGAAGTTAGAGTTTATATTGGAGACCGTTTGAATCATTTAAAACCCGATAAAACTCCATTTGAAGGCTATAGAATGGTAGAATGCACTGTTGCGAGTCCATCGATGCTAATTTCATGATTTTTGGAGACCGTTTGACAATTTTAGTAAAACTTTCCTTATTTCCAATGAACAGTAACATAAATAGTATTGTGATCATATCCAGTGAATAAAATAGAATTAGTATACAATGAAACTTCGGTTTGAGATCATAGAATCGTAGAGAACTGAATTCTGGACGTTTCGATACTAAGATTGTGATTTTTGAATATGATTTGATATTTTTAGTAACTAAATATATAATTTTTGTGAGTGAAATTGACTTTGGATGCCTCCGCGAACGTGTAAAACCTTAGTAAAATACCTGTTGAAGGTAGTAGAATGGTAGTATGACAGATTTTACCCGTGTCGATGTGGACAGAATAATTTTAGGAATGTTCTATATTTTTAATAAAATTGATATATGTTCCAGGAGAAAAATAAAACTGAGAACTAGTGAAAATATGAATTGAAAATCTATTTTCACTGTTATTTCTTGTGAAAATATCTAGATTGACCCCAGAAATGAGATAGCAGTTTCTTCAACTGTAAAGTGAGTTGGAATCTAAATTCACAGAATGTGTATAATATTTTTAAGGTTGATCATTATTATTGGTGATTTGAAGTGGGTTGAGAAATTAAATATATAAATAGATATGAATAAATGAAATTGAATTATGGAGTGATTGTGACAGGTTGAATTAGTTGGATTTAAATTGGAACTGGACTCGAAAGCGAGGGTGACTGTAATTAAGTTGAAAAGTCATGTACTGTGAGTATATTTTCTTGATTTTGGTTCTTGTATGACATTTTATATATATGAAATGTTTGAATGTAAATATGCTAGGCATATATTGTTGCATTGTGTTTTAATTTGCATTCATAAATGATTTCTTTTTAGCATTGGAGCATGTGAGACTTGCAAAGGCAAGTTGATGTCATTTCGTTAGGAATTAGACCCGGATGAGTGTTATGCGTAACCTCATTGTCAGTAAGCCTGTCCTAATAAGGATTGGAGATCCTTGAAATGACTGTGAATTGGGTAATGAGAGGCTGTGACTACCTTGTAACAGTCATACAAGGGTTAGATCCTCTCTCTTGCCTTAAAAGAGGGAGATTGTGGATTTCGTGGAAAATGATGCATTGTTTTCTTGAAAACTCACGAAATTTATGTTGTTGACATGTATGATATATTCGTTGAATGATGCATGTGTTTAATACTTGTTTGAAATGATTTTAAATGCCATATTTTCCTAAATGTATATAATTGTCATATCAAGAGATATATTCACTGAGTTGTTGGTTGCTCACTCCATTTCCTTCAATATTTCAAGTACAGAGTTAAAAAGAAAAACACGAGAGTCGATACGTGATTTACATTCTTATTTTGTTAATGTACGTGTATGCGAAGGAAATTGATTATATTTTCTTTATTTTCAAATGAATATATATCACATCCTACATATCTATATTATCACATAGATAGGTTGTAATAAAATATGGATTTGATTTGATATTTTGGGTTATACAATGCTTATGATGATGAAATGAGATGATCATAGATATTTATCAGGTGAGAATTTAATTTGTGGAATGAATGAGATGATTATCTATATATATATATATATATATATATATATATATATATATATATATTTGATTTGATTTGTAGTATATCAGGAAAATATGTGAATTGTCCATTTTATGGGGAGATGCCGTCAAATTTTTTTAAAATGTTAAGAATTATTGTGAATGTTCGTTGAGGCTGACAGTGTATTATATATTGTATATGGGATGTACGGTGTATAGTATACTATGCCAGTTATGACGTCAGCCTACGTCAGGGACGTCGCGACAGTACTGGAGTTGAAAGTCATAATTTTTCAAGAACTTCAACCATCGTTTTTGGCGGAGGTTTAGGTCTCTCTGGGTGTAGATGTACTAAAGACTCCTGTGATCCGAGAAGACCTCAAACCGTTCACCGTATAGCTAATGACGCCATAACTTCAGTGCGAATACAACAGCTGCAAGTTCCAAGTCATGCGTTAGGTAATTACCCTAATGAATCTTCAGATGCCTCGAAGCATATGCAACAACTTGGCCTTCTCGCATTAGTACGACACTTAAGCCTTGGAGAGAGGCGTCGGTGTATAGTGAAAATCTAAGTGCATTTCTTGGAGTGATTAGTATTGGTGTTGTCGTGAGGCACTTCTTCAATTCCTGAAATGATGTTTCACAGGCGGGATTCCATATGAATCGCATGTCTTTCCGAGTGAGCTTTGTCATAGGTTCAGCAATCTTTAAGAAGTCCTTGATGAAGCGTCTGTAATAGCAAGTCAAACGAAGAAAACTCATAATCTGAGTAACAGTGGTAGGCTGCTTCCAGTTTAAAACCGCTTCAACCTTAAAAGGATCCCCCTCAATGCCATTGCCTGAAACCACATGGCCTAGAAATTGAACTCGCTTCACCCAAAATTCCCACTTACTCAACTTTGCATACAACTGGTATCTTCTCAAGGTCTGGAGGACAATCCTCAGACCTTAGAAGGATCCCCCTCAATGTCATTTCCTAAAACCACATTGCCTAGGAATTGAACTCGCTTCGCCCAAAATTCGCACTAACTCAACTTTGCATTCAATTGGTAGCTTCTCAAGGTCTGGAGGACAATCCTCAGATGTATCTTATGGTCTTCCTATGTTGAGGAATATATCAAGATATCGTCCACAAAGACCACCACAAATCAGTCTAAGTATAACCTAAAGACGCAGTTCATCAAATCCATGAACGCAGCAGGTGCATTTGTTAGACCGAACGACATGACCAAGAACTCGTAGTGACCGTACCGAGTTCTGAATGTCGTCTTGGTAATGTCCGACTCTCGGATCCGGAATTGATGATAACCATATCGTAAATCAATGTTAGAGAAGTATTTGAAATCTCTAAGTTGGTCGAACAAGTCATCGATCCTAGACAATGAGTATCTGTTCTTAATGGTGACGCTATTCAACTTGCGATAGTTGATGCAAAGTCGTAACGAACCATCCTTTTTGCGAACAAACAGAACTGGAGCGCCCAGGGTGATGAAATTTTCCTGATGAAGTCATTACTCTCTAATTCCTTCAGTTGTTTATCCAATTCGACCAGCTCAACATTGGACATTCTGTATGGTAGAATTGAGATAGGCCCGGCCCATGTATGAGATTGATCTCAAAATCAAAAATCCTAACTGGAGGTAGACCAGGAAGGTTATTTAGAAAAATTGTTGGGAATTTAGATATTACCGGGACATCGTGTACTTCGAGAGGGTACAGTGCTGGTGATTCATTTTCATCACCAAGGGATAGAGCTTGAAGCTGTGCCTTGAGAAGTGCAACAGTCGAGTTGTGTATCCATTTGCTCATTCCCTGAATCTTGACAAACTTCCATGTAGGCAAGGTTAACTGAACTTGCTTCTTCATACAATCGATCTTTGCATTCAGTGGTGCGAGCCAGTCCATGCCGAGGATGATGTCGAAGTCTTCAATGTCCATCACAAAAAGATCTGCATATATTATCTGTTCTGACATTCGAAGCTCACATCGAGAACACTGCAAATTCACGTCAATACCAGATCCTAAAGGTGATGTGACATGGATTGTGATGTCTATGGGTTCAAGATGCAACCCTAAATGTCTTACCAATGCAGATGATATAAAAGAATGCGTAGCACCCGAATCTAACAAGACATACACTATTGTATTGAACAAGAAAAATGTACCTTCGACTACATTGTTGGTTTGGAGGGTTTATTAAGCGATAGCAAATGCTCTACCCTGGCTCCGTTGCCCCTGGTTCTGCCTGGGTTGGGCATTACCAGCAGGTGGGGCTTGTTGGATTCGAACAGCGGGAACAGGTTGCTGGCCGCAGTTGAAACACGTCAGCCTTTGCTGCTGATGGTTTTGTTGGTCATGCTGATTGTGGTGCTGACCACCACCTCTGGTATTGCCGTTTCGACGGTTACCCCTGCCATTACGACCTCCTTGGCCATGATTGCGAAAACCCTAATTGTCAGGGTTAGACAGTTCAGCCGCAGGTGTCATGGCCTCATTCTTCTAAACAGGGGCTGGGAGAGCTGGGTTTTGATTATAGTAGGGCTTCTTTGTCACGACGCCCCTGACATAGGCTGACGTCATGACCGGCACAGTGTACTATACACTGTACATATCCCTATACAGTATACAATACACTGTCAGCCTCAACGGACATTCACAATAATTCCCAAAGTTTTCAGAAATTTTGATAGCACCTCCCCATAAAATGGACAATTCACATTTTTTTTCTCCTGATATACCACAAATCAATTTAATTCAACTCCATTTTTTAATTTTGTAAGCACCCATATCGGATGATCCCATATGTATCATCTTCATTTAATAATTTTATTTATTTACTAATGCTCCTTAAATCTAGTATGTATTTTTATACACGCATATATTTGCCTCTTACGTATAAAATACGTGTATTATACATCTCGATATATGCGTAATTTAACGTATGTATTTAATTAAAACTACAGGGTGTTACAATCTTCTTTTTGCCCTGCTGCGAGCCCTGTTGAGAAAATGTTGCAAGCCGTTTTTCCTTATTCAGTCTCTGCTCCTGCACAATCTTTTCTTGCTCAAAGCTCATGGCCTTGTCAACGACCTCCCTGTAAATCTTGAGATCCAAGATCGACAAGGCTTGTCGAATGTCAGGACGAAGGCCATTGTAGAATTTCTCGGTCTTATCTTGCTCCGTTGAGATGGTGGAGAGAGAGTAAATCGATAATTCTTTAAACTTCCCAGCATACTCCCTGACTGTCATGTCGCCTTGGTATAGTTTGGCGAACTCTTGGAGCTACTGCCTCTTCACAGCGCCGGGGAAGTACTCATCAATAAACAATGACTCGAACTGCTGCCAAGTCATGTCCGTGGTGTTGACCCTTGGGTCCTCCTTCACTGTTATCCACCATATATTTGCTCCACCAATAAGTTGGTAGGACGCAAATGGAATCTTTCAAGCCTCATCGACTCCCATTGCATAGAGAGCCTTCTTCTACTCATTCGGCCATTCTACGCCTCCTCCGCATCAATGGTGCCAGCAAAAGTAAGAGGTTGTAGCCTCTTGTACTTCGTAATCTGGTAGGTTTGAGTCTCTGACCCAGATCTAACAGGTGCCTGAACAGTGACAACCTGATTGGTCGCGATCTCACGAACGGCCGTCTGAACAATTACTTTCATCGCCTCGATAAATTTGGCGAAAAAGACATCCATACTCAAAGGCATGACAAAGGATGTGGGCTGGGGTGACACTGCCTGCCCAAACGTAGTGGCAATGTCGGGTGTGGCATGCGCTGTAGTCGGAGGCGGTGGTTCCTGGTTCTGAATCTCAGGAGGTGCCTCCCCTACTGGACGAACATTACGTGGCCTTCCTCTCTTCCTGGTTTGCATTTTCTCACTGGCAAGGAGAAAATAAAACCATGATTTAGGAACTGTAGCCAAGTATAATGTTATGATATTCTCAGCAACAAGTTCGAAAGTACTGCAATATAAAAAACCACATATCTTTCTAAGTATAGTGTAAGATTTTTGTTGAGGAATCAAATAATCTTATGTGCCTCGTATGTTTGGCCATGGTGTAAAACAATGTTAGAATGTTTATATAATATGTATACAACTTTGCAAGTATTTCAAATGTTTTGGTTCTAGTTTTTGTGAACATACATATATATTTCATTGAAAATCCATATGAGTCATAAAAATTCTAAGATTTTCCTTGGTAAATACCCTGATCTAACGTTCTATTGCAATCTTATGTATTCAAACTCTTTCGCTTAGTCTTTTCGACTATTATCCAAACTCATGTGTCCCACACCACATGAATTTGGTAATAAGGGTGTCAACCAAGTTAAGTTGTATGAACATGATCTCTATAAAACATCGGCTGAAGAGGAGTTCATTAATAGTATCGTCCAAGTTTACTCGTCTCATACCGTGTAAACTTAGTGATAATGTTAGTAATACAACTTTTCCCAAATGTTTCTTTTCACAGAAGGTCATGGGTTTTCTTACTTCCACTTTTTATTTAGTATCTTTCAATTTTGTTGTGTCCCATACCACTCCAAAGTTAGTAATACAAAAGAAAGAATGGTTGTAAGTCGGCCCACCAAAGATAGTCTTAAACAAAACATTTTCATTCAAATATAAAATAAATTTTACAATGGCAGTAATCATTCCTGATTTTTCTGCCTACTACCGCTCTTCTTAGACGACCTCCTACTAGGTACAGAACGACTACTAGAAGAAAGTTGAGAAGTTGCTCGCTGTTCTTCGACGTTTTGCATACGTGTTAACAAAGCATTTTGAGTCTCCTCCATCCGAGCAATACTAGATACAATCACTTTTAACTGCTCGAATGGGTTAGTCGATTGCCTCATCGATGGTTGATTGGTCGATTGTCTCATAGGTGGAGGGTAGGCCGTAGGCATTGGTGGAAAGTATTGGCCGTATGGTTGATTCATATGTGGAGGGTAGTTGTTTTGATTGTACGGGGATTCCCTAACTGGAACCCCTTGGACATTTGGATATGCTTGAGTCGAAAAGTCTTGAAACAATAGACTCATTTGGATATCATGTCTTCCAAAATTTGGTTCCGTAGAATTCTGTTGCTGTTGGTTCACAAGAACTTGTGGAACTAGCTGATATGGTACCACAGGAGTTGAAAACCTTTGGTACGAAGTATTGCCTTGAGTGGGTATGTTCCACGAAGGTGGATTTGCTGGAACTCTCTGTCCATCCTGATTTTGTTGAGGTTGATTTAGTTTGGTAAAGAAATCTTCTTCGGAGAATAGATGATCGGTTTAACCATTATTCGGGGCTGGGTTTGCCGTAGGGTTATGGTTTTGCTCGTTATTTGGTGCCTCCCTAACAGGAATCTTGCGCCGACTTTTTCGTTGACAACGTCCATTTTTGTCTCTAATTCTTTCGTCATTTTCTCTTAAAGTCGCGTCGAATATTTTCTCGTCAGTCACCCCTCCACTTGTGTAACGTCTTGAAGATAGAGGATGTTGTAACCGCCCCAGTGATTTACTTCGAAGACTCATCAAAAGTGTTGACGTTTGCCTTGTATAGAATCCTCATGATCAAGACTCCGTAGCCAAGGAGTTCCTTTCTTGAAGGGTTTTGAATCACCCGCAACATTTGCTGGATGATGATGTGAGGTATGGAGACCTTAATTTTCTTCTTTATGCAGTATAGCACAAGAAGTTTAGCCCTTGACATAACACCTCTAATCACCTTTTTCTGGCAAGATGTTGTCAAATACGATCTTCCCAAGGCCGGCAAAAGGTGGTTTAAGGAGATTGTTTGAGAGGTGGGCGCACGTCAATTGGGTGTACGACTTTTTGGCTAGGGAACTGAACAATTGTTCTTTGGACTCCGCGATCTCTGCAACTGTCTGGGGTTCGTGTGGATCAATGATTTTATCTCCAATCGGGATCTCCATAAGTCTCGAAAGAATTTCAATGTTGATAGAAATCTTTGTTCCCCTGACCGTTGTCTCCAAGACAGGGCTGATCCCATCTTCTTGAAATCCCACGCAATTCATGGTTTCGTAGAAGGACTTCACCAAGTTGAAAGAGACTTAACCCTCAACCTTTGTTATGTTCAATCACCCCAGTGTTGCGAGTTTTTTTCATAAAGGATCGAACGGAGGTGGAGATCTCTGTTGTCGATATTTGTCATAGTCATAACCTCCATTTCAAACAGTTATGTGAGTCTGGTGGGAATTGGTTCCCGACTAATGAAAGTCGTTCTTTCACTTGAGACCATTATCTTGTAGAAAAGAAGATAAACTTGTAAAATACAAAAAATATATTCCTATCATTTTTAAGATTTATGCCTTGTCCATTGGACAATATTTTCTATTTTTCTCTTGATGTTTATGCCATCATTTAATCCAAATTTTCCATTAGCAATATGTATATCTCATATATACATAGATATATAGATATATATATATTTAATCATAACTATATATATAGTTTTCTAGATATATATTTAATATAAATCTCAACTATATATAATTCATATATATATATATATATATATATATATAGTTCTAATGACATATATTTTTAACAAAAATTATCTTCTCCTAATTTGGTGGACTTGGACGGGCCGTGGACCTTACGCTCAAATACCATTAAATGTTAATAGTCATCAGTAACACTCACGCGTGTCCACGACCGTGACCTACAAAGTCACGTGGACATGAGCGTACTTCAGAAAAAGTTTTACGGCCAGCCTCTCGACTGCACAACCAACCACACTAGTGGTAAGCCAATGTGGACATGTCAGGGTAAGAGTCGGTGCTTCGCCACCCTCACATCATGAGAACCCCTGATTATGCATTGAATTCGCCATCTCAAAACCCTCTCTGATGCCATTAAATGTCACACCCCACCCGGAAGTGCTTAAACCGGCAGGACGCTCACGGACGGGGTGCGAATGCATTATAATAATCATCGAGTGCGCGGAAACACGATCAAGTACAAGTCTGATTTCATTAATTTCAGAATATATTTGTACATGAAATAGTTAAGGGAACATCCTCCCAAAATTCCCAAAGAATAATAGAAAGGGTACAAAAATGTGAGCCAAAAAACCTGCACCCAGTCCACCCCTAATATCCTGTGAAAAATTAGATAACAACAGGGTGAGCTATACACTCAGTGGGTAAAATAGTTCGTGAATATAACAATTAATAAAGCAAACTTTATAATCAAATATCATAAATACACATTAGAACATCATAGCCAATCCAACATGAATGTATGCATGACACCGTCTCGTATTGGTTTCATGATTGTCTGTCGCCTAAGTTCACGTACAGATGTCCCTCCCCAGGAGTAGTCAGGTTCTCATTGTACGTCCCTCTCCAGAGAAATATAATAAATAGTGAGCATTGCTTCTAACTATTCTATGAATCATAAACCACATACGTCCCTAGGTGATGCTTATGTATGATGTCAATGCATAAATTGGTCAGGTCTTTACTTAATATTAGACAGGATTTGGCAACGTTTGGCAATCCTTATCAGGGTCGGTATCACAATGTGCAAGGTTAGGACATTCAATATTACTTGTATAAGCTGATAAGCTTTCAAATAAGACCAATCAGACCATTCTCCAGTTGAGAGGTAAGACACGAGGTCTACTTAAATACCAATCGTCTAGAGCAGCACGCTGCTTCCCGTTCACTATTTAAAGTTATTGAGGACAAGACTGAGTCTGGTTGAGCCAGATTGATCACTAATCCGACATAGCAACAATGCAATACACGAACTTCAAATATACAGACATAAGTATGCAAATATAAACATTATACGCAATAATGTAGTGTAAATGAATAGTAAATATAATGATAAATGAATGTAAACTTTAATAACAGTTATAAGACACGCAAACCTATGTTTCATTCCCCACCTTCAGATGAAAACTCCTTTGAGAACTGGCGTGTTCCCCCGAGCAGAACAGCGTTGCACCGCAAAGAGAGTCTCAAAAGAGAAGACAAACTCAAAATGAGTGAGAGAGAGAAAAGAAAATTCACAAGGAGAAGTGATTTTAGTGTGAGAAATGAGAAGGGGGTTCCTTAAATAGGAAAAAAAAGGGTGTCCAAAGGTTCGGGCTTGCCCGAAGTTCAAATTTTTTTTTTTTTTTTTATGCAAACCTAGGGTATTACAATTACCCCAACATTTGAGTTTCAGATTATGATCACTAAACCATTCTTTCTGCCAACCTCTTGGACCCAGAAAATAAGTTCTTCTTGTATACTAAACTCCATGTTGGGGGTGAACTATTCAGTGTAATCAATGACCATTGCAAGTTCTTCACCTTGAAATTATGTAGAATTTTATAATTAGACAATAAATAAATAAAAATTGTCATTGACGACATCAAATACACTAAAATGCATAAAATAACAATTACATGCACAAAAATTTGGATAAGTGTAATAAATGGAAGGGTTGGCTAATTAGAACCGACCGTTGTACAGTAAAATCGGCTTATTTTGAATGATTTAACCTAGAATATCAAGCTGCTCTAAAAAGTAAAGGGGTGGATTAAGATTAAAAATAGAAAATAGGTGGATTTTTAGCTAGCTTATGTTGCTCTTCGCAGCGTCTCAGCGGCTCAGGTGGGATTTGCAGGTTGAATCAGAAAAAAATTCTCTTCTTCTTCTTCTTCTTCGTTTCGATGGTAATTGCAGCGACCCACTCTGCTTGTTTCCTCAGACCACCCTCTACTAATCATCTTCCTCCAATTCCAGCAACTGCCTCCACAAGGTACCCACCACCCATTTCCTCTATTATATCTTCAACAATTCTTGCTCTGTTCATTCTCTTAATTAATTTCTTAGTTTCTCTCTGTTTTTGCTAGCAACATTGCCACCCAGAATCTTGCAATTGAAGGGAAGAACTTAAATTACTCAATCTCAACAAGAAACGGAAAGCTCATCCCAATTCTCAAAGACTGCTCACTTTCCATTCCTTCAGGGCAACTCTGGATGCTTCTTGGGCCCAATGCTTGTGGAAAGTCCACCCTTTTGAAGGTGATTTGGATACCATTTTGCCTATTTAGTTTGTTTTTTTTTTGTTTGCTTGTTTTGAGGTTGTGATTTTGCTTAGTTGAGTTAAAATTTTTGGTAAAGTTTTAGGTAATTGTGTGTTGTGGAGTTGCTGCTGCTGCTGTTGTTGTCTTGTGGTTTTACTGAAGCTGAAATTGGCAATGTAGATTCTGGCTGGGCTGTTGAATCCTACTCGTGGAGCAGTGTACGTTAAGAGACCCAGGAGCTTTGTTTTCCAAAACCCTGATCACCAGGTGGGTCTCTCTTATTTTGGGTATTTCTGTTGTCATATTGTGATTGATTTCAGTTCATGTTTGTCATTTGTATGGAATTACAAGGGAAATGGATTCTTATGATCTCTTTGTGAGTGGATTTGAATTTGGGCGTCAGAAGTATATTATACTTGCACATGCACACACAAATTTCAATGAGAAAACCTTGAAGAAAAAAAAAAAAAAAACTACACAGCATAGCCTAACTTAGCAAACCAACTACATAGGGTCCGTTACATGAATCTAGGGCTAAGTTGAGAGTTGCTTCTTTGTCCTTTGCGTAATTTTGCTTTTCCCAACTTAGCAAAGGACTTTCTTCCCCTCCGCTTTATCAAGGGCTAAGTTTTAGTTTGCTTATAAAGGTTGGCGAAATAGTTGATCAACAAATTTTTACTTTTACTGTAAAAAAGATGATGTAGATCTAAAAAATATGTACAAGATGAAGCATCTTTGTCAGTCAACTGTTGGATACGACTTTCAATGTCCTCCATGTCCCATATCCTCTCACCATGAGCATCCAGATAAGATGCAAGGCTATCAACTACTTGGTTTGACTTCCTCTGGCAATGGGAAATTTAAGAGATAGGCGAAGAGGCCACAAATGTCCTTGTGGAGGTCATTACAAGAATAAACTACTGAGTCGGTTGCTTTTAGACTTCTCTCACTAATTACTAGAACACAAAATAGCAATAACTACACTTATTCTACAAATATTCATAATATAGGTTTTTCTCAAAAGAATAAATATATTGAAGTATAATTCCTTCAAAAGAATTGAAACCCAGAAGTGAAGTATTTCTTGTATTCATAATTCTTGGCAGCTTGATATTTCTCCTCCCTTGAAAAGCTATGAATTTATCTCTTTTCAGATGGTTCACCAAATATGTGAAGGAAGAAACCAACATAGTCACTAGGATGACATCTGCTTTCCTTTAAAGCATCTAAATTCCCAGGTCACGTGTACTGTAAGAACTCCTACTTTATAACATCCTGAAAAATGAAATTAAACTCATTGAACTGTGTATTGTTTTTGCCATAAGATAATGTTTGGCATCACCATTTTTATGCTAGTGGGGTGATACATTGTGGAGGGAGGGAGTGAACACTGGATGGAAATTATCAATTGGTAACCAGGATGATCATAACAGTAGAAGAGGAAGTGACATCATTTACTTGTACCCATTGTGATATAGAATAATATGATGAAAAAACTGCCTTTTGAATATGAACAGTGTGAAATCACATTTTGAACTCTAATCATATACTTGTAGCTTAACAAACAGCTTGAATGGATTCTATCTTGCTTGCTAATGGTTGCATTCTACCTACATTTGGTATTTCCTCTTGTTCAAGATTTTGGTGTTATCAGCATGAGTAGAACATGGTTTATTTGGTCTTTCTTGTCTATATTCATTTAAAAAAAAAAAAAAAAACATAATTACCCAGGGCCTTTGCTGCAAGGAAACTATCATAGTAAAATGGAACATGGAAGTTTTGAACCAACTACTTTACTGTATCTCTATAGGTAGTGATGCCCACGGTGGAAGCTGATGTTGCATTTGGTCTTGGTAAATTCGATCTGACGGAAGATGAAGTTAGATCAAGAGTGGCAAAAGCATTAGATGCTGTGGGCATGTTGAACTATTTGCAGGTATGTTATAAAATTGACCCATATAAGTTACGACCACCATGTCAAGTTTATTGATCTCTGCCTTATCTTGCACTTGTCACCTGTCAGAGGCCAGTTCAAACTCTCAGTGGTGGTCAGAAGCAACGGGTGGCTATTGCTGGTGCTTTGGCTGAAGCATGCAAAGTGCTATTACTAGATGAGCTCACAACATTTCTAGATGAAAATGATCAGGTATTCCCTTCATTGGACCTTTCACAATATTCGGATGAAAAAATTGGCTCCCTGTTTTTCCATTTTTTATTGGTGGTCTACTGCCTCTTTGAATTATGTTAGTTTCCACTATTTAGCACCCTCATGTCTTTCTTCTGTTGGTAATTAGTGGCATTTGGCTACCTCGAATCGTTTGAAATAAGAAGCTTCTGAAAAGAACTGAGCCTCTTGCCCATGTCACTTGTTAACTATCACAACTATTACAAGCTATTCACCCTGTTATGTTGTAATTGGTTGATTAATCTTAAAATGAGTAAAATGAATCTAAGATAAGTTGTTTATGTCTAAATTTCGCTGTCAAATCATATTTATGTGAATAGATTTTATGTGGTACATCAAATGATGATGCTTTCATATTTTTACTCTCCCAAAAACTTGAGGGATATTTGTTTTTATCATGCATTCTACTGAAATTCTCTCCAACTCTTCATCAAAGGAGATAGTTGCTTTAAATGCCAACATGTTGGGTTCTAGTATTGCAAGAGATGCTAGTGCTCATCTGAGGGGTATAAATATTATGCAAATTTAGCTAGCAGAAGAATTTTTGTAGAAAAGTAATTTAGAGCTTAATGGTTGTATATTATAGAATAGAACACTTCTAGCTTGATGTTGTGACTACATTTCCAATAAATGGATGAACAGGAAATTAATTAAATATACAATTGAAAATTGCAAGAAGAGAAGTAATAAACTGATTAGATGCATTATTAATTAAAAGTTAAAAAAAATGTGAATTTGCATTAACCCATTTTTTTAACAGCACGTTGTTGCAATTTTAATTTCACAATTAAAATTTCTCACAAGTGCACAGGTTGCACAAGTAATAAAATGATGAGTAAGAGTATCGTCTCACGAGAATTAGTCTCTAATTATTAAAATTAGTCAAATCTAACTATATTTGAAAAATTAAAAATAAGGCTAATTAGTTAACAAAATTAAATCATAGAAACTGAAAATTCAAAATTAATGCGGTAAATGCAGCAAAAGTAATTGAAAACAAGAAAGAGGGATTTGGATTGAAGTAAATGGAGCTAAAATCACTAGGGCGATGATTTCACTTGTGAACGTACATGGATTTCCAATTTCATGATAATGGAGATATTTGCTCTAATTGAAGGTCGAACAACCCTAATTCATTTAATATTCTCTCTCGAGCAATATTAAAAGTCTTACTAAATTTTAAGTCCTATTTGTCGATGACAATTAGAGCATTTAGTAAGCCCTTAAACTCTATGGGCTCGTTTGGTGCGCGGGATAGGATAAGATTATTTTTATGGGATGAGATTAGATTGGATTGGATAGGATAGGATATGATAGGATTAAAAATAGAGTAACATGTGTTTGGTGGTATGTTTGGGATTGGAACAAAAAAGTAATTAATTAATTAAATTACAAAAAAAATTTAAAAACCCTAGTTTTGCGATTCGCAAAACCTTGTTTTAAAAAAAAAAAAAAAAAAAGGAAGAATGAGGAAGAAGAACGGTGCAATTTGCAAACAAAGAAAAAAAAGAGAGAGAGAGACAAAATAATCTGACCAAAATGGTCGGGATTGATTTATCCCGCTAGAATGGGATAAATCGATGAGGTAGGATTATTTTTATCTCATCCCACCTCACACACAAACATGAGATTTGATCTATATTTAGTCCAATCCCATCCTATCCTGGGCGCCAAACGGCCCCTATGACTATTCAATTAAGACCACACAAACTCTATAGGTTTATATCTATCCTATTGCCAATTTGTGGTTTGCATTTTATCAAACGTAAATCATATGGCACCTCTCGGTCCTTAGCATACTAATTTAAAATCAAATGAATGTTGATCAAACATTCATAGGCATTAAATAATAAAATGCAACATCAATCAAAGAGTCAAAAACATTCCATTCATCAAATCAATTAGGAGTCCATGCTATAATTAATCAATTTACACCATGCCCTAGTATATAGAATTTAATTCATAATTGGAGAGAAAACAAAGCACATCAATGTAATTAACATATTTATCATTCAAATTGCAAAATTGGAATCAAGACAAGAGCAAAGAGATGCTCAATAGAATGGCACCGAAATCAGCCCGTGCACCATGATAGCTCACGTTCCTTATTCTAAATCGCACCACCATCCAAATCTTGTTTCAGCTGCAACAAATTCAGCCCTCTCCACTCCTTTCCTTGCTTTAATTTTTACTTATTTGAGTGCTCATGGCTGCCACCTTATGCTTCCTCTCATTAATGTTTCAATTGCAGGTTTTCACTTTGGTAAAGATGAGAATCAACACAAAATGCCACCTAGCTGCTTGTTTCCTTTCCTTTTTTAGCTCAGCCACCACCGTTCAGCTTGTAATCCTCCTTCAAAAACCTGCTAATGCCACCCCAATTGAGCCAACAACTTGCTGAAATTTTTCACAAATCAACACCCAAAATGCCCCTCAAACTAGCCCAATATCACCATTCATGCTAGCCCAATTATCAAGCTCAAAGCTCCACCTAAAAGCTTAGTTTTAATCTTCAATATTTTCAACTCATCCACCACCATTTTACAGCAGCAGCAACGTTTTCAAAGCTTCAAAGTGATGACCCCACTTTTCTTTTTCAATTTCAGCCCCAAATCATCCAAGCTCTCCCTTCCTTTAATTTTCCATTTATACTCTCCTCTTGATAACCCTAATATGGGATTATTTTTGTTGTGCCCAAATCACATAAGGTGTGTGTTTCCTTTCTTTCCTCGTTGCCACCTCACCATTCATGTCAAATTGAGCCATATGTAGGAGATTTTTTTCATTTTGCCTATTAATTCCTCCAATTCTCTACAAAAATAAAAATTAACAAGAATTAGCCAAAATTTGTAATTAATATATGATTTTGCAATTAAATTATGACATGAAGCTCAATAATGAATAAAGATATGAAATAAATGATGTGTATAATTTTAACACATCATATGTTTTTTAGGATATATATCATATAAAAAAAAAATTGTAGACATGGAAGTTAATGTTGGGGATGCCTTCTTATAGACATTAAGGTAGTGTAACATGAGCTTCATAAGTTCCGAATAATTTGAAGTGATAACCTCAATGCTATAAACGTAAAAACAATTATATCCCAAAGTAGAGATGCATGGCCCATTAAAATTCAAATTAGCAAGATACATGATACAATACCTTTCCTTGCTCCCTTCTGTTTGTTATAGTTGAAGACCGAAACAAAATTTTGCATAGCCTTTCCCCTACTATATTGGGTCAACTAAATGAATATGCTTCCATTCCGCTCTATCAGGGACTAAATTCTTAATCATGTTACAAAATGCTATAGAAGTGCATACCCAATGCACGAGATTTCCGCCATTGTGGGGTTTGGGGAAGGAACAATATATGCCACCTTACCTCAACATTGGACAGGTTGTCTCTATTTTCGAACTCATGACCTCTAGATCATGATGGCGTAACCTCAATTGTAGTATCAAAGGCCACCCTTCTATTCAAAATATTCTATCTTTCTTAATTATTTCTATCCATATTATTTTAGGTCTTTCTCTTCTTCTCTTATATGTCAATCTTCCTAATTAACACATTTCATGGTCTTTATTGTATATCTTCAAAGTTCATACCATCTTAGTCAGTTTTTCCCTATTTTATATCCAATTGGACATCCTCCTACCATTTTTTAAATGTGTTCATTTCTAGTTTTATTTTTTAATGTTTTGCCATATACCCATCTCAACATTAGCATTTCAGTTACACTTAATTTATTAACTTGTTTCTTTTTGCCCAACATTTTGTTTCGTAAAACACGGTTGGCCTACTAGTATCTCATGAAATTTTTTTTCAAGTTTAATGAGGTGTGTTGATCATAAAATATTTCAAAAGCATTCTTCTACTTAACCCAACTTGCTTTAATTTTATGGTTGATGTCATATTATCATCTCTAATTTCTCTCTTGGTGAATAATTGAGTCTAAACACTTATTGTTGTTTTTACTATATTTATTGCTTTTATCTTACATATCCTTTATTGGGTTAATATACCTATATGTGACTCTTTTTCTTTGTAAAACCATTATATTTTATCTCTATATACTCTTATCATGGATTTTCTCTAGATCAACAAAGTAATGTGAAGCTCTTTCCTTTTTTCCTTTTCTTCCTATACTTCTATGTCAGTCTCTTTGTAAATAAATAGCTTTTGAGGTTGATTTACAAATACAAAATCAAATTGATATTTTGACCTTGTAGTTTTACTTCTTATACGATTCTCAATTACTTTTTCCCATAGTTTCATCATCTAACTTGTCATTTGGATACCTCAATAATTTGCACAACTTGGAATATCTGTTTATTTTTATATATAGGTATAAAATGTTTTTCCTCCACTCATCGACATTATTTTAATTGATAAAATTTTATGAAACAATTTTGTTTGCCGCGACAACTTCCTCTAAACAATTCCAAATCTCAATAGGAATATCATCCAAAGCCTTAACATGTTTTTTTCCCTCAATGCGTTAAGCATACTAATTCTTCAAAAGAGCTTTTATTTCAATTAATAATCCCTATTTACAATTTTATTTTACTTGAGTATATTGGGATATTTATTCCAATTGGGTAGGTGAAGTTGATAAGGTAGTCAGTCTCCAACTATGCTCTCCAACATAACACCATTTTTATGATAAGTTGGTTGTTGAGGATGGTGAAAGGACAATTTCTTGGTTTTAAAAGTGACATGTGTTCAAGAAATTATAAGAGTAAGCCTCAATTGGAGATAAAGTGATGGAGAGCCAATTAAGATGATTTAGACACATAGAACAAAGACCATTAAATATCCCCTTAGGAAGAGTGATTTATTAAAAATTAATGGTATCAATAGAAAAAGAGGAAGACCATATGTTCATATAATAACATGGATAGAGAGAATTTAGAAAGATATAACTATTTGTAACATAAATATAGTCGTAAGGTTTTAAAATCCGTAAGGCATAAGCGAAGTGAATTTCCTTTGTGTGGCAAGACATGAGCCGCAAGGTAGTGTGAACCATAAGCCTCATATTTCAGTAAAAATAATACATAAGATATTTTATGTTAAGTCTAAAAACTCAAATATCATTTGTAGCTAGAGAAACATGAGGTATAAACAAACTTAAGATATTTTTATGTATGCTTACCTTATCACCTAACAATGTCAAGCATTCAAGGCACATTCTTATATATCAATTGCTTCAGTTATAGTAAATATTAATTAGCACATATTATAAGTTAAGATTTTGAAAGTTATGCTTCGAAATATCTCAAAAAAAAAAAGAGAGTAGAAATTTAACAAATAAAATGCAACAATACTAGTTTAGGTGTTATCAACTTCTTAGTTTTCACATTCTCCAATTACTTTTTTAAGTTTCTTACTTTTTTGTATAATTATAATTGGTGATGCTCCTCGCAATGAACTTATAAAAACAATTGATATTAGAAGTTCAATTGGTAATGTGTATGTAGTCTATGAGAAGTTTAGGCTTTGAGTTTCAAAACTTAGATCTCTCCTACTAATGACATTAGAACTTTAAGAAAGAAAAGGAACTAGTGTATCTATACTAATATCAACCAACATTTGGTTGGTTGAGTGGCTCAGGGCGCTCGTCTTAGGAAACGAGGTCACGAGTTCGACTCTCCACTAGCGTTGGTCACTGGGGGCGTCTCCTGCTCAAGCAACCAAGGGCCCAAGGGATTAGTCAGGGCCGATACCCAGATACCCTCAGTTATCAAAAAAAAAAAAAAAAAAGAAAATCTATACTAATATCAGTTGAAGTGTTTCGGAAAAAATTGGAAAATGTAAACAGAAAAAAAAAAAAAAAAAGTTTTAGAACTTGGATCTCTCCTAAATAATAACTTTAAAAGAGAAAAAGAACTAGCATGTTTATTCTAGTATCAATTGAAGGGTTTTAGGGAAAAAAAAAGAAAAAGAAAAGAAAAAGAAAATGTAAATAGAAAAAAAGGGGGTTTGGTTGAGTCTTATGGCCACATATAGTGAGACTTAAGCCTCGCATGGCCTTGAGGCTCAAGTCTTGAGAGCCTCATGTAGTTGAGGCATGAGCCTCAGTGGATTTTTAAAACTGTGGTTATAGATTTAGCCCATAATAGAGTGCAGTCCAAGAAGTGGATTCATGCTTTGGACTTGATGTTGTTGGGAAAAGGCTTTATTGAGTTGAGTTGTAGTCTTGTAGAAGCATTAGAACTTATAAAATCATGCAATTACATAATCAAATTGGGTTGTTCTTATTGCTGACATCGAGTTCTCTTCTTGCTCTTTAATTAATTTAAAATTTTGAACTATTGGTAAATGTTTGGAATAATAATGCATGTGTCCTGGAATCTGATACTGAATTTTGGATTTTAATTTAATTATGGCTGAAAAATCTATGGATCTTAGTGAACTTGTTAATGGTTCATATTCATTTGGTTGAGTCTGCTGCAATTCTTCATCAAAAAGGATAGTTACTTTGATAGTTTGATGGCCCTACTAGCTGCCCTAAGCTTTTGTAAAAAAAGGGCAGCCTGGTGCACGAAGCTCCCGCCTATGTAAGGTCTTGAGGGAGGGTTAGACCAAATTTGGGTACGCAGCCTTACTTTGCTTCGCAAGAGATTGTTTCCACGACTCTATCCCGTGATCACATGGTCACATGGCAACAACTCTTACTATTATGCACAAAGCTCTTTCCATGCATGGGATCCCAAGGAAGGGTCAGACCACTTTTAGGTCTAAAAGGCATAAAAATAATAATAATAATAAAATAAGAAATAAAATTTTAAGTAATGGTAGTGATGCTATCCTTTCCAATATGGCTTCTCAGATTATTAACCATTTGAGCTATGTTTATGCTTGAATTGTATATCTGTTAGTTATTAGTAGTAGAAAATAGTTGCAGTAATTGCATAAATAATAGTGTATTGTTGACAATGCCATCTTATGATTGACAAGATAAGTCTCTCATTGTTTATTAGATTGGGGTGATTAAGGCTGTGAAGAATTCTTTGAGTAGTTCAGAAGAGGTTACAGCATTGTGGGTGACACACCGCTTGGAAGAACTAGAGTATGCAGATGGTGCTGTATACATGGAAAATGGGAGAGTTATAATGCATGGTAGTGCTTCGAGTATCATGGGCTTCTTGAAAGAGAGAATATCTTCTTATTCTGACCAAATAAATTCATGAAGTGCATACTGCTCATAGCAGTCAGTAGGCAGCAAGCAATATTCAAGTATGCAAAAGCCATGCAATGCAGGTTTAGCTGAATCTTTGAATGTAATATATATATATTTATTCTTTTGTCCCTCGTGGGCTTGATTCATATATCGAATTCCTTACCTAATTAAACAACTTGAATCATTATCATGATTTAAGGCAATTCAACAACTCTCAAGAGCAATGTTAACAAATTGTGTTTTCAAAGCATTTTTTTAAACTTTTATGAATGAATACATATTTGTTCCACAATAGCTTAGCCAACAAATGTAGGAAATTGTCTACTACACTGGATGATCACTAGTCTCTTTATTGTTGGATGATTAGGAAAATGTAGATAATCTGATGACTTTTAACTACAAGATATGACAGTAGATAATCAAATCCAAAAAGTTAATAAGAAAACATGTTTCTTCTTGTCTCTGATTGTCTACAACACTTCGACAACATTTGTTGTAGAATATTTCTGTTAATAATTAATGAGTTTGCTGGTAATATTGTTAAATATTATTTTGCTACAATGACAGATATCTTTCCAATTTTTTTTTGTGATAATGAGGGGCAACTTTTCTAAAACATTAATGTATTTGGTTTATGATTTCCAAAAATCTTAAAATATAGAAAATACGTTTGGTAAGTTAAAATTCGAAAATAGTTTTTTAAAATTTACAAGGGAGACACGCTGTTTTCAGGAAACAACAAAATATTATTTTCTAAATTTTTATTTTTTGGGCTGTATTTTTAGTTTCTGTCTTACAAATCAAATGTAACTTATTCAGAGCATTTGACTAATCAAAGATATTATTATGTGTTTATAGGAGTAGTCCACCTTCCTACATGTCACTTTACAAAAATTGAAATCCTCCCTCTTTATTAATATTTATCTCCTTAGTTTTCTTATACGGTCTTGCAGTATTTAGAATTATTGGTGAACCAAAAACTTTAGCTTTAATATTAAAATATTTTAGACCTTTTCATTGGACTATATATTATATAAATAAAATAGTTTCAGTCTTTCTAACTGTAGTGATAAAAATCAGAAAATCAATAGATCAAAATCTAATATATGAACAAATTTGAAAACTATACCTTAGAACAATTAAGTAAATTAGAATATTTAATTCAACTTAGAATAGCTAAATTATAACTTAAACTTGCAGAAAGATCTCAAACTTTAGACCTAATAATTAAATCTAACAAACCTGTACCTTAATCTTTAACAAATCAAATAGTTGAAATAAATGTCGAACTAGCACAAATATCTAGTGACTTAAATAAGATAAGAAATACTATTTAAGACAAAATTAATAAATAAAAATATATGTAACAATCAACCTATTTGGTAACTCATGACTTTACATCCATAAATTATTTAGACTTAGAACTTTCCAACCATAAAAAGACAAAAACAAATCTCACATAAGGTTTTAAAATTATGTGCAACTTTTCTAGTGGAAAACACCATACACACTGTAGAAACTACTCAATTAAATAGTATCGTAGATTTACTTATTAATATTAGTTAAAATCTATAACATAATTTAGAAAGAAATACTCGATGAATTATTGATCTAGTAGAAGCAGTAGAAAAAATAAAAATACAAATATTACAATCTAATCTAAACTATATTAAGTCAATAATAAATAACCTAAGCCTAAATCTTAATAATATACCTTATAAACAAGAATTTAGAAAAATATTATCAATTAAAACACATAATTAAGTAGACACATAAACACAAAGACTATTACAAAGTATATTATTTGAACTAAAAAGATTAAACGAAATATAAAAAGACCAACAAAAATAATTAACTAAAATCTGAAAATTAGTTAGTGAATAAATCATAAGTAGCTACACGTATATTCTACATAAATATTAGAAGTCTAATAGTCATACCCGTAAGTCTAAAAGTCAACAAAAGTAATAAATGCTTTTAGCTCTTAAAACTTTCAACTTTAGAAATAGTTAGTGTTTACTTTCTACGTAGTAGTTGAAATATAATTAATAAAAGACAAATAAATATTACAAGGTGAACGAGTAGTAATATTTTTCTTCAAGAAGCATTAAAAATAATAAAAGAAATAATACTAGAAATAGACCTTATAAGCTTCAGCAATATACAATTTTACACCGAGAGTAACTTAATACTACAGTGTCAAGCTAATATCATAATTCAACTAATACTATAATTAAGCAATATATTAGAATTATTAGAAGAAAAATTAACAAAATTAAGTTATATAATTAAAGCCAAAGAAATAACTACAGAAATAATTAATGAAGATAAAATTAAAATACTTAAAGATCAATTAAAAAATTTAACTAAAAAGGTTATAACACTAAATAGAGAATATAAACAACCTGAAAAATTTAACACAGTCAATTGGCGATATTTTGGGACTAAAACGAATATGGAAAACAAAATATCAGTAAGTGAAAAAGATAATTTAATAGAAAAAGTTAGAAATATGTTAAATATTAACACAAAAGGTAAATAAATAATAGAAAGAACTGAAGATTTAATACTTGAAACAAAAGCAGATAAAATTTTAGAATAAGGATTTAATAAAATTAAAAAGAAAAATCTTTATAATTATAATTTAAAAGATAAAATTAATAATGGAATATTTATAAAGAAGAATAAAAATAGCCGCAGTAAATAAACAAAAAAGTATAATATTAATAAGCCCAAGCTAAAGAAAAATATTCTAATATACATATAGGAGTAGTAATGATAGGAGTAATAAGTCAAACTAGAGAAGAACTAGATACAAAAACGCATTTATATTTTTATGATGGAAGATTTAGTTATCATGAACAAGCTCAAATTGCAAGTGCAGAAATAGTGTAATACCCTAGGATTGCACAAAAATATATACATATATATATTTTGAACTTCGGTCAACCCGCCTAAAGGTTCGGGCATCCTTTTTTTCTATAAAAGGAGGGCTTCCCCCCCCCCCCCCCCCCCCCATTTTCACACCAATCCAACTCTCTCCTCTTGTTGAAAAATTTATCTCTTTCTCTCTCTCTTTGAGATTCTCTTTTCGAGACTCTCTTCGTTGTGCAACGTTGTTCTGCTCGGAAAAGTCGCTAGTTTTAGAAGGAGTTTATATCGGAAGGTGAGGAACGAAACATAGGTTTGCGTGTCTTATAACTTTTATTAAAGTTTACATTCATTTATCATTATGTCTACTATTCATTTACACTGCATTATTGCGTATAATGTTTATACTTGTCATATTTATGCCTGTATATTTGGAGTTCATGTATTACACTGTTACTATGCCGGATTAGTAGTCAATCTGACTCAACCGGACTTAGTCTTGTCTTCAGTAACTTTAAATAGTGAACGGGAGGCAGCGTGCCGCTTTAGACGATTGGTATTTAAGTAGACCTCGTGTCTCACCTCTCAAACTGGAGACTGATCTGGTTAATCTTATTTGAAAGCCATCAGCTTGTACAAGTGACACTGAACATCCTAACTTTACATGTGGTGATACTGATCTGATAAGAATCACCAGACGTTGCCAAATCCTGTCTAATGTTAGTAGAGACCAGGACATGTTCATGCATTGGCATCATACATAAGCACCACTTAGGAACGTAAGTGGTTTATGATCCACAACATAGTTAGAAGCAATGCTCACTATTATTGATATTTCTCTGGAGAGGGACGTACAATGAGAACCCGGGTTTACCTGGGGAGGGACATTTGTACGTGAATCCAGGGCGTCGTTCCAGAGGAGGGACGTACAATGAGAATTCGACTACTCCTGGGGAGGGACATCTGTACGTGAACTCAGGCGATGTACAATCATGGAACCATTACAAGACGGTGTCATGCATACATACATGTTGTATTGATTATGATGCTATGACGTATTTATGTGATATTTGATCATGAAGTTTCCTTTATTAATTGTTATATTCACGAACTATTTTACCCACTGGGCGAGTAGCTCACCCCGTTGTTATCAAATTTTTCTCAGGAGATTAGGGGTGGACTGGGTAGAGGTTTTTGGGCCCACATTTTGTAACCCTTTGTTTATTCATTGGGAATTTTGAGAGAATGTTCCTTTTTCTATTTAATGTACAAAAATATATTCTGAAATTAATAAAATCAGACTTGTACATTATTGTGTTCCTGCGCACTCGGTTATTGCTATAATTCATTCGTGCCTCGTTCGTGAGTGTTCCGTCAATTTAGGCGCGTCCGGGCGGGGTGTGAAAAATAGACTTAGGAAATAAAATAGTAGTAATAGGATGTTTACCTAACATAGCCATAGATGCACGAGAATTTGTGGAAAATATAAAATTAAGTGTACAAACTAGAGGATTTAAAATGACTAGTGAATTCAAAAATATTAGATTAAAAATATTCCTACGAGGAAATCTCTATGATAAATATCATAAAAGATTTAAATTAGTAAATAAAAATCTAGTAGATTGCTTTCAAAGCCAATATGATAATATGATAATACCACAAAAATTAACTTATAATCAACTTAATGGATTAGAATGGCAACTACCACCCTTAGAACCTGAAAAAAAGTATTGAACACCCTGAACAAAGTAGAATACATAAGAATAGAAATAATCAAGCTGCACAAAGATTTGCTAATTATAAAAGAATAAAAAAACCCAGAAATAATGGAAGAAGAGGAAGAAAATGAAATTAATATGTTAGAATATGAAATAAATAAAATATAAATTATTAAAACTAATAGGAATCAAATAATTGATGAAATATTTGAAAATCCCACTAAATTTATGACAGAAGAAGAATTTGAAGAATTGTGTAATAGTGACTATACAGATGATGAAATATATGAAATCTTAGCTAAAATACTAAATTTAGAATTATTTAATATAAATATAGAACAACATTATAATGAAATATTTACGTGAGAAGTTAAAATAAAATAAGGTGAAAGTAGTAAAAAAGTACCATAACCAATAATAGAACTTACAACTATAGAAACTTATTTTAATAATAAAGAAAAATACAAGCCACAAAAATTAGAATATAAAGAGGCGGAAAGAATATTCACTTAAAAAATAGATTGGAAGGATTTGAAAAAGATGATAAATCTCAAGACTTAATAATATTAAGCCTACACAAGATTAATCCAAAAGATTGAAAAAAAAATAATTTAAAAATTGGGAAAGAAATTTAATTAGAAAATCAATTGGAGACCTTTCAAACATAGTTGACCTAAAATGTAAATTATTATACTTAGAAAGTACTATAGGATTCCAAGAAAAACAAATATATATGGGATGGAGAAGACATTGTGAAGAACATGAAAAAAAAATTATTAGATGATTTTGATACAAATATTATAGTTCTTAGTTTTATAGATTTAATGAGTAAACTAATTTTAGGAATGGGACATGATAGACAAGATGAATCATTAACACCAATAAATGCTATTAGAAATCTAGAACAACTAAAAAGTTGTGACTTACAATATTTTGATGACTATGCTAGTATGTTTTTTAACTATTGGAGTCAAATAGGAGACCCTTTTAATAAAGAATTAATAATGAAATTTGTTACTAAATTACCAAGAGCTTTAGGAGAAAAACTATATGTAGAAACTATACAATGGTTTCAAGAAAATCAAGATAAAGGATATATAAATACATTAGCACCATTAATAGAATTACTGAGAATGAAAATAAAAGATTACTGTATAACAGAAAAAGTAAGAAAACAAACTAAACAAAGCTTTAATAAAATGTGTAATAATATATTTGAAGTACCAACATTTGGCTGTAATAAAAGAAAAATATATAAAACAAAAAGAAAGAAAAAATCATATAATACAAAACATAAAAAAATTTATAAAAGAAATTTTATAAGATACAATAAATCCAAAATAAGAGAAAAAGCTAGAAAAGCTTTTAGAAAAGGAAAAAAAATAGTGAGAAAAACTTGTAAATATTTTTTATGTGGAAAAGAATGTCATATAAAACCCAATTGTCCTGAAAGAAACAATATAAAAGTAAATATATTAGAAGAATTACCTAATTTCTTAGAAGAAAATATAGTTAATATAGGAATGCTAAATTCCCATGATGAAATATATATAGATAGTGATAGTGATACTAGTAATAATGAAGAAGAATATAATAATTTAAAAAAATCAGATAATGAAGAATTATATGATAATTTATATGTAATCCAAGAAGTATTTAAAACAGGAAGTGAATTAATTAACATTGAAACAGAATTAATTTTTAAAAATAAAACATCAAAAGTAATAGCTATGGTAGATACAAGAGCAAATAAAAGTATAATAAATGAAAGTCTAGTACCCATAGAAGATAGAAATAAATTAAAACTTCCAAACAACATAGGACAATTTGATGAAAATTAAATACTTATAACAGAATGTATAACTAATATTCTTATAATAATAAATAATGAAAAACATGCTTTACCCTAAACATTTATAACTAATACCCCTTTAGGTATAAATTTATATTAGGATTAAACTTCTTAATCGGAAATAATGATAAATTTTTCATAAGTGCAAATAGAATACATTTCTTTAAAAAGTCAAGTTTTGTCCAATCTAAATATGAGACTACTATAGTACCTTATACAAAATCCATTAATACAATAAGACAAATCTATAATGATAATCTAGTAGAAGAAATCAATAGTATAGAAGATGACTATAAAAATATTCAAGATGAATTAGAAGTATGTGACTATCTTGAAGAAGTTTTAAATATGCAAACATTAAATACTTCTTTACACAAATCTACCTATTAACGTAAGTAATTTAATAAGTCAATTAGAAAAAGAAGGAATAATAGGACAAAACCCTACAATTAATAAACCATATCCTTATAAAATTGAAATTATAAATAAAGAATTAAAAATAGATGATGCAGATTTCGCATAAAGTTTAAAAGATAAGAAAGATATAAAAGATCATATTAGTGAATTATTAAATCTAAAAATTATAAGACTAAGTAGAAGTAAATATAGAAGTCCTGCTTTTATAGTAAAAAATTATAGTGAAATAAAAAGAGAAAAAAGTCAAATGGTTATAAATTATAAAAAATTAAATGATAACACTTGTGATAATAGCTATAAAATTTCTTATAAAGATGAATTATTAAATAATATACAAAATTCAACATATTTCTCTAAACTAGACTGTAAAAGTGGATGTTGGCAAATACCACTAGCAAAGAATTCATTCCTTGGACGACATTTACTTGTTCCGAAGGATTATTTAAATGGTTAGTAACGCCTTTCGGATTAAAAAATGCACCATCTATATTCCAAGAAAGGATGGATAAAATATTTAAACCATATTCACATTTTTGTATAGTCTATATAGATGATATTTTTATTTATAGCAAAAATAGAATAAGTCATATTTATAAAGTAGAAACATTAAGAAAACATAAAATAGTCATAAGTAAAAAGAAAATGGAATTATTTAAAGAACAAATTGATTTCTTAGGAATAAATATAAATAGAGGAAAAGTTAATAAATTACAACCTCATATAATAACAAAAATAATAGATTTCCCTCGTAAAATCGAAGAACCAAAGAACTTCAAAAATTCTTAGGATTATTAAATTATGGTAGAAAATTTATCCCTGACTTGAGTAGATTAGTCTGTCCTTTATATAATAAGTTAAAAAAGAATGTTAAAATATGTCACACCTTGCCCGGACTCACCTATACTGGCAGAACACTCACAGGCGGGGCGCGAATGCATTATAATAATAACCGAGTACACAGGTACACAATTGAGTATAAATCTGATTTCATTAATTTCAAAATGTATTTTTGTACAAAATATGATTGAGGGAACATCCTCCCAAAATCTCCCTATAATTAACAAGGGTTACGAAATGTGGGCCCAAAAACCTCCACTCAGTCTACCCTAAAATCCTGTAAAAAATTGGATAACAACGGGGTGAGCTATTGCCCAGTGGGTAAAATAGTTCATGAATATGACAATTAATAAAGAAAACTTCATAATCAAATATCAATATACACAACATAGCATCATAATCAGTACAACATGTATGTATGCATGACACTGTCTCGTAATGGTTCCATGATTGTATGCCGCCCTGAGTTCACGTATAGATGTCCATCCTCAGGTAAACTCGGGTTCTCATTGTACGTCCCTCCCCAAGGTCGTTGCCCTGGATTCACGTACAGATGTTCATCCCCAAGTAATCCCGGGTTCTCATTGTATGTCCCTCTCCAGGGAAATATCTGTCACGCTTGAGTTGCACACAGTGCCCCCTACCCAGGGTGATGAGTACCCCCGCAGGGCGTACTCCAGCCATAGTACCACATAATATTGTCACATCCTAGTACACAGCACACCGCAGCGTCTAGTACCCCCGGGATCATTTGTCTACACTATTTACTCATGAATAGTGCAGGGTCTCCCCCAGATTCGAACTCACAACCACTGGTGGCTACTCGGATTGCGAAATCAAACCTTATGAGGTTGTGAGTTCGAATCTGGGGGAGGCCCTACACTATTCATAAGTAAATAGTATAGACAAATGATCCCGGGGGTACTAGACGTTGCGGTGTGCTGTGTACTGGGATGTGACAATATTATGTGGTACTATGGCTGGAGTACGCCCTGCGGGGGTACTCATCACCCTGGGTAGGGGGCACTGTGTGCAACCCAGGCGTGAGATATTGTCACGACGCCCCTGACGTTGGCTGACGTCATGACCGGCACAGTGTACTATACACTGTACATACCCATATACAGTATACAATACACTGTCAGCCTTCACGTAGTCTCACAATAATTCCCAAAAGTTACAGCAATTTTTTTTTTATATACCACAAATCAAATCCAATATAGATCTCTATAATCATTCCATTCATTCCACAAATTAAATTCTCACTTGATAAATATCTATGATCATCTCATTTCATCATATAATATTACCACACAACCCATCTAGGTGATTACATATATATAGTGTGTGATAATTATACATATCAAAATAACAAAAATATAATCTATTTCCTCCAAGCATACATACACATACTAGACGAAGGCTCACGTGATTATCACTCAAGGATTTTTCCTTTTCCCTTCGACTCAATACCTGAAATATTGGAGGTAATGGGGTGAGCAAACAACAGCTCAGTGAATATAGTTCTTGAGATGACAATTATATATATTTAGAGAAATATGACATTTAAAATCATTTCAAACACTTATTCAACACATGCATCATTCAACGAATATATTATACATGTCAACATCATAAATTGCATGAGTTTTCAATAACACAATGTACAATCTCCCTCCTCCGCAAGGCAAGAGAGCGGGTCTAACCCTTGTATGGCCGTTACAAGGTAGCCACAGCCTCTCATTACCCAATTCACAGTCATTTCAAGGATCGCAACCCTTGTTAGGATAGACCTACTGACAATGAGGACTCGCAAAACCTCATCCGGGTCTAATTCCTAACAAAATGACATCATTACAAACTCCAATTGCTAAAATCAGTTTGCATGCTCCATAAAACTCAATGCATTATATATAAATATAACGTGCATACAATCAAACATTTTATATGCGTACAATGTCATACAAGAACCAAATCACGAAAACTATACTCAGAGTGGTTACACGGGGTTTCTAAGCCAACCTCTAAAATCAAGCAACTATAAACGTCATTGCTTCCTCAAGAGCGTTTATCCATGCCCCTAAGCTCTCAATTTAAACACTAAAATTAACCATATATTATCATGAGAATCATCATTTATCATATCGGTAGCTACTAAAAATATCAAATCATATCCAAAAATCACGATCTTAGTATCGAAATGTCCGGAATTCAGTTCTCTACGAATCTATGATTTCAAATCACTGTTCACAGTACTACTCACTATTCACTATTCACAGTACTATTTATAGTACTATTTAGTATTCACTATTCACTTCGCTATTCATCCGGAAGATGTAAATTGTATTAAAATTGTCAAACGGTCTCCAAAAATCATGAAATGAAATCTAACCACATATTCGGGGTCCCGACAGTCCAGGGAGCGTTTTTCTACCTTTCTAGCGGATTTTCATTCACGTTGGGTCAAAACCCCAATTTTTAAAAACGCCGTAAAATGGCTCCCCCAGCAAAAACTACTCCGCTAGAATTGTTACATCTAGCTTAGAGATCAATTTTACGAAGAAATAAAGTGAAAATCACTTACCGTGGGTCTCGATTCGGCGAAAATCTCGCGTCCCCCTTTTTTTCTCTTATTTCTCTCCGTTCTCTCGCTCTCTGGTTCTTCTTCTCTTTCTTTTTGTTTCTTTTTTTTTTTGTTTAACGTGTGAGAGAGAAAGGTGAGAGAATGACGTGAGAAAGATAAAGATTAAAATGAGAGAGGGATTAACAATATATAGTAAACAATGATCCTATGCTTTCAAAGCCTCTTAATTAAATAACTCCCATTCACCTTATTAAACTTATTAAAGCAACTTCTCCATCTATTAATCAATTTAATTCAACTCCAATTCACGTATCTAATTAACCAACCCATTCAACTAATAAAACTTATATTTTTTTATTTGCTCATATTCCTTAAATATAGCATGTATTTCATACACGCATATATCATACACGCATATACTTGGCTTCTACGTATAACATACGCGTATCATACATCTCGATATACGTGTAATTTATCGTATGTATTTAACTAAAATTACGGGGTGTTACAATATCAAGAATAGTGAGCATTGCTTTTAACTATTTTGTAGATCATGAATGACTTACGTCCCTAGGTAGTGCTTATGTATGATGTCAATGCATGAGCAAGTTCGGTCTATACTAACGTTAGACAAGATTTGGCAGCGTCTGGTGATTCTTATCAAGTCAGTATCACCACGTGCAAGGTTAGGATGTTCAATATCACTTGTACAAGCTGATAGTTTTCAAATAAGACCAACCAGATCAGTCTCCAGTTGAGATGTGGGGCACGAGGTCCACTTAAATACCAATCGTCTAGAGCAGCACGCTGCCTCTCGTCACTATTTAAAGTTACTGAGGACAAGACTAAGTCGGGTTGAGTAAGATAAATCACTAATCTGGCATAGTAACAATGTAATACATGAACTTCAAATATACAGGTATAAATATGACATGTATGAACATTATACGCAATAATGCAGTGTAAATGAATAGTAGACATAATGATAACTGAATGTAAACTTTAGTAAAAGTCATAAGACACGCAAACCTATGTTTCATTCCCCACCTTCAGATAAAATCTTCTTCTGGAACTGGCGCTTTCTCCCGAGCAGAACCGCATTGCACCGCAAAGAGAGTCTCAAAAAGAGAAGATAGAAATCACAAAGAGAGCAAGAGATAGAGAGAGAAAAAAGGGTTGGTGTGAAAAATAACAAAAGGGGGGAGGCGTTTATAGCCATAAAGGTGCCCGAAGTTCGAATTTTTTTTTGTGCAAACCTGGTTTTACACTCTACCCCCCTTAAAAGGATTTCGCCCTCAAAATTCAGTCCATGTAGTAATGATTGCTATCGGTGTCAGATTCACTATCGTCATCATCATTAACAAGATCAAGGTAGTGCCTGTAAGCCCCTTGAATAACATTGTGGCTGATGGAATCCTCAATATCATCAAACAATGGAGAGCAAATGAAGTCAGATTCGTCCTTAGAAGGTTCCGTTATTTGCCTAACAGATGGTGGTGTAGGGCTCTGCAAGTTGCAGTGTTTTAGGGAAGGTAAGTTGAGCGACAAAATATTTTTTCGTACAGTTGCCCGAATTCGGCCTCCTGGCAATTTTGGTAAGAGACCTTGCCAGGATGAGGGCACTAGATTGTTTCGGGCAATATTGTTACGATAAAGCCATAAGCGCTCTGGCGATAAGGACCACTGCCACCGAGGCGAGGAAGTTAGTGATGCAAAGAAGTTGTGGTTTGCATCAGAGTCTGAAGGAGTCTCCATTGGTTGCCAAGCAAGCCATGGAGTGTATGACTCATTACTCCTGTCTGAGTTGTTTTCAGACATCTGCATGGTTAATTAAATGAAACAATATATCAAGATATTGTAAACAAAGTTCCACAATTTCATTGATTAGTGAATAAGTACAATATATTACATCATCAACTATTACTAGAAAATAATTCGGGGTATTTCAGTTTAATTGTTTCTTCTAGTTCCCATGTAAGCTACCCCGTGGTGATCCCAGAGCACCTTCACAAGTGGTATGCTACGTCGCCTTAGTTCTTGAGTTTTTTTTATCCAGAATCTGTATTGTTATCTCATGATATTTATTTCCTTCTTTAACCTGAACCTCGACCAGAGGGATGATATGCGAAGGTTCAGGACGATACTTTCAAAGCATGGATACGTGAAAAACGTCATGAACCTTAGACTTGGATGACGGAAGGGATAGATGATAGGCTAGTTTGCTAATACGTTCAATGATCTAAAATGGACCGATATACTATGGGGAGAGCTTTCATTTGACCCCAAAACGTTTGAAACCTCTTGTAGGCTGAATTTTTAGAAAAACCAAGTCTCCCTTGTCAAATTCTAGAGGCCGTCTCCGCTAGTCGGCATAGTTCTTCTGTCGACTTTGTGCTATACAAAGTCACTCCTTTACTAGTGTGATATTCTCATAAGTCTCTTAAATTATTTCAGGCCCCAACTGCGGTCGATCTGCCATATCTCCTTAAACTAGTTCAAGTCTTCAATGTCCATCACAAAAAGATCTACATATATTATATGTTCTGACATTCGAAGTTCACATCGAGAACACTTCAATGTCACGTCAGTACCAGATCCTAATGGTGATGAGACATAGGTTGTGAGGTCTGTGGGTTCAGGATACAATCCTAAATGCCTTACCAATGTAGAAGATGTAAAAGAGTGCGTAACACCCGAATCAAACAAGACATGCACCATTGTATTGAACAAGGGAAGTGTACCTTCGACTACATTGTTGTCTGAGAGGGGTTGTTGAGCGATGGCAAATGCTCTGTCCTGTTGCCATTGCCCCTAGTTCTGCTCTGCCTGAGTTGGGCGTTAGCAGCAGGTGGGGTTTGTTGGATTGGAACTATGGGGACAGGCTATCGTGATTATTGAGGGTGGGGACAATCATTTCTTACATGGCCCTGCTAGCCACAGTTGAAACACGTCAGCCTCTGCTGCTGAGGCGCCTACTGATGGTTTTTGCTGGCCATGCTGATTGTGGTGTTGTTGACCACCACCCCTGCCATTGCCATTACGGCGACAACCCCTGCCGTTGTGGCCACCTCTATTACAATTCTGAAAACCCTACTGGCTAGGGTTAGAAGTTTTTGCCGCAGGTGCCGCTGCCTCAGGCTTTTGTACCAGAGCTGGGTTTTGATTAAAGTAGTGTAACACCCCGTAGTTTTAATTAAATACATACGTTGAATTACGCGTATATCGAGATGTATAATACACATATTTTATATGTATGAGCCAAATATACACGTGTATGATTAGTAAATAAATAAAATTATGAAATGAAGATGATACATATGGGATCATCCTGTATGGGTGCTTACAATTTAAAAAAAAAATGAAGTTAACTTAAATTTATGGAGTTGGTTAATTAAATATGTAAATTGAGTTGATGATTAAATAATTAAATGAAGTTGTGAAGTGAATTGAGTTGAATTAAATTGATTAATGTATGGGGTGAGTTGGTTAACTATTGATCATGAGGTGCATTGGATCATTTAAATATCAACTTTCATTTTTAATCTCAGCCTCTCACCAACGTCCAAAAACAAAAACAAAAACAAAAAAAAATAAACATAAAAAGAAGAGAAAGAAGTTGCTGGAACGAAAAAGAGAAAAAGAAGATAGAGATAGAAGAACGTCCAGAAGAACTAAAGAAAGAGAACAAAGAAAAAGGAAACGATGGATTCATGGCCAAATCTAACGTGCCGGTAAGCTATTTTTGCTATTTTTCGTCGTGAAATTGATCTTTAACTAGTGTATGACGATTCTAGCAGAGTAATTTTTGATGTGGGAACCGTTTTACGGCGTTTCCAAAAATTGGGGTTTTGACCAAACGTGAATGAAAATCCACTAGGAAGGTAGAAAAACACTCCCTAGACTGTAGAAACCTTAAATATATGGTTAGATTGAATTTATGTGTTCATTTGGAATTTTTATAGCCGTTGGAAGTTAGAGTTTAGATTGAAAACTTTTGAATCATTTAAAACCCAATGAAACTCCAGTTGAAGGCTATAGAATGGTAGAATGCACTGTTACGAGTCCATCGATGCTAAGTTCATGATTTTTGGAGACCGTTTGACAATTTTAGTAAAAATTTAGATGTTTCCAATGAATAGTGACGACATGAACAGTGACATGAATAGTACTATGATCATATCCAGTGAATAAAATGGAATTAGAATCCAATGGAAACTCTGGTTTGAGATCATAGAATCGTAGAGAATTGAATTCCGGACGTTTCGATACTAAGATTGTGATTTTTGGATATGCTTTGATATTTTTAGTAGCTAAATATATGATTTTTGTGAGTAAAATTGACTTTGGATGCCTTCGCGAACGTGTAAAACCTCAATAAAATACCTGTTGAAGGTAGTAGAATGATAGAATGACTGATTTTACACGTGTCGATGTGGACAGAATAATTTTAGGAATGTTCTAGATTTTTAATAAAATTGATATTTGTTCCAGTAGAAAAATAAACTGAGAATTAGTGAAAATATGAAATGGAAACTTTATTTTCACCGTTATTTCTTGTGAAAATATCTAGATTGACCACAGAAACGAGATAGTAGTTTCTTCAACTCCTTATGAGTCCTAAAGTGAGTTGGAATCTAAATTCACAGAATGGGTATAAGATTATTCAGGTTGATCTTTATTCTTAATGATTTGAAGTGAGTTGAGAAATTGATGATGAATAAATGAAATTGAATTATGGAGTGGTTGTGACGGTTGAATTAGTTGGATTTAAATTGGACTCGAAAGTGACAATAATTGAGTTTAAGTTAGAACGTGTTGTACCGTGAGTATATTTTCTTGATTTTGGTTCTTGTATGGCATTTTAAATATATGAAATGTTTGAATGTAAATATGTTATGCATATATTGTTGCATTGTGTTTTAATTTGCATTCATAAATGATTTCTTTTGAGCATTGGAGCATGTGAGACTTGCAAAGGCAAGTTGGTGTCATTTCGTTAGGAATTAGACCCGGATGAGTGTTATGCGTAACCTCATTGTCAGTAGGCCTGTCCTAACAAGGACTGGAGATCCTTGAAATGACTGTGAATTGGGTAATGAGAGGCTGTGGCTACCTTGTAACGACCATACAAGGGTTAAACCCGCTCTCTTGCCTTGAATGAGGGAGATTGTGGAAAAAAAGAATGCATTATTTTCTTGAAAACCCATGAAATTATGTTGTTGACATGTATAATATATTTGTTGAATGATGCATGTGTTTAATACTTGTTTGAAATGATTTTAAATGTCATATTTTTCTAAATGTATATAATTGTCATCTCAAGAAATATATTTATTGAGTTGTTGTTTGCTCACTCCATTTCCTTCAATATTTCAGGTACATAGTTAAAAGAAAAGGCACGAGAATAGATACGTGAGTTAGATTCTTATTGTGTTATTGTACGTGTATGCGAAGGAAATGAATTATATTTTCTTTATTTTCAAATGAATATATATCACATACTACATATATATATATATATATATATATATATATATATATATATATATATTATCACATAGATGGGTTGTAAGGAAACATGAATTATGATTTGATATCTTGTGATGATGAAATGAGGTGATCATGAATATTTATCAGATGAAAATTTGATGTGTGAATGAATGGAATGGAATGATTATATATATATTGGATTTGATTTGTGATCTATCAGGAAAAAAAAATTGTGAATTGTCCATTTTATGGGGAGGTGCTATCGAAATTTCCAAACTGTTGAGAATTATTGTGAATGTCCGTTGAGGCTGACAGTGTATTGTATGTTGTATATGGGTATGTACAGTGTATAGTACACTGTGTCGTTCATGACATCAGCCTACGTCAGGGGCATCGTGACAAGTAGGGCTTCTTTTTGTTGCCCTGTTGAAAAATGTTGCAGGTCGTTTTCCCCTGTTCATTCTTTGTTCCAGCTCAAAGCTCATGGCCTTGTCGACAAGCTCCTTGTTGAGATCCAAGATCGACAGGGCTTGTCGAATGTCTGGACGAAGGCCATTATAGAATTTCTTGGCCTTATATTGCTTCGTTGAGATGGTGGAGAAAGAGCAGACTAATAATTCTTTGAATCTGACAGCATACTCGCGAACTGTCATGCTGCCCTGGTACAACCTGGCGAACTCTAGGCGCCTCTGCCTCTTCACTGTGCCAGGGAAGTACTCGTCAATGAACAGCGACTCAAACTCTTGCCAAGTCATGTATGTGGTTCCTTCACCGTTATCCACCATGTATTAGCTCTACCGACAAGTTGGTAGGAAGCTAGTGAAATTTTTTGAGCATCTTCGACTCTCGTAGCCATGAGAGCCTTTTTCGACTCATCAAGCCATTTTTGTGCTTCCTCCGCATCAATGGTGCCAACAAAGGTAAGGGGTTGTAGCTACTTGTACTTCGTAATTTGGTCTGTTTGAGTCTCCGACCCAGATCGAACAGGTACCTGCACAGTGACCACCTAGTTGGCCGCGGTCTCACGAACGGTCGTTTGAACAGTCATCTTCATCTCCTCAATGAATCTGTCGAAGAAGTGTTCCATACCCGAGGGCATGACAAAGGGTGTGGGATGAGGTAGCACTACCTGCCCAGAAGTAGTTGCAATGTCGGGTGTGGCCTGCTCTGCCCTTGGAGGCGACGGTTCCTGATTTTGTATCTCAGGAGGTGTTTCCTCTACTGGACGGACCGTGCGTGGCATTCCTCTCTTCTTGGTTTGCATTTTCTCACTGGCAAGGAGAAAATAAAACTATGTTTTAGGAGTCGTAGCCAAGTATAGTGTTATGATATTCTCAGCAAAAAGTTCGAGAGTTCTGCAATATAAAACCACCTATTTTTCTAGGTATGGTATAAGGTTTTTTTGTTAAGGAATCAAAAAATCTTATGTACCTCGTATGTTTGGCCATGATTTAAAACAAGGTTAAAGTGTTCATATAATAAGTAACTTTTTTAAAGAGCTTCAAATATTTTGGTTTTGGTTTGTGAACATACATATATTTTTGAAAATTCATGAGTCATAAAGGTTTTAAGATTTGCCTCGGTAAATATTATAATCTAAAGTTCTATCGTATTCTTATGTGTTCAAACTCTTTCGCTTAGTCTTTCCGACTATCATCCAAATTCGTGTGTCCCATACCACATGAATTTGGTAATAAGGGTTTCAACCAAGTTAAGTTGTATGAACACAGTCTCTACAAAACATCGATGGGAGAGGAGTTCACTAATAGTACCGTTCAAGTTTACTCGCCCCATACCGTTGTAATTCAACTTTCCCTAGATATTTCTTTTCACACAAGGTCGTGGGTTTTCTTACTTCCACGTTTTATTTAGTATCTTCCAATTTTGTTGTGTCTCATACCACTCCAAAGTTAGTGATACAAAATAAAACATGGTTGTAAGTCGGCCCACCAAACATAGTCTCAAACAAAACATTTTATTTATAAAAAGAAAATAGTTACAATGCCAGTAATTTTCCTAATTTTTCAGCCTACTACTACTCTTCCTAGACCTTCTGCTAGCTACATAATGAATACCAAAAGAACATTGAGAAGTTGTTCCCTATTCTTCTATGTTTTGCACACGCGTTATCAAAGCATTGTGGTTCTCCTGCATCCGAGCAAGACTAGATACTATCACATTTAACTGGTCAAATGGGTTAGCTTGTTGTCCCATAGATGGTTGGTTGGCCAGTTGTCCCATCGATGGATGGTAGTTTGACTATCCCATAGGTGGAGGGTAGGCTGTAAGCATTGGCTGTATGGTTGACTCATAGGTGGAGGGTAGTTGGTTTGATTATATGAAGACTCCCTAACTAGGACCTCTTGGACGGTTGGATATGCTTGAGTCGAAAAGTTTTGAAACAGTGGACTCATTGGGATATTTTGTCTTCCAAAATTTGGTGTCGTCCAATTCTGTTGTGGTTGGTTCATAGAAAATTGTGTATTTGGCTGGTAAGGTACCTCAGGAGTTGGAAACCCCTGAGACGTCGTATTGCCTTGGGTTGGAACTCCCCGTCCATCCTGATTTGCTTATGCTTGAGCAAGGTTGCCAAAGAGATCTTCCTCGGAGAATAGATAATCGAGTTGACCATTATTTGGGGCTGGGTTTGTTGTAGTGTTCTGATTTGGTTCATTAATTGGTGCTTCCCTAACAAGAATCTTGCGCCGACTTTTTCGTCGATAACCTCCATTGTTATCACTAGTCCTTTCGTTATTTTCCCCTGAAGTCGCGCCAAATATTTTTTTGTTAGTCACTCCTCCTTTTGAGACGAAAGTCTTGGAGGTGGAGGATACTGTAACAACTTTAGTGATATGTGTCAAAGATTCATCAAAGGTATTAATGTTTGCCTCCCATACCATCCTCATTATCAAGACTCCGTAGCTGAGGAGCTCCTTCTTTGTAGGGTTTTGAATCACCCCGCAACATTTGCTGGATGATAATGTGAGGTAGGGAGACAAAGATTCTTTCTAAGCAGTATAACACAAGAAGTTGAGCTCTTGTCATAGATCCTCTTGTCACCATTTCCGGCAAGATGTTGTCGACTACAATCTTTCCAAGGCCGACAAGGGGTGGTTTAAGGAGATTATTTGGGAGGAGGGCGTACATCATTTGGGTGTACGCCTTTTCGGTGAGGAAATTGAACAATTGTTCTTTGGATTCCGCGATCTCTGCAATTGTCTGGGGTTCGTGTGGATCAATGATCTTGTCTCCTATTGGGATTTCCATAAGTCGTGAAATAGTTTCGACGCTGATGGAAATCTTTGCTCACTTACTCATTGTCTCCAAAAGAGAGCTGATCTCATCTTCTTGAAGTTCCACGATATTCATGGATTCATAAAATGACTTCACCAAGCTCAACTTTTGTTATATTTAACCACCCCAGCTTTGAGAGTTTGTTGTGAAGGATAGGACGGAGGCGGAGATCTCTCATGTCGATACTCTTCATAGGCATAACCTCCCGTTTGAAAAGTTTTGTAAGTCTGGTGGGAATTGGTTCCTGACTACTGGAAGTCGTTCATTCACTTGAGGCCGTTATCTTGCTTAAAGGAAGATAAAACTTGTGAAATACACAAAATATATTCGTAACATTTTTAAAATTTATGCCTTGTTTGTTAGACAATATTTTCTATTTTCCTCTTGATGTTTATGCCATCATTGAATCCAGATTTTTCAACAGGCTATATATATATATAGTTTTTTGTAATAAGTTTTAACTATATATATGTATATATATATATATATATATATAAATCTTAACTATATATAGTTCTAAAGATATATATATATCTAATATAAATTTTCTTCTCCTAATTGGTGGACTTGGGTGGGCCGTCGACCTTTCGTTCTGATACCATTAAATGTCACACCCCTCCCGGACGTGCCTAAACCGGCAGGGCGCGAATGCATTATAACAATAACCAAGTAAGCAGGTACACAATTGAGTACAAATCTGGTTTCATTAATTTCAGGATGTATTTTTGTACAAAATATGATTAAGGGAACATTCTCCCAAAATCTTCCTATAATTTACAAGGATTACGAAATGTGGGTCGAAAAACCTCCACCCAGTCCACCCTAAACTCCTGTGAAAAATTTTCCTATGAAAAATTGGATAACAATGGGGTGAGCTATTGCCTAATGGGTAAAATAGTTCGTGAATATGAAAATTAATAAATAAAACTTCATAATCAAATATCAATATACACAACATAGCATCATAATCAGTACAACATGTATGTATGCATGACACCGTCTCGTAATGGTTCTATGATTGTACGCCGCCCTGAGTTCACGTGTAGATGTCCATCCCCTGGTAAACTCGGGTTCTCATTGTATGTCCCTCCCCAAGGTCGACGCCCTGGATTCACATACAGATGTTCATTCTCAGGTAATCCCGGGTTCTCATTGTACGTCCCTCTCTAGGAAAATATCAATAATAGTGAGCATTGCTTCTAACTATTTTGTAGATCATGAATGACTTACGTCCCTAGGTGGTGCTTATGTATGATGTCAATGCATGAAAGTCCAGTCTTTACTAACATTAGACAGGATTTGGCAGCGTTTGGTGATTCTTATCAAGTCAGTATCACCACGGGCAAGGTTAGGATGTTCAATATCACTTGTACAAGCCGATAGTTTTCAAATAAGACCAACTAGATCAGTCTCCAGTTGAGTAGTGGGACACTAGGTCCACTTAAATACCAATCATTCTAAAGCAGCACGCTGCCTCCCGTTTACTATTTAAAGTTACCAAGGACAAGACTAAGTCTGGTTGAGTCAGATTGACCACTAATCCGGTATAGTAATAGTGTAATACATGAACTTCAAATATATAGGCATAAGTATGATAGGTATGGACATTATACGCAATAATGCAGTGTAAATGAATAGTAGACATAATGATAAATGAATGTAAACTTCAATAAAAGTCATAAGACACGCAAACCTATGTTTCGTTCCCCACCTTCAGATGAAATCTCCTTTTAGAACTGGTGCTTTCTCCCGAGCAGAACCGTGTTGCATTGCGAAAAGAGTCTCAAAAAGAGAAGAGAGAAATCACAAAGAGAGCAAGAGAAAGAAAGAGAGAAGAGAGGATTGGTGTGAATGGGGGAAGGCTTTTATAACCAAAAGGGTGCTCGAAGTTCGATTTTTTTTTTTTTTTTTTTGTGCAAACTTTGGGTAGTACAAAAAAATATTTCACTAAAGAAGATGTTAAGGTAGGAGAAAAAATTAAATAAATAATAAAAAATGTTAAACCTCTAACTTTACCAATAGATAACTTTCATAAAATAATACAAACAGACGCTAGTAGTATAGGATGGAGAGCAATTTTAATCCAAAAACCTGAAGAAAATAGCTCTTCTGAATTAGAAGAAACAACCCTTTATCATACTGAAAAATTTAATGAGTCAGAAAGTAAAAAATCAAGTACTGATCTAAAAATATTAGGAATAATAAGAGCTTTAAATGCTTTCCATTTATACACTCAAAATGATACCTTTACTATTAGAACAGATTGCAACAATATTATAGAATTCTATAAAAAATTAGAAAATAAAAACTTTTTCAAGAAAAACTCATTTAGTAGTAAACGATGGATATAATTTCTTGATTGAATACAAGGTAGAGGATATAAAGCAAAATTCAAGCATGTTAAAGTTAATAATAATTATATAGCAGATTTTTTATCTCGCATAATTTCTAATTAATTATTTTATCTTCCAGATGCAGAAATCAAAAGGAAGCCCAAGTACTCAACATGAGCCTATACAATTTGGGTTCTACAGATTACAAGCTTATCCTAGAAAAGTCTTTTGTCCAATAGTAAATATAGCTGAAAAAATAAAATTAAAACAAATATGTCTTTTAAATAATATTTGAACTTTTAGAAATGATAAAAATCGTTACCGATATTTTAAATGCATTAGCCCATTATTTTTCAACTAATAATAAATATGAATATTATGTAGTTTTTGAAGGTCATAATAGATGTATTTTTAATATATGGCAACAAGTTTTAGAAAATATAGAAAATTATTAAAAAGCTAGTTATGAAGGCTATATTTCTTTTGATGAAGCTTTAATTTTTATATTTCAAATCTTAGAAGGTCATATCCCATTATCAAACTACAAGACAAATCATATACTAAAGGTAAACTTTTAGAATTCATGCATGCATACCAAGAACTTAGCAATGAAAAAATAGTTTGAAAAATGTACAAAATAAACTAGATACTCTACAAAAAGAAATATATGGCAATAGTTCAAAAGACCATAGTATTGAAAAATATAGCAGTCAACTAGAATTTTATAATAAGCCTTTTACACCACCTAGAGTTATTTTAGATAAATTTGATGAAAATATAAAAAAACATATTTATAATTTAGCTCAAAAACGTAGTTCTCAATGACATGAATTTATTGTCTAATTTCTCATGTACTCTGCCAAAATGCATCAATTTTATTATGAAACTAGTAATGAATGGGACTGTCATCATAGTAAAAAATTAGTATGCCAAAATAAATTAGAATGTATTGATAACATAACTCGAAAACAAAATTGTACTTGTACTTTAGTGTATAGTATATGCAAAATAAATTTAAATCTAGAAAGATATAAAAATATTAAAATAACTTTTCAAGGAGAAAAAATAGATCTCAGCCCTCAATTATTATTGGATTATGGACTGGTCAATCAAATCGTCTTCACCGATCCAGACCAAACAAATATATTCGGCAGAAAATTTGCAGGGGCGGTTCTACAAGTATTCTCTAGATATCAATATGTGGATGCTATTATTAATTCCAAACCACCAGAATGGAAAAAAATCGGAGGCATCATACAAGCTCAACACAAGATAATATTTAACGGTCACAACAATAATCTCAGAATATTGAGATATGATCAACCTTGGGTCTGTGATCGATCAATCAGAAAACATATTTGGCACTGGAGAGCAAGAGTCATTGGTACAGATTTTTGGCTAAAAGAAATGATGAAAAATCATGCATTAATTGCGGAAGATTTCATTTAGAAGATTTACTGTGAAGAAAGATACTATGAGATTCCATTTCTGTCAAAAACTCATTACAAATCACTAGTGGACAAATATAAAGTCGAATTCTACAGAGAAGAGGATGCTGATGAAGAAGATACCGATGAAGATTATGAGTGGTGGGAAAATCTTGATGAGATGGAACTCCATAATATTGAAAATATGATGGAAGGATAAGACAGCTGAACAATTGTAATACTATCAAGCATACGACGTGTTTACAATACTTTCGTCTCTAGTAAAAGTAGATAATAAATATGTGTAGTTTAAAACACATGTGAAATTTAAGTGATAAAGTTAGTTTGTCTTGTTGTAAAGGTGTAGCAACAATATTAAATAAAGTGATGAGGTGGTCTAAAGGAATAGTAACTTTAAATAATTGTAAGATGACCATTTACGAATTTAAATTGGTTTGAAATCCATAGGTTCGTTTATAAATTAACATTGAAGGCATAATCCATAGGTTCGTCTATAAATTAACATTGAAGGCATAACCAGGGATATAGCAAAGAGCTCGGAGTATCTCCTTTGCATGCATTGTCCTACCCTTCAAAGTCAGTTTTTTCAAAGTCTCTTCCAGAGTCTGTACAGAGTAGCACTATAAGTATGTTTATATATTATTAATAAATTTGATCTTGCTATAAATTTAGCCAATGCGTATTTTATTTCCTTCTTTATTTTAATAGTTTTATATTATATTAGTTATTTGTGTGGATATAGAAAAAAGTAATCATCAAATATAATATTATTTGTAGTAAAAATATAACAATTAAAAGTTAATTTTATAATAGTTTCGGAGTAAGACACAAAGGAAAATGATGAAACTATAAACAATAATAATATCTTTATTAGAAAAAGATCTTTGGTGTGATTTTTTCTGGCCTAAAATTAGTTGTATAATATTTGACAAGAACATAACAATAAGTTCGTTGGCCAATGTTCTATTATTGATAGGTATTTTGGCTAGTATTAGCGTGTCAGGCATAAACTGTTTTGTTCAACATTATATTCCTGATCAGGAAAAGCATCACATTTGACATGTTTCTCTCGTCATGTTCTTTGCATTGCTTGATTGAGTTGATCTGCATGAGTAGTTGTTTCTTTTCATTAGCTCTCTCCCTTTTTTTTTTTTTTTTTTTTTGGGGTGAAACCCATCTTATTAAATCTTTTGACTCAAGGTTTACTCTGTTACCATTTTTATTTTTAGATTTTTGGACTTTCAACGAGCCTATAGAAAATCCTTGCTTTTAAGGGAATGCCTCCTTGCTACACTTCTTTTCCTCCCTTATTTATGTTGTTTAATGACTTGGGCTTTACCTCTGCTTGGTATCGCCTACATGCTTTTTATTTATTGTGATATAAAATCTATATATTTCTAATTCTAAGGGCCTGTTTAATAATTAATAGAATTACTATTGAGAAACTTAACAAAATTTGCTTAAGAAATTATTTCTCAATAAAACCTTTTTAGCTATCTAACAAGCTTAAGGTTTAGAGCTTTAGAATGCTTTTTGATTCTTAATAGAGTTTTGTTTTGCAGTATTTTATTATTTAAAAAAATGTTTTTGTTGTTAAAATGTTGACACCTAATGTTATTTAGATTCAAAATCAAAGTGGGTTTAAGTATTTATTCAATTAGTGCTTATTCTAGCATTAATTTAATTAATAAAATCAAAGAGGGCACAAATATATATATATATTAATTATTATTATTATTATTTTTTCTTCTGAGTTGCACAAATATTAAATTTATGTTTTCAATTTTAAAGCTAGAAAATGGAATACATGGTTGTGTCATTTTCATTGGACTTTTTTTTTTTTGAGTATGGCATATGGGTGTAAAAATACAGTTAATTTACCACTATTATAATATTACAATGGATTGAAATGAAGATTTGGGTGAGTTAGGTGAACCTCCAACCCCATTAAAGAGGATGGTCAACTAGACCCAATTTTGGCACTAATAGTAGGGGGTAAGGGTTTAGCCGAGTTTGTGATTAAAGTGGTAGGTCACTCTTACTAGTGCATCTTGACCCCTATCTCATTTAAATAATAGAGGTGCTGCTTTACAAGCAAATTTATTATTTCTATTTATTTTTTTATTGGACTTAAACTATAATTTTATTATTTCAAGTGGGCTATTATTAATAAATATTTATTGTTATGAACTTGATCTCTTGGATTTTTGGAATCTTTCTGTATAGAGACCATATGCTCCATAAATTTATTACTTTAAGTATTTTAAAGTGATTTATTTTATTATTGTTAACTAGTTGTGGGCACATGGTATAAGGATTACATATAGTAAAGTTAAGCATTAATACATACAGTTTTATTGAATAGTTGTGGGCACGTGGTGTTGTTAATATATTTCAAATGTTTATTTGAATTAAAACATATTAATTAATTACATATGATAAAATAAAATATAAATAAATGTATTGGACAATTCCTTTTGTTAAAAGTACATGAATGCCTGAATGGAAGTGTACATGAGGGTAGAGATAGAATAGAAACTTAAGAATGAATAGGGTAAGATAGATAATTAGGAATAGAGTAATGGTTGATTAATATACTTTCTAAATACATTTTGATTATATTGCCCTCGAAAGTGGTTGAATTGCCTCAAATCATGTGTTAATGCTTGATTCGAAGCAATCTAATAACTCTTAAGGACAATATCAATAAAATGTATTTAAAAAATGTGTTTTCAAAGCATTTTTCTTACAAAAAAAAGTAAGAAAAATGCTAAAACAACACAATTTTGAGACACTTTAGAAACACTTTTTTGAGAACTGTTAGATTTTTTTGTTATTATAATATTTTTTTTAAATATGGGATTCAAGAAAATTATATGCCACTTAATAGTTGTAAAAGATAAGGAACCACCAATTGGCTCAGTGGAGTGGCCTGAGTCCCAATGTCGTCCTTGTATAGAAGTTTCAAGGTTTAATTTTTGGAGGTGCTTTCGTTGGGAGAGGTCTATCATTCCGCTTTTGCCTCGAACGAAACTAGTTTCATACCCCAATGGTGTGGAATTCCTAATGAGAAACCCAAAAAAAAAAAAAATGGAATCCAACTTTATTTTAGTTCATGGTACACAAATTAAAAGCTCATTAAAACAACTACTTAATTATGATAAGATTGATTCAGGCTCATGATCTCATCAGTTATATTATCCATTTGTTAATTTCAATTAATCTAAGAATTTGGATATATTTTTTATATCACCATAATAATTAAAGTATATCAAGTAATTATTGTTGAATCATATATCGAGCATCAAATACGTCAGCCATATTAGTCTGGCCCAGTAAGACATAGTACGCATCAAGTAGATATGCTGACCTGTTTGGGACATCGATACGGATCTGCCTAATCAGGCACATAGCCCGAGCCCATGGTCGGTTCTACCGACTAGAAGAATGTCATATTCGCAGAGGATGATAGGTCAGCAACAATTGGTCTACAAATCTAGGTCGACATACCATACCAGTGAATACCGACCAGACGACCTTAATGTCTGCCAGGTCAACACTAGAGACCACCTGGTCGACCAACCATATCATGGATCGTCGACCACTGTTTACCGACCAGATTGCAGAACTTATCTTGGGAGTAGGGCAGACATAATGAGATACTACCGATTTGTAGAGGTTTTTGACTCCAGGACGGATGACGACAGAATGCCCAATCAGATAGGGATAAGGCGTGATCCACTGCGACAAGTTCGGGATCCACTTCTAATATGACTCTGATAAGGCCAGACATTCTACCAGTTCGACTAGAAGGCTGATAAGTAATCCTAATCCTATAAGGATCGTACCAGATCCTATTAGGAATCAAACAAGCTCTCCTAGCACGAGTTGGACTCCTGATTCTACAATGATATTACTACAAGGCCAAGGACCTCAAGCCCTCTCTATAAAAAGACCATAATCCCTAAGGTAAAGGTAAGGAAACTCTAAGTCATTCTTGACTGAGTTCAGTATTACGCAGTTCTGAACAAACTTAGGCATCAGAGGGTTTTTGGCCGACACCACACCAGTGCTTCTTACGATAGCCTGTATTCTCCTGTTTTTCCTCTTTCAGATAACCAACCTCCGACGATTTCTCCAGCACTCCGACGAGTTCCAGATCAGCATCCTCCCTCCACCTCATCGTCTACTGGTGTTGGTTAAATCTTGCACCAACATTCGGCCCCGTCTGTAGGGATCAACATTGCAAGTCAAGAACAGCTCTGCCGTAATGAGTTAAGAGGCAAAAATACCAATTGAGGTGGAGCCCGTCGCCACGCCGGCGGTATCCCAAAAATAAAGGGGGAGACCACCAAAAAAGCGGTCAAAGAATTCTGCTTAGAAATCGAGGTTGACTGCTATAGAGAAGAACATGGAAAAAATGACTCAAAACTTCTTGGAGCAGCAATAGATGTGAGGGAAGTACTCCCCCTACAACCACTTCATAGTCACCTACCACGCTTAGCCCTCGACCCTAAAGGGGAGAGGAGAGTAGGTGGCCAAATGTGACATAGAAGAAGAGGTCAGTACCGGAAAAACCCTATCCTAATTGTAAGTCTTTATTTGCTAAAGGCTTGCGTTAGTCGTTGAATGCCAAGAAAAGTCACAGCTCATTTTTCTCCCGAATCAGCCTCACATAGGTAGGTATCTGAGAAATGAGCTGTGGTAGGAAAGCTTGGTCCAGAGAGATCGGTACCGAGAAGGCCGTAAGGATCAGAACGCTCTGAAATTACTAGGTCTGCACCTCGGCACTACCACGAGTATAAGGAACTCGCTTCTCATTTTATTGAGGATATTGTAACACCCCGTATGTACGAGTCAAACTTGTACGGTGACTTATACATATTTTTAGGCATATTTGTATGCGTATACATATGTACATGACCTTTAGATAGTGTGAATGTATGTATTTTAGGGCTATTGGTACCCTAGGAGGCTAGTTATATCGTAAAATGCCCAAAATATAGAGAAAATGAAATTATGGACGCAAGGAGCGTTCTCCCTGAAGGGAGAAGCATGCTCCTGTGCCAAAATTGAATTATAGTTTTTTGAAAATGTTCAAAGAAGCGTGCTTCTCACGAGTTTGCCCAGAAAAAAAAAATATAGTTTTTGAACGTGAGAAGCGCGCTCCCGGGGAGGGAGAAGCTTGTTCCCCGGGGGGCCTGCAAGTTTTTTTAAAGTTTTTGGTCAGTGGGACGGTTTGTGCATGTTGTGTGTCACATGTCACGACCAATTCTTGCCATTTTGAGCTGTTTGAGCTCATTTAAAGCTTGCTGGCTGAATGAATTGCAGAAAAAATGAGCAAGAATAAGAAGAAAAGGAATAAGAGGAAATGGCTAGGGCTGCCCAAAACCCAAGGTAAGAATGGGTATTTTGAGCTTAAAATTCCATTAATGGATTCCTTTCTTCCATTTGTTCATCGTATGTAACATGCAAACGATTTCAATGGCTAGAATTGAACCTGGAGATTGGGGGTTTCTTCTGAAAATTGAAGGAATTGCTGGCTCAAACCATTGGAGATCCATTCCTGATTGATTGGTAAATATTTTGATGGTTTAAATGTTGATTTTCCATGGCTGAATTGGATGTTCCAGACCTTGCTGGGTAAGGGTTTTGGAAACCCATTTTCAGTTTTCAATTGTTGTGTTTTATTGTGTTTAATTGCTGGGAATTGATCTTGGATATATGGTGATGTGATTTCCAGAGAATTGGAGTACAAAATTTGTGAAATTCTGGGTTTGGTGATGAGCACAAGTGGGCTAGTTGGGCTGAAAATTTTGAGAATTGGGGAATGCATTGGTAAGGTGTGTATTGATGCATTGTGATTAATTTAGTGATTAAGTGACTGAATTTCTGTGAATAGAATTCTTGTATAAGTATGTTGCAATGTTAATTTGCAAAGATTTGATGATGAAATGTGAATTGGACAGCAAACAAGTGAGGTGTTTGTGCTGTTATAGTTGGTGAAATTGGCTAAGTGTGTGTGTACTTGTGGACTTAGTAAAAAAATCATGTACATTGTGAGTATTTCTAATTTGATTTTTAAGTATGACATTGTATAAAATAAACTCTGTTTTGATAATGATGTGCATGTATGATTTCCATATTGCATTGTTTAATTGATGCATTCAAATTCTTTGGTTTTAAATTTGAACATACTTAGACTTACTTGTAGTAAGGAAAGTACGTAATCAATTCCAAGGAGGGAAGTTTGTTGACTAGACCTCGGAATGATCGAGAGGATGGTTTGTAAGATGAATTCTCCCTATGTATACATAATGGGGATACATATTCATTTACTTACCTGAGGGTGATAATTTTTACTTTATGCATTATATGATATGTATAGAGTGGCGATAAAAGTATTTAAATCGTGTATTGATAATTACATTAATTTGCATATGAGTTTATAAAGATGTTTTCAATGCCATGTTTTCTATTGATGCATAGGTAAATCTAATATTAGATTACTCACTGAGCTTGCTGTAGCCCACTCCCTTTTTATTACAGGTATAGATCACAAGGGTAAGGGCAAGGGCAAGGCTCTAGAGAGTTGATTGAGCTTGCTTTTGTGCTATGTGAGTGTGTTGTTTGTTCAGAGAGAAGGGCATATACAATTTGTTTTTGGATATATGTATATATATAACACCAAACAATGTGTAATAGTTAATGAGATGTATAATGATAGTATACATGAGAATGGATGTATCAGTTTTGGAGACTTAGTTGTATATAAGTCTTGTGAGAAAATAAAAAAAAATAAATAAATAATGTTTGTGTATATGTGGAATGGATTGTTAAGAATGATGTTAAATCATATATGATTTTGTATTTGGTATTGTCTTAAAGGACGAGGCTGACAGAGTATCGTATACGGTTAGGTATGACGTATATGGTATTCTGTGTCGGTCATGACGTCACCCTACGGAGGGGGTTGTGACAAATATACTCCAGCACCGCTTCCAAAGAACGTCAAGACCGCAGATGTCAGGACGTATAAAGGGAAGGTAGAACCCAGAGAGCACATTTAGAACTTCAAGTCTTGGATGGAATTTAAGGGCTACGATGACGCTACTATGTGCAAGGGCTTCCAGATCACCCTTGGCGGACCTGCTCAGAAGTGGTACCGAAAACTCAAAATCGGTTCTATATGTTCTTTTGGGAACTTAGCTCACAAGTTCATAAGCCATTTTGCTGGAAAGAAGGAAAAAGAAAATCCTGTCAACAATTTGCTAGGCATCAAGCAAAAGAAAAACGAAACTCTGAAAGAATACCTCAGTCGCTTCGACGATGTACGAGTTAACGTAGACGACTGCGACGATAAGACGGTGATCACCGCTTTCCTCACAGGGTTAAGGCCCGGGAAGTTTCAATATTCCCTTAGAAGAGCCTTACAAGATCACTACAATACTTCGCATGAGGGTGTACGAGCTTTAAGATCTGATTGGGAGAAGAATTCCCCAACCTTAGAATGCAGAGCACCTTAAGAAATATTACCGGTAGGCATTTAGTAGTAGAAGTAGCAGTTCAGTAGTTATATTACAGAACCTGCCGAGGTGTTGATTACCTCTAGTTTTATTTTTAGATTTCTACAAGTGTTTGTTCGAAATTTTTCTATAATAACTAAAAGCTTTTCTTTCTACAAATCTGTGTCTACGATCTACAAACAAAAGTGCCTTGAGACTACCGACCAGATTGGAAGCCACCGAGAAGAAGGGTCTTGACCCTAGAATGCCTTAGGGGTATCGAGCTATAGCTAGGTACCTACCGAGAAGATGACCACGGTAAAAAATGCCTTGGGGTACTGCCCCAGAAGGGCAGACACTACAGAGAATAGGGGTCAATGACCCTTGAAGTACCTTGGAGCGGCGATCAAAGCGCTACCGAGAAGAGAACCTAATTGTTCAAAGCGAAAGATGGAGTTAAACGTGGACTACCAACCTCAATCCGCAACAAACACTTAAGGAATATAAGTAAAGAGATCGGAAGAAAAGAGATCTACCAACCTGCATTACCCAGCAAATACTTAGAGAAACTAAGTAAAGACAAACTCTTTGGAAAAAAGCTAAGTACAAAAGAGTGAAAGGAGATCAGGTCTAAGCAAAATGGACATTTCATTAATATGGAAGCAGAGTACAAAAAGGAACAAAGGATTACTGGGGCACGCAGGCCCCTTACAAAAAACACGGTTGAGACTAAAAGAAATCATCTCTGACTCCAGACCGGTCGAATGGTGCAGGATCTCAGTCAAACTGATTGGCTCGTCGTCATCGTCAGCTCAACGTGTCTCCTCATTGAAGTCGACTATTTGAGGCTGCTCGGACGATTTCTCGGAACCATAGGTGTAGCACCAGCCGGTGGCTGCTCGGACGATGTCCCCGAAATAGCAGGTGTAACACCCTGGTCTTCAGCCTCAACCTCTTCTTCCTCCTTTAATACCTCTTCAGTTGTCGAGCTGGCACATCTGTCCAAGCCCTTCCAATCTACCGAGTCGCCAAATAACTCTTCCAAATTAGCTCGGTAGACCGTTATTGCCTTGACGGAAGATTGATCAACTTGGGCCTGACAGAGTTCTTCAGCCTGAGTCTCGACGGTGGCCCAGAACTGAGCCCGATACCTGGTCAGCTTGTCCTGGACTGACTCTACTTCCACCTCTTTACGCTTCAGTTGCTCATTCAACTTCTTGATCTTGGCGTCCCGAGCTACAACCTTGGATTCCCATATTACCGAGGTAGTCTCGGCCTCCTTCACCGCATCTTGAAATTTGACGTAGTGATTTTTGATGCGGCGGAGGTTGTATATGTGCTGAGCAGCAGCTTGCAAAAGCCAAAAAAGAATAAGACAGGGACCACAAAGGAAGAACACATTGGCAACAAAATGAATTAAATAAGCGGACTCACTTCCACCGACTTCATGAAGGCATCAGCCATGACCTCGAACATGTCCTCGTCTTTCATCACTATCGAGAAGGCATTGCGGACACCGACTTGGTAGTTGTCGATGTTTAGGTTGATGTCCCCAATCTTGGTTATGAGGCACTCGCCTTTTCAAAATCCCGTCTTCTTGGCAGCCCCCTGGTCGGTAATAGCAGGGGACTTCGATTTGGCCCCCACCGACTTTGTCTCCCAAGCAAGAGTACTCACCTGCTTGGAGAAAGATGCTGAAGATTTCCTCTTCGAAGCCAAAGTTTTTTTCAGGGCGCTGCTGGACGATCTCCTTACCAGCCCCTGAGCGGCAGTTGCTCGCTCAGCAGAGTGGTCCTTTAGCATGGACGGGTCGATAGTATACCGACCAGCAATAACTCTTTTGGGTGCCATCTCTTCAGACCTGTCTGTTTTTCTTTTCTTCCCTTTCTTGGAGGTAGAACTGGGAGCAGAAAAACCTACATTATGGACACAACAGCTCAGCTCGAAACTTTAACAAGAGTGATCGGTAGAAAAGGTCTAGATACTCCAAGGTAGACTTACATCCTGAGAAGACTTTTTTCTGTTTGATAATACCAGCGCGATATAGCTTCTTAGGAGTAAGAATTACTTTTTACCGCCAATCTATAAAGGAAAGCCGATAGATTTCGTCAACACGAGAGAAGTCGAATTCTTCGTCCTTACTCGATTTTTCCCAAGTACCTGTCAAGAATGGCGAAAAATATGAGTCTCTACCAAGTAAGAATAAGATAAGAAATAAAGATAAGGTATGGAGGAAAACTCGGTACCTGGTTTCCCGAAAGTGGCCGGTACGCAAGCTTCCTCCGCCTAAGGCCCCGATGCAAAAAAACCACTTTTCTTTCCATGATTTATTGGAAGTAGGGTTCTCGGTGATCAGGGGTTGGCCTTCCTCGACACCCTGATGAGCCGATGCATAATACCACTCGCTACATCTCAGGTGGGACTTTAGTCGGTATACGCGGGCAAAGTCTTGGAAATCAAATTCTGACCACTTTCTCTACTTCCAGAGTACAGGGCAGCTCAGAATGGCCTTCCACACATTGAGATTTAGTTGAGCGGGGGCAACTCGGATATGTTTCAGAAGGCGACATAGCGACAAGTCAAGGGGAGATTCAATCCATCCTCAAATAGGTTGGTATACAGAGCAACCTCTCCCTTTTTGGGGTGGCTAGCTCTATCCCCAGGAAAAGGTGCTCTCAACCCAATGCGATTTGGTATACCGACCTCCTTACTCAACTGAGCAAGGTGGTGCTCCTCTATTTTGGAAGGAACATGATCTACCGAGTAAAAAATATCACCTACCTCAGCGTCTTCAGGCTCGGGGGATTAGTGTATCCGACCCGACGTACTAGGCTCGGTATTACCAAGCCTACTCTGGGACCTATCGATTAACAGGGATGCAGCGTCAAACACCTTTTCGTCCTTCTCGATATCCTCGGAGTCCTCATAGGAGAATAAAACTATGACACTCCCTCCAACCTGACTGTCAGCTCTAACTTCCTCTTCTCCTTCCGGGAAGAGGTCATCGTAGGAAACTTCCAAAGAGGATGAAAAAGAAGATATCTAGTCTGTAGGGGGATTTACGCTAGAGGAAGCCATCTAAACAACCTAAGGACTATACCTACAAACTACCTAGTAGAAAAACGAAGGAAAAGCTCGGAGTAAAGAGTTACCACGCAAGAGTGAAAAACCAGAATAATCGAGCAAGCGATTACCTATATCTCAGAGTGCAGTTGATGAATGGAGAGCAAATGATTAGTTCTCTATTTATAGGCAAGCGACCTGTAAGGCGTAATAATGAGCACGAATTCTGAGGCAGAATCAACGACCCACAGTCCAAGGACGTGCAATGACGGCTGGGCTGTCAGGCGGCGCACGTCCTGGCAGTTTTGGGAGCACAACTGTCATAAACATTAAATGGCTCGGTATTTGGCGTTTCATCTAACCTCCAAGCAATTAGTCTTGCTCGGAGCTTGGGGGATAACTGTTGGACCATATACTGAGCATCATACACGTCAGCCATATTAGTCTGGCCCAGTAAGACGTAGTACACATCAGGTAGATATGCTGATCTATTTGGGACATCGATACAGATCTGCCCAATGAGGCACATAGCCCGAGCCCATGATCGGTCCTACCGACCAAAAGATGTCATATTCGCAGAGGATGACAGGTCAGCAACAATAGGTCTACAAATCCAGGTCGGCATACCATACCAGTGAATACCGACCTGACGACCTTAATGTCTACCAGGTCAACACTAGAGACCACCTAGTCGGCCAACCATACCATGGATTGCTGACCACTGTTTACCGACCAAATTGTAGAACTTATCTTGGGAGTCAGGCAGACATAATGAGATACTACAGATCGGAGTACCGATCTGTAGAGATTTTCAACTCCAGGACGGATGACGACAGAATGCCCAATCAGATAGGGATAGGGCGTGATCCACTCCTAATCCGACTCTGATAAGGCCAAACATTTTATCAGTTCGACTAAAAGGTTGATAGGTAATCCTAATCCTATAAGGATTGTACCAGATCCTATCAGGAATCAAACAGACTCTCCTAGCACAAGTTGGGCTCCTGATTTTACAATGACATTACTACAAGGACAAGGACCTCAAGCCCTCTATAAAAAGACCATAATCCCTAAGGGAAAGGTAAGAAAACTCTAAGCCATTCTCGACTGAGTTCAGTATTACGCAGTTCTGAACAAACTTAGGCATCAGAGGGTTCTTGGCCGACACCACACCGGTGTTCCTTACGATGGCCTGCATTCTCCTATTTTTTCTCTTTCAAATAACCAACCTCCGACGATTTCTCCAGCACTCCGACGAGTTTCAGATCAATATCTTTCCTCCACCTCATCATCTACTGGTGTTAGTCAAATCTTATACTAATAATTATTAACAGTAAAAAGTTAACATGGAGTTACTACCATTACATAAATCATATCCATGCATGCAACATACATTCCTAAATTAATTTGTAATTTGACAGCAACAAACAAACAACACCACTCCACGTGGCATCTTCTGGTTGGTCGTTCAGTTGTGTAACTAAACCAAACAGTCCTCGTGCTGACTCGCCCGGTTCTCAACGAACCGGTGAGAACCGGGCCGGTCGAACGAACCAGTTCCTTTTTAAGAAAATACTTCGCGATCTTGTCTTAGTTGTTCCTGTTCACCTTCTTCCATTTCGCACTGCGAATCTGAGAGAGCTAAAACAAATAATATAAGCCTTTCTGCTTAAATCCCACTTCAAAAAACCCTAATTTAGAGACATTAAAACCCTAGCTCTGATTACAAAAAAAACCTCTCTTTTTCCTCTTCAATCCTCTTTTTTTTATTTTTTATTTTTCATTTGACTTACAGCAGAAGCGCTGCAACTAGATGCAAAAGGGTATTAATCCACAGAGATCACTCAGTTGATTCGATAAATTCTTTGATTAATCTTCTGGAATCATTATCATGGATGTTATGAGTTGTTTAGTTATGCAAGGTTGAAGGAGAATATTGGGTTGGAATTAAATTCCTTGATGCTGGTGTGTCTAACAAGCCGTGCTGCTTCTATTGGTATTCTTGAGTTTTTATGGGAAAAGATCAAATTTTTTTGGTTATTCATAATTTTTCGTGGAAGTAATTGAAGCCCATTTCATCTCTTGATGAAATTACTGCTTTGTTTTCAAAATTTTCCACTTTCCCTTTTAAGATAGCAGTTGATCCACTTGTTTGACGGTTTCGATCGATAAAGGCTTTGGAGAAGGGAGGGTTTGGCATTTTCTTTCGATTGTATTTCTCTTTGGCATTTTCTTTCGATTGTGTTTCTCTTTCTCTAACAATTTCAATTCAGAGAAGTTTAAGCATAGTTCGTTCTGTTCTGTCAATCGCTTTTGCTAAATAAAATTTGATTGCTGGGTCTGCTACCCAACTTCTTCAGAAGGGTCATTTCAGGTTCTCTGGTTTCTCAAATTTCCCGTTTCGGGTAGTTATGCACAGTTGCTGGCCTCTTAAGCTTTGATGGATTCAAGGTAAGCTCTTTGTTGTCTTTGGTGGGTCAGTCAGTTTTAATTTGTCATTTTCTGGTTTTGTTTTGTTGCTCTAAGAGAATCTGGAATTGGGTTTGGTATTTGGGATTTTTCTGGTTTTTTCTTCGCTCTCTTGTTGAATAATTTTGATTTCCTTGACTCTTTGGGTTCTGGTGGTCGTAGGACTTAACTGTAAGCCCTTCTAGTTTTAGTGTAGATCTTCAAGGAATTAAAAGTCTATTCTAGAGCGTGCCAATTTTTGATGGGATGTTGTGCTAGAGCCAGTCTGATATTATTTTTACTTTAGCTCGCTTGCTATGTTTTTCTGTCTATTTTCTGCAATACTTCTTCTTATTACAATGTATTCAGAGAAAAATAATTTCGTTGCTTTCCAATACTGCTAGCTGAATCATGTCTCTGCCTTTTTTCTCCAAGAGTTTTACCTTCACGAGTTCCTACAGATACTGCTGGTCTAGTTCTTGAGAGACATCTCATGACAGATTCAAGTAAGGTGGCCAGAAATGGTGAAAAAATTGGCTTATTGAATCATGAGCAGAACGGGTTGCTTGATCAAGTCTCCAGTCCTTTAAGAAGAGAAGTATTTAATAGGTATGCATTCTATATGTAGTCTCCTCTTTTTCTTATTTTATTTATTTTCGTATTTATTTTTTTTAATCCCGTTTTTCATATATTCTGTTGCCATCTCATGTGCAATTATGCATTTCCATTATCATTCAAAGAATATCTATAGGCCTTTGAAAAGGAGTCTTATAGTCTGGTTCAATGAACGCTCACTATCATCTTAATAATTTGGTTGGTTGTACTAATAAAATTCAACTTGGAGATAGGTCTAAAATCATGTGACATTATTTTTGTGCCCACAAACTTTACTTTTCTCTAGCAAAAATGTAAAGACCTTGCTGATATGCATGGTTTAAAGTTTTAAACAATTTGAGTGCACCAAAGGGAAGATAATATTTACAATGCACTATGACATAAATCTTTGCTACGGGAAGTTTGTTTCATTTATTGTGTCAAATTTCTATAATATGTCACTCTCCTAATTCCAAAATAGTTTCTTATAGAAACTGTATTGTTGATCGGACAGCAGATTTTTGGTTTTGTATCCCTTAATCAATTTTGTCGGAGGAGCAGTTGTTGATATCTTTGTCTGGATGCATTACCTGATGGTAGTTTTTCACATTCAATTGCACAGGGATTGTAAATTTTCCTATCTTTAGTGAAAGAATCTTAAATTCGAAAGAGTACCACTTCTGGTTGAAGTGTCTTATATAAGACTGGGATGGTTAGAATTTAAAAAATAATTTTGTTGTTTACTAAACGAGAGGTTTAGTGCGGAAGGCTTGTCCTTTCTTTGGTAATTGTGTGGATAGTTATCATTATTTTTTACTATGAAATACAAAGACAGGTTTAGCACTAGTAGGCAGTGTCACTGAAGGATTGAAAATGAAAATGGAAGACTTATGCAGTTCTTTATTATTGGAGCCACAAGAAAAGTGATGCAGATTATTAAGTCTTAAAGGGTTTCAAGTGTAGATATAGGGTTGGAAATGAAGTAGTTGTTAAGGTTGATAGTCAAAGCTATTCTCAAGTTGTTACTTTCATTGAGGTGAGATGTTGAAGATGATATTGCTCATAAACTTGAGAGCTATTTATAGAGTGGCTACCTGTTTTTAGAGTTCTATCATCTATGTACTGTGCCTATTGCATAACAGTTGAATGCATAATCCTATAAGAGGCTAAATGATTATCTATGTTCCATCATCCATGGACAACCTACAAACAACATATGCGTTGAATGGTGTGTGGCAAGACTAAGAATAAGTACCATAAAAATGATAGAATTAGAAATTTACTCAATTGCGGGAGTTTAGCTAATTGGTGGTTGGAGAAAGGAAAGCCAACTAAGATGATTTGGGATATGGATTTAAGACTAGTTATGTGTACTAAGGATTGATTTAGTGCTAATTTGTTAGTCTAACATGTAAAAAGTGAAAGAAGGCCAAAATTGACTTTAAGTAATCTCTTTCTTATGAAAATATTGAATGAGAAGGTCACAAGGGCTAGGGCTTGATGGTTTTACCGTTTTACGATAGACTTTTTCTAGAATTATTGGGAGTTTATGAAGGAAGATTTAATGAAGGTTTTGACAAGTACCATAGGAATGGTGCTACTAATATCATCACCAATAAGACCTACATATACCTCATTTTCAAAGGCACTAGATCCAAAAAGATAACGAAAAGCTTGGCAAATGACCTCTATATGATAATTGTAAAAAGTGGTTTTCTTGAGATTGAGACAAGTTCTAGAGACAAAAATCTCCAAAAGCCAAGGAGCCTTTGTTCATGGAAGACCGATAAGGACTTGGCCTTGGCAACTTATGTGGCAGTGGAAGACTGCCATTGTAGCAAGAAAGGCTTAATTCTCAAGATTGTTATTTATCATTTTTTTTGCAATCACCAAAGCCAAAGCCTTGGGCACATCAGGTTCTTGAAGGGTGCATAACAAGCATAACAATCAAAGGATCCACCGTTACATATATCAATTCTTAAGGAGCAAGGGTCCCCCTTGGACAAACAAGTGGGCTTATAAAGCCTACACAACTTAGTCTAAGGTATGCTTGCAACAAGAGGGCTCATAGGCCCATACGCCACGTTGCAATAACATTTATTTCCCACCCATGGGAATTTGAACCTTGGTCTCTTCTAAGGACAAGGATTGTTACTACCACCAAGGCTAAGGTGGGTTCACCTCAAGATTGATTTGGCCAAGACATATGATCATGCCGATGGGAGTTTCTAGAGTATACGTTGGAGACTAAGGGCTTTGGCGACAAATGTAGTGGATTAGTGGATGTTTGGCAATAGTCTTATTTAGTCATGATGAATGGGTGACCTAGAGGGAGGAGTTTCTAGAGTATATGTTGGAGACTAAGGGCTTTGGCGACATATGTAGTGGATTAGTGGATGTTTGACAATAGTCTTATTTAGTCATGATGAATGGGTGACCTAGAGGGAGTTCAGAGCTACAAGGGGGCTTAGCCTCTAGGCATGATGTACCCTTTCACCCCCCTTCTTTTAAACTTTTAAACGGTGGGGGGGGGGGGGGGGGGGCTAGTTTACAAACTATACTATTCTCCTTATTGATGGATCATTGCATAATGTCAAAAACACTATAAAGTTGGTGGAATGCCTTTGCTTAGTTTCAAGCCTAAGAGTTAAATAGGGGAAAATTCAACTAAGAGGATATGGATCAACAAGATCTTGACTTGAGAATATGGCTAGTGTGCTAGAGTGTTTTGAGGGCTCCTGACTCATGAATTACTTGGATCTTCCTTAGGTGACAACCTTTGTAGCATTCGTTTTTGGGACCCTATGCTAAGAACAATAGTGAAGAGGCTTGATGGGTGGAAGAAGGGCTTCTTATTCAAAGGAGGGGAATCAACCCTCATTCCATCAATTTTATCCCAAATTGTTTTTGTGTCTCTCTTTCAAATCCCTTTGCTGGTGTACAAGGCAATTGAAAATATGATAAGAAATTTCTTACGGGAAAGTTATGATGAGGGGAGGCTGGGGCATCTAGTGGCGTGGGAGGTGGTCAAACAACCCATGGAGAAAGGAGGTGTTGGGATTGAAAATTTGTCTAAAAAGCAAGGTATTTGCAACAAAATGGCTATGGTGCTTCCCCAATGAGTAGGAGTCGTTATGGACAAAACTCATAAAGAGAAAATATGGTTTATCGTAGAATAATTGGGTTTGCAGGAATAGCAAGGAGACGGATACGCCAAAGTCTTTGGTGGTTTTTTTTTCTTCACTTTACCCTATGTTCTTGGGATTGACAAGCTGCTAGGTTTGGATGGTTCCATGATTCATATTTGGAAAGATGAATGGAGAGGTGAAGAGGTGTTTAGCTTGTCCTTTCCTATCCTATATTCCATCTTAATTGCACCCAACAAACCAAATTTTTCTCTCTTTCCCCTCCTAGCAATCATGATGGGCCCTCATGTTTCTTAGGACTTTCATTTTTGTAGAAAATCCGGAACTTTAATAATATTCTTGGGACTTCCATGTAGTTGAGAAAACACTTAGTCGAGTTGAGTATGAGGCTATGAGCTAGTGGCCTCCTAAGGAAGCTCAAAAACTTTAAGTTGAGTGAAGGCTATCAAGTTATGAGACTATGGTCCTGTGACAAGTCAGTAACTTTTACCTGTACAACTTTCTTTAATGTGCTTTCCAATCAACCCCACCTACCCAAGTTTCAATCTTTTACTTTCCTTTGGAAGACCAAAATCCTTTTAAAAGTCTAGGTCTTTGGTTAGCTGCTTGTGCTTGATGGACGTAACATTTTATATTTTTCAAAGGAGATTGCCTTTCTTGTCTCTATCTCCAAATTGGTGCATTTTTTTTTTTGCAAAGAAGACAAGGAATCTATTGATCATATTATCTTCCATTGTTCTTTTTCAATGACTCTTTGGCATAGGTTGTTGGGGAAGATTGATCGGAATTGAGTAACTCGAAGAATGTTTGCTAATATTCCTTGTTCAAATTTGCTTAAAGAGCTTGATATCACTAGGAGGAAACTTTGGCAGTATGCGGAGCTCGCTCTTCTTTGATGTGTTTGATCGTAAAGAAATCAAAATGGATCTTTGAGGATTGCACAATGTGGCAGGGAAAATGAGATGTAGGGTGTCCTCATGGTTAGCTATGGAGAAACTATTTCACTGCTTTTCCCTTTTAGCTTAGAGGATGGAACATTTTGTTCTAGGCCTCTCTTTGTGTTGGTTTTCAAAGACTTTTTGTCCTCAATTTTTTTTTGACCTTTTTGGTTTGAATGAATAGTTTCTTATCATAAAAAAATTGACTTTAGGTAATGAAGGATGTGGATGCTTATAATTTAGTGAGAAAGACGGCCTTAAAATAGTGCGTATGACAAAAGTGAGTTTATGTAGATAATCTGAGGTAAGTAGTATGAGGGTTATTATTATAATCATTTTGATCATTAATATTATTATTATAGTTGTTGTTGTTGTTGCTATTATCATTATTATTGTAATTGTTATTGTTGGTGTTTTATTTAGATCTAGAACTGCTAATGCTTCCCAATCATTACTGGTTTTAAGAATATATTCGGTATAATATTTCAAAAATCATATTGGTATTTGTGTTGGCGAAGATAATGTTGGGTTATCTACAGTAGTTTTGCTATGAATTTTAGATTGTTACTTTTTCTTGTTAGATCTATTTCGGCAATGAAGTCTGTCTTTGATGACAAGATTGACATAGAAGGCGGTAAATTGGAAAAAGACACGGATAAAATGATAAGAAGCGGCAGGCTAGTTAAAATCCATAACCAAGCTCTATTGTCTGGCCTTGCATATTGCATCTCATCATGCAGCATGATCCTTGTAAACAAGTTAGTTTTATCCAGCTATGATTTTAGTGCTGGGATATCATTGATGGTCTACCAGGTACATTTTTAGTTATTTTAATTCAGTTAAAAGCTCATTTGCAATTTCAGATGTTGGAATCACTTCACCTATGAAGTGGACAGGCAACTAACAAGTTTATTCTTTACTCTCTGGGTGCAGAATCTTGTTTCGGTGGTTATTGTTTCCATATTGAGTTTTTGGGGTATTATCTCAACCGAACCAGTTAGATGGAAATTAATTAAGGTGTGGTTGCCAGTGAACTTCATATTTGTTGGAATGCTTATCACAAGCATGTTTAGGTATAAATTCTCATTCCATCAGGTTTCATCCTTGCATACATTCTTTGGCTGTATGTATTCATCGATATGAAGCTTGATGCAAAGTTCAATTAGTATCTGGAGTTGGTAATCAGCTAAAATAATCTTCTTATTACTTTTATAACTTGTGTTGGTATTTGCTTTCAGTTTTCTCTTCCATATTACTCCATTTCTTTATTCCGTTATTTATTCTTTGGGATCATTCAGGAAGGTCTCAGTTATAAAAGAAGAATTGTTGGTACTTGCTAGGTATAAATCTTTGGTGGTAGGCTGGTAGCTTTATGCTCAATTGGTTTGTCCTGGTTTTCTATGCCAGGCTTTATTCGAGCTTGCGCTTGTGAGAGAGTTCTGCAATCTGCAGGCTTGGATAGGATGAATATCCAATCCAGTTGGGTCACCCTTAGATACATTGACAAATAGACACATAAAACTTCCTTGTTCCTGTACTTTCTTTAAAAACTGTCATTGATGGCAATTTGGTTGATAAGAAATAATCCCATTAAATCTGCATGACAATAATAATGTAAAATTTCCCCTTTTCTGTACTTTCTTTAAAAATTGACATTGAGGGCTGCTTGCTTGATAGGAAACAATCAATTCAAATCACCATGACAATATAATGTGATAAATTTCTTTTCTGTACCTTATTTCAGAATTGATATTGAAGGCAATTTGGTTACTAGGAAGCTATCATATAAAACTTCTCCATATTCCAATGAAAAGTCATAGAAGTGTCTTCCATGTATCTTTAAATGAATGCATGGTTTTATCATTTCTATGGAAGGTAAGTTATTATGTAAGCGTTTCTACTATTATCCTTAATCATTTAGTAGTAACATTATACTTAAAAATGTAAACAATTAATTTAACTATTAATATCCATTCACTTGTTTTGAAGATTCTCCATATGGGATCTAAAATACTTAAAAACTAAATTGAAAATTTATGTCAAGGAAAAAGAAAACTGATAATTAAGAGATAAATATTCTCCGTACTGCATTTCTTACTCTAATATCAGTTCTTGCCTTTATCATCCCCAAACCATCTCCTCGCTCCAAGGATTCCAATTTACTCAATTGTGACACAATATAGTGATGTGTATCCTATTTATTGGTGCATGGTGATTGGGCTATGGGCCTTCTACATTTTGTTTCATTCTTAACATTGTATTGGTTACATCATGGTTAAGACTGTTGAGTGCAGAATAGTGCCCGAGGAATGTAACCTGAAATTGCTTTCGTAACTCCTAGAAATGTGTAATACTTGGGAATTAGGGAGACATTTAGTGTTATCACAACTTGGACACTCAATAACCTAGAAGTAAAATTAATGCATATGCATTCTTCCTATTTATTTAGAGCTTAAGGAGATAGGAAGCATAACCTGGTGGATACATCACGACTGTGTGATTGAATGTGACAATGGGGCAACCTTTTTTTTTAAAAGAAACATGGTAATCGTGTATATATATATAAATGCTGAGAAAGAGTACAATGAGACTGTACAACGTGGGCCAACCAGGACCTCACTACAATGATACAAAATTGCCCCACCCTCTAAACCAATCCCCTAGAGAGTAGCCCTCTGACAAATTGCTATTGGCAACCCGAAATGACACTAATAGGTGAGAATTCTCCCACACTTTTGCGGCCGAAAACAATTCCCCATCAAACACCCGTTTATTCCTCTCCTTCCACAGGGACCACGTAACCGCCAAGCACACCACCACCCAATGGTCCCTCCACACGACCTGAATAGTATCTATGTATGGAAAAATGCTGAAATGTTGGTCCAAAAACGCCTCTCCACTCATTACAAGAAAGTGATGACACCATCTGGACCACACCTCTTTAGAAAAAGAGCAATGCCATAATATATGCCCCACTGTCTCCATATTCTGATTACAAAGATAGCACTAGAACGGAGATAAACACATGTTTGGGAATCTTCTTTGCATCATATCCTCTGTGTTTATCTTTCCATGAGTTGCCACCCACCCCGGGAATTTAACCTTTGATGGAGCTTGTGCTTTCCAGATGAGATTGTGATATGGAAATGAAGGGATGCTGTGATCATGAAGTAATGCTGCAAGGATTTAGTTGTGAAAGTCCCCGAAGGTTCCCAAGGCTAGAGAACCCTATCATTATCCTCAGACAAAAAACATCCCTCAAGCAGGCTAATAAGGGAATCCACATCTCTCTCCTCCCTAGGAAAGAAACTGCTACCTAAATGTAAATCCCAAACCCTGGAATTCTTGTCTCTAAGCTCAGGACTTCTCACAAACTCAGAAATAGGTTTATTATGATGTGAGGAACGACGGTAAAGGTTAGGAAACAATGATTGAAAAGTATTGTTCCCACACCATAAATCCTCCCAGAAACAAATGGAATCTCCTCCCCCTAGTTTAATTCTAGTCAAAGGTGAAAAAATTGGATAGACGGAAGAGATAAATTTTCATGGACTCTTAAAGGTTGCTCTATTGGCTAACCTAGTGTCCCTTAGGTTGTCCCTGAGACCATGCCTGCTGTGTATAACTTTCCCCCACAAATGATTTTGCTCACCTGGAAACCTCCACAACCATTTTATAACCAATGCTCTATTTCTAAAGACCAAATTGCCTATACCCAAACCTCCTTGATCTATCTTCCTCTGCACAGTGCTCCAAGCCACAAGATGCAACCCCTGCAAATTGTCTGCGTTCTCCCACGAGAAATCCCTCATAAGTTTCTTTATTTGATCCACCACCTTCATTGGGATCTGAAAAACTGATAAATAATAAGTAGGAAGGGCATCCAATACAGATTTAATTAGGGTAAGCCTACCACCTTTGGACAAAAAGCTTCTTTTCCATCCATTGAGTCTCCTTGACACCTTAGAGATTACAAGATCTCAAAAATCAACCTTTGATGAATTCCCTCCTAAAGGCATACGCAAGTATTTCATAGGCCACGAGCAGGTAGAACACCCAACTTGGTCTGCCACATCCTGCAACCAACCTTGCTGTACATTGATGCCTGCCAACGGACTCTTCTCCAAATTGATAACCATACCAGAGATCCAACAAAAGCACTTAACAACCATAGCTGCATTCTTGATACACTCCTCACTTCTTGCCAAGAAGATCAACGTATCATCAACAAACTGGAAGTGGGTGACCTCCATGTTCTCACGCCCCACCACAAAGCTCGACATCAAGCTTGCTCCCTGTGCCTTGTCCAACATCTTGCCCAACACATCCACAACAAGCGTGAACAGAAAAGGGGATAGGGGATCACCCTGCCTGAGCCCTCTCTCCCCAACAATAACGAAGATGGAACAGGAAACAAATCTCAAACACCCCTGAATCCACTTCCTCCATTTTGTACCAAAACCCTTCTTCATCAACACATAATCAAGGAAGTCCCAATGGACCATGTCATAGGCTTTAGCGAAATCTAATTTAAACACAACACTTGCCCTCCTTCTAGATCTGTAGTCCTCAACCAACTCGTTTGCGACGAGTATAACATCAACAATTTGACGTCCTTGGACGAAAGCCATCTGATTTTCTGAAATTGTAGCAACCTCAACCATACCCATTAGTCTCGATGAAGTAATATATTTGTTTGACTAGAAATGATAAATGTATTATATTAAGTATAATGGTAAGAAGCTATACAAAACTATACACCTGGAAATTCCGGGATTACAGATCAAAACTTTGCAAAATTGGTTGCCAACCTCTCAACCATACCCCTAAGGGAAGGCCCCTTGCTAATTTACTGGCACTAATCCACAAAGAAGCCAGGTAAAAAGAATTTTCCCATACAGTCACGAAATCCCTTTCATGGTCGTCGAAGATGCAACCATTCCGCTCTTTCCATAAGGACCAAACAACAACACACCAATAATCCCTAAGGCGCTGTCGCACTATAGGATCATCCGGGAAGGCCCACAGTGTAGGACCAATGGAAGGAGGCCCCCACTGAAGAAAGCTTGCCCATCTATTCCACACCTTTTTAGAGAACTTACAAGCCACAAAAAGGTGTTGACTTGTTTCCCCATTGCCCTTACACAAACAACACCAGTTTGGAGAAAGACACCAATCCTTGAAACACCTTTGAAGAATATCTGCACAGATCCTCGACACCAATCCTTGATGAAGTAATATTTAACATTGAGCCGAAGGCCTTTCCTTCTCTTGAGAGATTGGAATGGATAGCTCAAGCTCATGCATGTGGCTCAGTTTTTTTTGTTTTTGTTTTTGTTTTTTAGGGAATCTTGTGAAGGATGCCTAGACAAATGCATATATGGGAGTGAAGAGGAAATCTGAAATGTTAATGCATATGCATGGTCTTTATATATCTGATATCTTATCTCCTTGTTTTTTATTCGGGAATTGTTTTAGTATTTAGGATTTTATAGTGTTTCATCTCCACTTGAAGTTAGTTTCTATTATCCCTGTCACTCAGATGAATTGATTCTTTTTTTTTTTAATGAGAAAAACTTGGTGAATATCACAGATGTGAGTATTGACATAGTGATTTGCTGCATGCTTTTGCTTTCCGTTCCTATTAAAATCAAATTTGTAGTCATATAAATTTACAAATAGAGGAAATGATCCTTTTTTCTTTTCAAATGTTGCTAATTGTTGCTCTTTGTCATTTGCAGTCTGAAGTACATTAATGTTGCTATGGTAACTGTTTTGAAGAATGTCACAAACGTGATAACTGCCCTTGGTGAAATGTATTTTTTCAAGAAGCATCATGACAGGAGGGTCTGGGCTGCTTTGTTCTTAATGGTATTTTACAGTGGATGAAACTACAAGCTTAGATTACAAAAAAAACATAAAAGACATTTTCTTTTTTGTTACTTAATGTGTTCTTGCATTTGATATCATTTTTTGTTGATGTTCTTCATTCTTTGAGAGTTTCTTGTCTCTAAGTCCTCTTACAAATGAACTCAAACAATATTAGGTGTTGGTGCAAGATTTGACCAACAAGTAGACGATGAGGTGGATGGAAGATGCTGATCTGGAACTCATCGGAATGCTGGGGAAATCACCGGAGGTTGATTATCTAAGAGAGGGAAAACAAGAGAATACAGACTATCGTAAGGAACACTGGTATGGTGTCGGCCAAAGACCCTCCGGTGCTTAAGTTAGTTCAGAGCTTAGTAGTACTGAACTGAGTCGAGAATTGTTTAGAGTTGCTTACCCTCCCCCCCCTTAGGGGTTATGGTCTTTTTATAGAGAGGGCTTGAGGTCTTTGGCCTTGTAGTTGTGTTGTTGTAGAATCACGAATTCAAATCGTGTTGGGGGAGCATGTTTGATTCTTAGTAGAATTAGGAAGATCTGATACGATCCTTATAGGATTAGGACGACTTATCAGCCTTCTAGTCGAACTAGTAGAGTAGATCCTGAACTTATCGCAGTGGATCACGCTTTATCCCTATCTGATCGGGCGTTCCGTCGTCAATCTATCCGAAGCCAGAGATCTCTACAGGTCGGTATGCCGATCTCTAGTCTCTCATTCTATCTGCTTTAGACTAGAGATATGGTCTGTACGAAGATCGGTGGATAGTGGTCGGTAGTCCATGATATGGTATGCCGATCTGGTGCTCTCTAGTGTTGACCTGGCAAACATTGTGAATAATACATTCACCTGGTCGGTATGTCTGACCATGGGCTCGGACTATGTACATGGTTGGGTAGATCCGTATTCTCTATCCAAAACAGGTCAGTACATATACCTGGTATGTGTTACGCCTTACTGGGTAATGCTGACATAGTTGACGCGTATTGTGATCGGTATATGGTCCAACAGTAGGTTTACTTTTTTTTAAAAGAAACTAAAAGATAATATATAGCCTTTTGACAAACTATTATTGGCCACCCAAAAGTAAGCTAAAAGGTGAGAATTCTCCAACACTTTAACTGCCAAACTCATCTCGTCATGGAACACGAGTTTATTACGCTCCTTCCAAAGAGACCACAATACTGCCAGACATACCACTTTCTAATGTTCTTTCCACGATGCCTGGACACTGTTCATAAAAGGGAATATGTTTATATTCTCATCCTCCATATCCATTCCATTCATAACTGAAAAATGGAAGCACCATCTACTCCAGACCTCCCTTACAAAAGGACATTGCCAACACACGTCCCACAGACTCCAGTTCCTGTTTGCAAAGATAACACCTAGCTGGGGATAAGTACATATATGACATTGTTTTTTGCAACATATCACCCACAATCATCTTTTCATGAAAAGCAACCCACCTCAAGAATTTAACCTTCAATGGCACTTGTGCTTTCCAAATAAAGTTGTGATAAGTAAAAGGAGGAATATTTGACACATTCTAAATAGATGCATGGAATGATTTGGTGGTGAAAGTTCCCGAAGACTCCCATGGCCAAGTAACCCTGTCATTATCCTCAGAAAGATGACACCCCTTAAGCAAACTAACTAAGGACAAAAGATCCCTTTCCTCTCTAGGGGAGATATGCCTACCTAAATGTAAATCCCACGACGGTGAAATTTCTTTCAAGTTCCTCACGAAGTCAATTATAGGTTTATTATGGAAGGTAGATCGATGATAAAGGTTAGGGAAAAGTGTGTGGAAGGTGTCATTCCCAGACCAAATATCCTGTCCAAAATCGAATTGAGTCACCCTTTCTTGTTTAAGTCTGATCAAGGGTAAGAATAGAGGATAAACAGACGAGATAAATTTTCAAGGGCTCCTAAATGTGGCTCTAGTGGCTAACCCAACATCCTTCAGATTATCCTGTAGCCCATGCCTACTATAGATAAAAAAGACCTTCTCCCTCAAAAAATGCCATAGCCATTTTCCAACCAAAGCTTCTATTTGATACATCTTCAAAGTCCAATCCCCCTTGGTCAATCTTCCTCTGCACAATGCTCCAAGACACTAGATGAGAACCCCTCAGCCTATCATCGTTACCCCACAAAAAGTCCCTCATTAATTTCTCGATTTGATTCGCCACCTTCATTGGAATCTGAAAAACAGATAAGTAGTAAGTTGGTAGAGCATCCAACACTGATTTGATTAATGTAAGCCTACCCCCTTTGGATAAAAACTTCTTTTCCATCCATCAAGCCTTCTCGAAACCTTGGATACAACCGGTTCCCAAATTTCATCTTGGAAGGATTACCCCCTAAAGGCATGCCCAGGTATTTCATAGGCCAAGAACAAGTAGTGCATCCAAGTTGATTTGCCATCTCCCCCAACCAATCTTGTGAAACATGTATGCTCACTAATTGACTCTTGGACATATTAATAGCCAGGCCTGATAGCCAATAGAAACATTTCACAACCATGGATGCATTGGCTATGCTACCTTCACTCCCATCCAAAAATATCAATGTGTCATTAGCAAATTGGAGATGAGTAACCTCCACATTTTCTTGGCCAACCTTAAAGCTTGAAATTTGACTTGCCTCCTTTGCCTTATCCAACATTCTTCCCAGCACATCCACAACTAAAGTAAACAGGAAGGGGGAAAGTGGATCACCCTACCTGAGTCCCCTCTCCCCCAGAATCTTGCCCCTCGGACGACCATTAACAAATATTGAATAAGAAACCGAGCTCAGACATCCCCGAATCCAAGTCCTCCATCTAAGACCAAACCCCTTCATTTTTAAAACAGAGTCAAGAAAATCCCAATTGACCATGTCATAAGGTTTGGCAAAATCAAGCTTGAATACAACCCCCTCTTTCCTTCTAGATCTGTAGTCCTCCACCAATTCATTTGCAACAAGCACAACATCGATAATTTGACGACCTTGTACAAAAGCCATCTGATTCTCGGATATCGTCTCCTGCAATACACTCTTCACCCTATTTGTCAACACCTTTGCAATGATCTTATAAAGACATGCGGTGAGGCTAATAGGCCTAAAATCAACAACCCTTCTTGATACAGCCTTTTTAGGGATTAGACAAATGTATGTTTGGTTAGTACAACGATTAATGATCCCCTAAACAATAGTAGGTTTATTGAAGCATGGACTTTTTTAATGTGTTTTCAGAGGGGTCTTTTTTCCTCTAGAGGTTTACTGATGGGGAGTTACAGGGAGAAGAAGAAAGACCTCCATATGATCTTTATTGATTTAGAGAAAACGTATGATAGAGTACCTAGAGAAATAATATGGTGGGTATGAGGGAAAAAAAGAGTTGCAACTAGTACATTGATTTGATAAAAGACATGTATAATGGGGCAAAAACCATTGTAAAATCAACAGTAGATGAAACTAATGAATTTCCAATTACAATATGTTTATATCAAGGGTTTGCCTCAAGTCCTTACCTTTTTGCACTAGTTATGGATGAGTTGACTAAATATATTCAAAAAGATATTCCATGGTGTACGTTATTTGCTGATCATATAGTATTGATTGACGAAATTGCATCTAGAGTAAATGCTAAGCTAGAAGTTTGGATAGATGCTCTAGAATCTAAGGGGTTCAAGATTAGTAGGACTAAGACTGAATACGTTAAATGTAATTTTAATGGAAGTAGAAATACCAATGACGAGATAGTGAAGATTGGAAGTCAATAGGTACCAAGGAGTGGAAATTTTAGGTATTTGGGATCCATTATACATAAAGAAGAAATAAGTGGGGATATGAATCATAGAGTTAAAGTAGGATGGTCAAGTGGAGGAGTGCTTCTGGAGTATTAGATGTTTGGAACATCTCATTGAAGTTGAAAGGAAAATTTTATAGAGTTGCTATTGGGCTAGGCATGCTATATGGAACATAATGTTGGACAATTAAAAAACATGTTAACTAACAAACTAAGTATAATAGAAATGCGAATGCTAAGATAGATATGTGGTAAAACTTTAAAAGATAAAATTACAAATGAGCATATTTGGGAAATGGTAGGGGTAGCACCAATTGGAGATTAAATAAGAGAGAATAGACTAAGGTGGTTTGGACATATACAACGTAGGCCTTTAGATGCACTAGTTAGAAAGAGTGACTTATTAACATTAGATGGTAACAATAAAAGTAGAGGTAGACTTAAAATAACATGAATAAAGATAATTCAAAAAGATCTAACTTCTTATAATTTGAATGTTGACTTGGCCCTCGACAAAGTGTAGTAGAGGAAGCGGATTCATGTAGCTGACCCCATGTAGTTGGGAAAAGGCTTAGTTGAGTTGAGTTGAGGTTTACGAAACCTAGAATTTAGTCCAACCTGAATAGACCCAACTTATTGGGGCTTGAGATTGGTTTGATTTGAAGGTATTATCCTGTTGATTGATTAGTTAGGCCAAACCGATCCGCATCCAGTGATGAGCACCTCTAGTATTAATGTTCTTTGTGGGAGAACACAATCCAAGTAATTTAGAAATGTCACATATTAGGAATACTGTATATATGGTTATGAATATTTTAGAACTAGAATGTTCCCTAATTATAACGATCCCTCATAATAGGGAATATTTCCTTTTTGGTGTCCTAGAGAAACTGTATGTATAGGGGTCTTTGTTCAAAATCAACCATCAATGAGAAATAGTATTCTCCCAATTCTTTCAATTCCAACATGGTATGAGAGCTATAGGCTTGTACAATTGGACATTGTTTTCGTCTTCATTGCCAATTTTTTTTTTATTTAGCTGTCATCATGGGAATCATCCTAATTGGCCTTCATCGCTGTTAGCTATCATCCTCGCAAAACCATTGTCCTCGCGAAACCCAAAACCATCGTTGTCACCACCGTCTTCCCTCTTCATCTTCACTCCCGAATCGCTAAACCACAACCATTGCTATCACCGTCCTCTTGTTCTCTATCTTCATCTGCTGCTATTGCTGGATCCCATGATCTCTCTCCATTAGAATCATCACCATCACCGTCGTCACCTTCATCGCTGCTATTGTTGCTATATCCTATTGTTGCCGCTGCTGTTTTCCTCACCGTTCACCGTCGCTACATCTACTCGTTGCTATTGCCATCTTATCCATCGGTGTTGTCGTCAGTGTTTCTTCCAGTTGCTCCACCATTGCTTTTGCTTCTCTCTTCATTGTCATTTCTCTTCTCTTCAATCGTCGCGACCGCTTCTCTCTATAACTGCTGTTCGTATCTTCATTGTTCTTCTCTCTCAATCTCTCTTCTTGATACCTTTTTATTTTTCCTTTTGGTTAGATACCTAAAAAAACTGATTAGGAAAAAAAATCAGATTTGCAAAAAAAGAAAATTGATATGAAAAAAGAAAAGAAAATCAGATCTGTATAAAAAAAAAACTGATTTGAAAGAAAAGAAAATTAGATCTGCTACAAAAATGATCTGAAAAAAATCAGTTTTGCAAAGAAAAAAAAGGTCGTCTTCCTCGTTTTTTGTTGTCTCCTTTTTTACCATTGCTACTACAACTGCTACTTGATCTGCTGAAAACAAAATGTCCACTGTACAACTAGTTGAAGAGAACTCTCTAGAGTAAGGGGGATTCAATCAGGACGGGATTGAGAGATTGAGAACCCTACATGGAACTCTTGGAAAAACCCTTAGGTACCTGTTCATTGGCACATTCACGTAAGTTTCCTATTTCCATTGAATTAAAAGTCTTGGATAAAACCTTTCCCAATTGTTGTATTATAGATTCTAGTGCCACTAATCACATGACTAATTCCTCTCATATATTTCATACCTATATCCCCTATCCAAGCAGTTGGAAAATTGCCATAGCTGATGGATCTTTAACACTGTTGCAAGTATGGGAGATGCTCACATTAGTCCCATACTTACACTTGAAAATGTATTTCGTGTTCCAAAGCTCTCAACTAATCTTGTCTCTATACAAAAGCTCACACATGATATGTGTTGTAATGTGATTTTTTATCCTACTCATTGTATCTTTCAAGCCTAGGATTTGGGGTAGACGATTGAACTTGCTAAGGAACAAGACATACTATATTACCTTTAGATATCGAGATGTCTTACCAAGAGTAACTCATCTTTTTCTCTCTGACATTATCTCTCCAATAAAGATAAAATCTTGCTTTCTCACCTCTGACTTGGACATCCCTTCTTTCGAACTCTTTAGGTCATGTTTCCTTCTTTATTTCGAACATTAGATGTTGAGAGTTTTCATTGTGAGGTATGTGAACTGGCGAAACACAAACCTGCAACCTTTTCGATCAACAATAAGAGAAGTTTAGATCCTTTTCATCTAATTCATAATGATATTTGGGGCCCTTCTAACATTCCTAATATTTTTATAGCATGTTGGTGTGTGTTTTTTTATTGATAATTGTACTAGAGTTTCTTGGATTTTATCTGATGTCAATTTTGTTCTCACGAATTTCCATAGCATGGTACAAAATCAGTTTGGCATCAAAATCAATAAGTTCCAGTTTGACAATGCTAGGGGCTATTTTAATCAAGTCTTGACTCCATACTTCCCGAAAGAAGGGATAATCCATGAGTTGTCATGCGTACACACCCTACAAAAAAATGGAGTTGTTGACTGGAGAAACAAGCACCTACTTGATACAACCGAAGCATTCTTGTTCCAAAACAATGTGCCTAAGTTTTATTGGGGGGAAGTCGTCCTAACTACCATACATCTCATAAATCGATTACCTTATCGAGTCTTAGGTTTTAAAAGTCTAATGGAGATGCCGTCACTGATTTATCGTAATCTAAAATCTTCAAATCATCTCATTCCTAAGATATTCGTGTGTGTACTTCGTCCACATTCACAATCAAAACAAGGTGAAGTTAGTCCCAAGAGCTATCAAATGTGTTTTTTTTGGGGTAAACTCAAAAGGGACATAAATGTTACCATCCACCATCTTTCTTATTTTTTTTGTTTTTTTTTTTTTTTTTTTGTCTCAGAGAATGTTATTTTCAACGAAGTGAGTCTTATTTCTTTGCTCCTTCTCTTTAGGGGAGGAGCTCCATCACGGAAAACAAGGATCGGGATTCTCTTTTCAGTAACCCTTTTTCCATTGACCTCCAAAACTCTGCACCTCTGTTATTTATACCATCTTCCTCCAAACCTGAGTCATCTGCACTTTTTGAACCCATTGATAACGAAAGTAGTGAACCCGAGTCATATACTCTAGAAGATCGAATGACTGGTAAAATGTACTCAAGGAAGAAAGCTACAGTCCCAAGACTTATGCAACTTCAAGAATATGAACCAGTTAATGGAAATGAGGCAAGTTAAGTCTTTGATCTTCTCTTACAAACCTCATTAGAATCTCAGCCTCAAAAAGACATAGATTAGAATCTCCCTATTGCCATTAGGAAGGGAATTAGGGAATGCACTAGATGTCCCTGGTATCCACTTTCTCATGTTATGTCATTGAAATTTTTTCACCATCCCATAAGAGCTTTCTTACAAGCTTGAACAATATTCAAATCCCCACCTCTTTATTTGAGGCTTTATCTAATGAAAATTGGAAGCAGGCCATGAATGTGGAAATGGAGGCCTTGGAGAATAATGAGACTTGGGAGTTGGCAGATTTGTTTGCTGAGAAAAAACCCGTGGGATGTAAATGAGTTTATACTGTTAAGTACAGAGCTACTACTAGGCAAGATTAGTGGCCAAAGGGTATACTCAAACATATGGTGTGGACTATCTAGAGACATTTGCTTCGGTTGACAAGATGAATACCATTAGAATTCTGTTATCTTTGCCAGCTAATTATAACTTGGATTTGTGACAGTTCGATGTAAAGAATGCCTTCTTGCAGGGAGACCTAGAAGAAGTGATCTATATGAAAGTTCCTCTTGGATTTGGAAGCATCCTAGCCATTGATAAAGTGTGTAAATTGCAAAAAGGTTTGTATGAACTTAAACAATCTCCAAGGACAAGGGTTGGTTGATTAGCCAAAGTGATGAAAAATATGGGATATAGACAAAGTCAATGAAATCATACTTTGTTCTTTAAGCACTCAGCTTCAGGGGGAATTATAACTCTTTTGGTGTATGTAGATGACATCATCATGACCAGGAACAATGAGAAGGAGAGACAGAACCTAAATCAATGTTTGACTAGGGAGTTTGAGATCAAGGAACTAGGAAGGCTGAAATACTTTCTAGGAATTGAAGTTGTTTACTCCAAACAGGGAATCTTTATTTTTCAACAGAAATATATTACTGACCTCCTTAAGTAAACAAGAAAGTTGGTGTGTAGACCGACAAGTACCCCCATTGAGCCTAATCACAAGCTTGGAGAAACTGATGAAGCTATTGTCGTAAATGAGGAGATGTGTCAGAGATTAGTAGGGTGACTCATCATTCTCTCTCACACAAGACCTGATATCGCATATGCAGTGACTGTGATTAGCAAGTTTATGCATAATCGAAAAGAAGTTCATTTGCAAGTTGCTAACCGTGTGTTGTACTATCTTAAAGGGACTTCAGGGTAGGGCTTCCTCTTTAAACGAAGTACAAGATTAATGCTTGAAGTATATACAGATGCAAACTATGCTAGCTCTGTAGATGATAGGAAATCAACCACCGAGTATTGTACCATTCTTGGTGGTGGTGAATGGAGAAGTAAAAAGTAAAATGTGGTGAATAGATCTAGTGTCTAAGAAGAATTCAGAGCCATGACCCAAGGGATTTGCGAGCTACTATGGTTGAGAATCATTTTAGATAATTTGAGAATTAAGTGGGATGGCCCAATGAGACTTTATTGCGACAATAAATTTGCAATCAACACTGCGCATAACCAGTGCAACATGATCGAACAAAGCATATAGAAATTGACGAACACTTTATTAAAAGAAGCTTGATAGATATATGATCTGTACTCCATATGTGTCTACCAATCACCAACTCGTAGATGTACTAACCAAAGGATTAAGCAGTGTTGTTTTTCAAACAAGTGTGTTCAAGCTAGGAATGGTAAACCTATATTTATCACCTTGAGGGGGAGTGTGAGAAAACACAATTCGAATAATTTGGGAGTTTCGCATATTAAGAATACAAATATATGATTATGAATATTTTAGAATTAGAAAGTTCCCTAATTACAAGGATCCATTGTAATAAGGAATATTTCTTTTTTGTGTCCTAGAGAAATTGTATATATAGGGGTCTTCATACAAAATCAATCATCAATGAGAAATACTATTCTCCCAATTCTTTTAATTTCCAACATTCTTAATGGTTTTAGTGCCTTTCATGTGGGTGATTACTTTGGTTTATGCCGCACCGGAATGGTAAAAGCATGGGAGGGTGGTTTGTTTAGCTGTCCTACGGTCGATGTTGAAGGAAAGAAATAGAAGGGTCTTTAGGGGGGAGGAGTGTTTTGCACATTATGTGTGGGAGAGCTCTCATTTTCTATCATCTTTTTGGGTGGCTAATTGTAAATTCTCTAGGGGTTATTCTTTTAGTGATTGGGCTAGAGGGTGGTCAAATGTCCATGAATCTTAAGGGGTTTTTGTGGTCCTATCCTCAAATGGAGGTTGTACTTGTAATTACTATTAATTTATATTATCTACTAGTTTCTTTTCAAAAAAAAAAAAAAAACAATTACTTTGGTTTATGCCATAGTTTTGAAGCAAGCAAGGTTTTTGTTTAGGATGTTTGAAGTGCTACGCTTTTTATTACGTCACTTTTATACTTGCTACTAACTTATTTAAATGGCATTACGATAACATAAAGCCTTATCTTAGTTTTCAACTAGTTAGTGCTGGCTGCACGTATTTTGTTGCATCATCCAACTCTTTGTAATTTCATGTTTTCTATTAAATTTGAGGCACCTATGTATTTCATCAATATGTCATCCCTTGTTAAATTTTGCTTTCTTGTCTTTTAATACCGTCAACTTGCCTTGTTTCAATCCTTATTATTGGCAGTTATTAAATTTGTCTCACATGGCTCTGAACAAACGTTAGGTTATTTTCCTCATATCTCTAATTGGTGGTCTTTTTATGCTCTTACAAATTATTTCATATCTAATTTATTGTTTCTAAATTTTGGCACTTATCCATCTCAGTGTCCTTGTCTCAGAGACCCTTTTATGTATTGTTCCTTGACACCATAATTATTTTCAAAAAACATAGCTGATTGTATAAAATTTTCTCTTTACTCATAATGGTATTTGCCATCACATATAACCTTGGATGCCCTTCTTCACTTCATCCATCCTCCCTAATTCTCCTTCCTTAATGGTGATACCGTGATAGATCCGAGATGTAAATGATCACATTGGGTTACTTCTGGTTATCAATCTTGATTTGTCATTTTTTTTTTATTGTTTTTTATTTCTTTTCTACTGGAACTGCACTTAATATGTTTTGTTTTTGTCTGGTTTTCTTAAGGCACTTGGGCATAGAGGATCCCTCTAAAACCTCTGCTTTGGCACGTGCTTCTTTTGCCTTTCAATTATTACAATAATATTCACAAGCACATATCACCAACCTCGAATATATACATGCTTGGACAACACTACCTGGATGGGTTAAACTAATGACTTGATCCTGACCAATGTGTAAACTAAGGAAATTGTGAATTTTCTCAGAGTCTATTAATATCATATAATGATCTTTTATCTCCATGCTAAACACTTTTTATGGACTTACATGAGGAAGAAAATAGCTTTCTTTCTCATCTTTTAGGCATGAAACCAACTTTGTTTTTTATGATCCTCTAGTTTGTCGTAATCCTCATTCAATCAATCTTTCATGGTTCAGACATTTGATACCATGATTTTTGAATCTTACTCTGTTTCAATAGTGTTTTAGATCAAAGCCTTCCAAGACATTTAAAGTTACACGAACTAACCGTAAACCAATCTTCTTATGCTGAGGCATAGTTGTAGATTTTGCTCAGGTTATCAATTATAAACTCAGTTACATGTCAGTGTTTCATCAGCTATCAAAAAGATTTCAGCTTTTGCAATTGGTTTTAAGAATGTCAAACAATCAAGGCAGGGTAATTTAAGAAATTTTCTGTCTGCAGATCATTTCAGCTATTTCTGGAGGAATTACGGATCTATCTTTCCATGCAGTGGGTTATGCGTGGCAGATTGCCAATTGCTTCTTGACAGCATCATATTCGGTATTACTTTATTTAATTTACTATACCAGATTATCAAGGATTTTACCCTTGCATGCAAGTTATTGGTGTTGCCCATTAGAAGCATGGGCTCTATTTACTAGATCTTCTTATGTAACTTCCCTTTTTTTTTTTTTTTCTCCTGAGCAGGCCCTTTTGATCTCTCTAATATATTCATTTATTGCTTACAAAGTTGTCATACACAAAAGTTTAATTGGTTCCACTTGCTTTGAGTTTATACATATGTTGAGAGATATAAATTCTTCACCACTGCCCTTGTACCATGGATAAAGGAATTTTCCATGTCCCAAATTTCTGTCACTTAAAATTTGGAATTAGTGCAGGAAGTCATGTTTGATATTGAGAACGTCTGTAAAATTTGTCACCTTAGAGAAGTCTAAAGAATTTCTGCCTAAACATTAGAAAAATCCATGCGTCTTTCATGGCTTACTATCACAAGCATGGTTATACATTTAAAGCTTATAGAGATATAAAATATAATTTCTTTAGTGTAATATTTATAATGCCAGATACGTATTGTGTGTGTAGTAAACTATTTTATTATTCATATTTCTTTGGAGGCTTTTAAAATTAAAATAACAAATTTTTAGCATATTTAGGAGATGAAGTTTACACTTTGTTCTTGACATTTATTCCCTTTTCAGGATATTATTGGTGTCTTCAAGTATTCTTTCTGTCTGTGTCTAGGCGATTCTCTAATTTCTATCCATTTCCCAAGAGATTGAGCTTCAATCTCAAATATTTGTAGTCTTTATAGGCATTGTTTTATGAAAATTGATGTTGTCAATAATTTTCTTTACAAATTGTTACTAAAAAAATGTAAAAATTCCAACAAGTAAAGTTGTGTTAAGGATTTGTGTGTTAATTCTTTTTTTTTGTTACTTAACTTTGATCATTTATTTACTGCTTGTTTATATTTATTTTGATAAAAAAAAAAACACTCAATGGAGTTTTTAGGAATTTTTGAAGAGTTTTACTTCCCTGTTTGTTCCTTCCCGTCGATTTTTTTTTTCTTTTTTGTTTTGATTGTTTTGAAAAATAGGTTCCTGCTGATTTGATTATAGAAGGCCTAAACCTTATTAGTTGCATAATTCTATTCAGTTTTCTTCTTCTTTGTCATAAACATTCATTGATTTTGCTCTTCATTTTATGTCAGGGCATTTTTTCATTTTGATATTATATTACTTGCTCTTTCTAATTTATCTCTCTTATGGATGTTTGTGTTTTTGGTAGTTAACATTGCGAAGGGTCATGGATACAGCAAAACACGTCACCAAATCTGGAAGTTTGAATGAATTTTCCATGGTCTTGCTCAATAACATGCTCTCATTGCCTCTAGGGATTCTGCTTATTTTTGCATTTGGTGAAGTGGACTATCTACTGAAAACGTAAATCCCTTTCTTCTATTTTTTAGTTGAATCCTTTACAATTGTTATCTTTTCTTTGATTCCTATCCTATCGACGATCAGTGTCTTGGATTGCAAATATCCTGCCTTTCATTTCTGTATAAACTGATAAATTCTCCGTAGTCCTTCCTTGTATTTGGACGGTTATACCTTTGGTCTGTCAGTCTTCGTTCCTTCTTCATGAATATGAAGGAGCACTCTGGTTAAACATAATTGTTGTGATAAAGTCCTATTCCAAATATCCATGTTACTAATTTCTCAATATATTTGTATCTAGTCACTTTTTCCTATTTAAGCCTGCCAGATATGTCCTTGCCATACACAGATTTCAGTCTTCTCCAAATTTTCATCTTTCTTTTGCTTATTTTCTTAATTGAATGAAGTTTGTCTTTGTGAAACATGGTTTGTTATACTACCATTTTTGTAAACTTTTCCTTCTGGTACTTTAGGAGCTCAAGTTTCCATATAGCCATCTAGTTTCAATTTTCAATGCAATATTCTCCTTGATCTTTTGATTCTTTCTTTCCTTTCTTTCCTGCTTTTTGCCTTTTTTGACTAGTGAAAAAAAAAAAATTATGAGAAAACCAAAGGTGGCTATAATTGAAAAAATATAGGAAAAGCTCTAAGAAACAAAAAGAATGTCATTGAACAAAAGGCTTATATACCGTAATGATATTTTCTTCCCACATATCTATCCAGTATCAGCCATTTAAATAAAATGTATTTGCACGTCTGTTGATCACCTTGGAGTCTTGAACCAAAGTATAGTTAAAGTCACAAGTTATACTTAATGTGTTGAGGGTCCTTGAAGCTTGAGCATAAAGCACGAGGCACACCCAAGTAAAATAAGGTTCAAAATTCTTAAAACTCAATTGTAGATGAATTTTTAATATTAGTTTTTACATATTAATACATGTATCACATTTTTTCTTTGCAAGAGAACGTAAAAAGAACAAAAATCAAAGAAAGTTTTCTATTTTTCTCATGATATATTGTGATATTCACGATAGCACAAGTGTTTCATATTCCCTAGTTCTTCACGAACTTTTTCTCTCTTTCCTTTGCATAAAATATAACATAATTCGTAAAGTATCAAAGGAAAATGATGCTATGTTGTAAACCTGGTGCTTTTCAGAAATATAATTGTTGCTATAACAATAACTTCCGTTTCGATGTGGTGGAGGGCGTGGGACGTTTGCTATAGTTTATGGTTTTTTCCTAGGATATGAGGTCTAATGGTGGTGGGCTGATATATCGGGTTATTTTGGCTGGTAGGTGTGTTGCAGGTTATTTTTGTACATGCAGTATTCTGGTTTGAGGTGCTCATACAGTATAGTTGAATTTTTCACAATTTTCTCCTAGCTGTCAGAGAATGCTTTATTCTCTGGACTTTAGGTTGTATACTATTACATATTTTTATATATAAATATCTTGTTTCTTCCTCAAAAAAAAAGAAAGAAAGAAAGTTCGTGAAGAACTATAAATAATTATAAAGTGTTAGTACTGTTATCAGGCTAGGAAAGTTTCAATAGAAGTTTTGGAACTTGGTATTTTAAACTTCAATGCTTAATTTTAATAGCATTTTCTGTTTAACATGATGACCTTTAAACACCTATTGTGATTGCCCCACATTGCATGCAAGGGAAAATTTGTGATCTATATATGTGAACACTTTCTAACCACTATTGAAACTTTCTCTAAGATCCGAAGTAGCGAGGAACCAAAATTGGAACAACATGGGTTCAAAATGGCAAAATCTTGGGTATGAAAGTGTTCGTTGTAGATGGTATCAGAGTCGATTCCTAGTAAAAAATGTGCTCATGAGGATGTGAGGCTCATAAGGGGGATGGAATTTGATAGTCACTAATAGCCCAGGAAGGAAAATTTTGTGATCTATATATGTAAGAGTAAGACTCTAAACCATTATCAGGGCCTTTTCCTAGAGCCCAACTGGTGAATCAGGGTTGCATCAGTCCATAACTAGACAATATCAGGTGTGCAAGGGATTATTATAGAACTTGTAACAGACTGCTTGAACCTTGCGACAAATTGTCCCACTTTTTTGACATTCTAGGCTTATTGATTTTTCTCTATGTACACATTTCCATGCATGTGAGGCTTGTCTAAACACCTGCCCATGCGAACCGCATATTCCACAGTTTTTTGTAGGAACTGCTTATGGAGAGATATCAACCAATCCCAAGGGGAGGAAAGCTTTGTCAGTGGGAAGTTGGTGGTAGCGGGAACTCAAGCGGATTCCCAAGTTGTGGACCCGCCCCCTTATGTTGCTTTCAAGGTCCCTTCGAAATGGAATTTTACAAATTTCTGGACAACCTTTCCAATATAGCCTTGGGTCTCTTCCACTACAAGGGTAGTGTGGGACTTTCACTTGTCTTGCACATGTAAGGTATGTGCTTTAGCCTCTCCTTGGAGTATTTCATAGTGTTTTCTTTTTCGTTAATTGTATCTAGGATAGTGTAAACTTATTCGTTAGCTTATGTTAAACAGAAAGATAGTTTGAATAGATGTATAAGTTGATATAGTTGTTAGTATGATATTTAACAACATTTGTTCTAGTATCCATGAATGTGTTAAGAGTTGTGTAGATGGAATAAAGTTGGTTTTTGTTCTTCAATCTCTCTCATCAATTACTTTTCGTTTCCTTCCAAATGCTCCTGACTACTAAAAAAGGATGATCCTCCAATAGTTTTTGAGTGTAGTAGAAAGGCTTCTATTGGGAGGGAAAGAGAACAGGTTCTCACAATTGTTAGCTCATCAATATTCTTTTATTTATGACCAACTGATGTTCATTTGATACAAGTCAGTCAGTCTCTGACTTTGTTGGTCTTATTGAGGTATTTGAGATTTAGTTTTATGGGTAATTTTTATGCCAAAGCTTGCTAACTTTGTAGCAGTTCACTTATTTATCTTAAAGCAAACTATAATAATCTACCATACATTGGACAGCTATAGGATATTTGCTGCAGTATAGTGAGTTAACCTAGATTATAGGTTAAGAACTTTATTAACCAATTTAGAATGTTGGTTAATGCACTATTTCACATTGGATAATAAAATAACACGCAATAATGGGGGTCACCTTGAATCTACACATACTAAATAAATGTGAAATTTATTATTTTACAATTTTATTTTTTATAAAATAGATAGTATAATAAAAGTTTGTAATGAATTTACAAAACTATTAACTAGATCAACCATAAGATAACAAATTTACTATGTTTTCCAAGTGGCTTGGTATTATTCTTAATATTTATAAATAACAGTAGAAAAATCAAACATGGGGTAATTAAATCTTAGACCAAAATAAAAGTTTAACAAAAGAAATCCAGTAGATGCGAAAATGGAATTTTTTATTTGAGGAGTAAGTTGAAAGAGTGTGATATTATCCTCAATCCACACTTTTATTGTTGGTTATGGAGAAATAAACGAATTTTTATGAGCTGTAATTTATGCCACTTTAATGAAGGGGGTAATCATAACTGTTGCCAATGCTGATGAAAGAATGATAAATTTCCATCAAGTGATACATGTATAGTATTGAAAGAATTTCCTAATTATGGCAATCATGTTATTAGTCAAGTGTTATTCCTGTTGTCTGTTCTCGGTTGCAATTCAGGTTTTTAAAGGCATATGAGTTCTTGCTTTTAGGGATGGCAATTGTCTTAAACCTCGAGAACTTCTTACTGTGGCAATAGCTAACATAATACTACGCCTCAGCGTTTTGTCTTTTTAATCTATTATCACGAAAATCCATTTTCCCACATCTACTTTGATCTATCCAATTCTTTTTGTTATTACTCTTGTTTTGGCATGTCGTTTTTATTTTTTATTTTTTATTTTTATCTCATTTAATTCTAGTCTTTGATGTTGGTATGCAAATGCCTTTGCCTAAACCAATGTTGTCAAGGCGATGTATAGGTATTGGCTCCATCTAGGTGAGGCGGTGCCTTGGCATGGCCTAGACATTGCAAATAATATTTATTTATAGATCTCCAAGTAAATAATTAATTAATTTTGTACGCACAAACCTTAGATATATAATTACATATACTCAATAACATAGAAGTATCTTGTGTAAAAAGAGGTTTAACTATATTTCACATTTTCTGTTCTTGTGTCTACAAATTAAAAATTAGAAAAGCATTAAAATATAAAACAAGTTGGCATATAATGAAAGTATACCAATTTCAAGAGTCAAATTTGATGTAATACGTATAATAAAAAGAAAAATATTTGCAGCAATATAACAATAATAAAATGAAAATTAGAATTAGAAAATAGAAAAAAAGAAAATGATATAACTTGCATAATAGAAATATAAGTATAGCCCTAGAATTGAAAGTTATACCAATGTTGAAGCAATACAATCACTTAAGTAGCAATATAATGAAAAGAGAATCTTACGCTTTATATATTTATATCAACCCCCTTAATCTTTTAACAATTTTCAAATAGCCCTACTGCCTGCCATAAATATGGCCTAAGCCATATAATTGCAAATGGCCTAGGCAATGGACTAGTCGTGGCCTTGAAAACATTGACCTAAATTTATCAAGCTTTTTTGCTTGAATTAGCTTTGACTGGTTGAACCTTCTACTCGGTGTTTTACTATTGTAAAACATAAAAAGAACAAAGAGATATAACGTGGTTCGGCTCTATGGCCTACGTCCATGGGAAAAGAGGAGGGAATAATTCTTGTTCTTGGTGTCTCAATGGAAGATCACCGTATAAATAGACATACAGGGCTCACACATATAACAACTATTAGATATGACAACTACTGGAATTGTAATCTTTTCTATAAATGGTAATGAATCCCATAAACTTCTCTCTTCTCTGCCACAGTTTGCCACACTCCCCCTCAAGCTGGTGAATAAAGGTTTGCCATTCCCAGCTTGGACACACTTGTTTGAAATGTAGCACTGCTCAGTCCTTTAGTGAGTACATCTGCTAGCTGATGATGAGTAGACACACAGGGAGTACAAATTAGTCCATTGTTAAGCTTTTCCTTAATAAAGTGTCTGTCAATTTCAATACGCTTGGTTCGATCATGTTGCACTGGGTTATGTGCAATGCTGATGGCAGATTTATTGTCGCAATAGTCTCATTGGACCATCCCACTTAATTGATTCTCAACCACAGTAGTTCGCAAATCCCTTGGGCCATTGCTCTAAATTCTGCTTCGACACTAGACCTAGCCTCTACATTCTGCTTTTTATTGCGCTATGTCACCAGATTCCCACCAAGAAAGGTACAATACCCGGTGGTTGATCTCCTGTCAATTACGGAGTCGACGTAGTTGGCGTCTGTATATGCTTCCAATACTAATCCTGTGCTCCACTTAAATAGGATGCCTTGTCCTGGAGTCCCTTTAAGATACTGTAACACACGATTAGCAGCTTGTAGATGAACATCTTTGGGATTGTGCATAAATTGGCTAACCACACTCATTGCATATGCGATATCAGGTCTTATATGAGAGAGATAGATGAGTCTCTCGACCAACCTTTGATACATTTCCTTATTTATGGCAACAACTTCTTTAGCTTCTCCAAGCTTGTGGTTAGGATTAATGGGTGTACTAGTCGGTCGACATGCCAACTTCCTTGTCTCCTTATGAAGATCAGTAATATATTTCTGTTGAGAAATGGTGATTCCCTATTTGGAGTGTGCCACCTCAATCCTTGGAAAGTATTTCAACCTCCCTAGTTCCTTGATCTCAAACTCCTTGGTCGAACACTGCTTTAGCTTATGTCTCTCATTCTCATCATTCCCAGTCATGATGATGTCATCTACATGTACCAAAAGAGCTGTAACTCCCCCTGAAGTTGAGTGCTTAATAAACAAAGTATGATCTCCTTGGCTTTGTCTATATCCCATGTTTTTCATTACCTTGGCAAAGCGTCCAAACCATGCCCTTGGAGATTGTTTAAGTCCATACAGAACCTTCTTCAGTTTGCACACTTTATCAGTGTCCAAGCTGCTTCCAAATCCAGGAGGTACTTCCATATAAATCTCTTCTTCTAAGTCTCCATATAGGAATGCATTCTTTACATCAAATTGTTGCAAATCCCAGTTATAATTAGCTGCCAAAGTGATGTAGATTCGTCGCCGAAGCAAAACAAAAATACTCAAAAAATAACCAAACTAAATTGTATTGAATAGAATATTCAAACAAATAATAATAATTGATTTTCATCTCTTAAATTTCGTAATTGGAGCTCCTTATATAGACAACTCCCCTAAAACATCTTAGAAACTAACTAAAACACCTAAAAATAAGTTTCCTAACCTATCTATAACATAAAAGCAACTTCCTAATCTTATTAGAACTCTATTTTGACACTTCTAAACACTTTTTAATACACTTAAATAATAAAAGAAAATTTTAAAAAACTATCTTCAACTACCACTAAAATTAAATATACCAAAATAAAAACTTCTCTAGAAAAATAAACTAAAATAAAAAACATAAAAATATGCTAAAAATACATTATACATCACAAAGACAACAGGATCCTCACCATATTCATCTTGGCAACCAGAGCAAATGTCTCTTGATAGTCCACACCATATGTCTGAGTATACCCTTTGGCAACTAATTTGGCCTTGTAGTGTTTCAGTGACCCGTCTGCTCTGTACTTAACAATATAAACCCATTTACATCCCACTGGTTTCTTTCCTGCAGGCAAGTCTACCAACTCCCAAGTATTATTTTTCTCTAGGGCCTCCATTTCCACATTCATGACTTGTTTCCAATATTCATTAGATAGCCTCAGATAAAGAGGTTGGGATTTGAATACAGTTCAAGCTTGTAAGAAAACTCTTTTGAGAGGGTGAAATTTTTTCAAATGACACAACATGTGAAAGTGGATACAAGGGATGTTTAGTGCAATCCTTAGTTTCCTTCCTAATAGCAATAGGGAGGTTCTGATCAGTGTCTATTTCGAGTTGAGATTCTAAAGAGGTTTGTAAGAGAGGGTCAGAGACTGTTACCTTATTTCTAGGAGCTGGTTCAGATTCTTGAACTTGCATAGGTTCAGGGACTTTAGCTTTCTTCCTTGAGTACATTTGTCCAGTCATTCGATCTTCAAGAGCAGGCGACTTGGGTTCACCACTTTGGCTATCACTGGGTTCTGAAGGTGCAAATGACTTGGGTGTGGAAGAGGATGGTATGGATAACCGAGGTGCAGATTGGTGGAGGTAAATGGAAAATGGGTTATAGAATTCCCGATCCTTGTTTACCATGGAGCTCTCCCCCTGAAGAGGAGTGGAGAAATAAGACTCTCATTCACTAAAAGTGGCATCTGCTGAGACAATTTTTTTGAGATGGTGGATGATAACATTTGTACCTTTTTTTGAGATGAAGAGTACCTCACAAAAACACACTTGAGAGCTCTTGGATCTAATTTCCCCTTGTTTGGATGGTGAATATGGACAACGGATACACACCCAAAAATTTTAGGAACGAGATTGTTAGATGTTTTAAGGTTAGGATAAAACTAGGATAACAATTCCATGGGACTTTTAAAGTCAAGGACCCAAGAAGGTAGTCGGTTGATGAGGTGTGTAGCAGTAAGAACGACTTCCCCCCAATAGGACTTAGGTACGTTGTTTTGGAACAGGAAGGCTCGGGTTGTATCAAGCTATGTTACCTGGACTCTTTACTTTAGCCCTACGTACCCGTGTCAGACACTTTAGATTTAGGAATATTACTATTATGAAAGAATGAGGGAACAAAAATAACAATAAACAAGTGAAAAGAAGAAAAAAAAAAGAACCACATATGATATAGGCTTCATAGTGAACATAACATTGTCAAAGTACCAAAATCCAAATTTTGATACATTTTTTAGCCGACTCCCCGTATCCCAAAATTTTAAAATGAACAAGTCGGACCTCTAAATATGTACCCGTATCCGACACCCATACTCGAGTCCAAGTAACATAGGTATCAAGTAGGTGGCCATATTTCCTCTCAGCGACGCCATTTTGTTGTGGGGTGTGGACACATGATGATTCCTTCCTTCTGAAAGTATGGAGTCAAGACTTGATTAAAATAGTCTTTCACATTGTTAGATCGGAATTTCTTGATTTTTGCTCCAAACTGATTTTGTACCATATTATGAAAATTTGGGAGAACAAAGCTCACATAAGATTTTTGTTCGAGTAAAAAAATCCATGAGACTCTAGTGCAATTATCAATGAAAGATACAAACCAACGTGTACCAGAAACATTAGGAATAGGAGAGGGACCCCAAATATCACTATGACTAAGATCAAAAGGCTTTGAACTTCTTTCATTACCAATTGAAAACGTTACACGCTTGTGTTTTGCCAGTTCACACACTTCAAATTAAAAGCTTTCAATATCTAGTGTGCTAAACAAAGAAGGAAACAAGACCTCAAGGGTCCTAAAGGAGGGATGGCCAAGGCGACGGTGATGAAGGCATACTTTATCTGTATTGGAGAGATGGTGCTCAGAGAGAAAAAAAGATTTGCTCTTGATGAGATTCACTGGTGTCTCAAGATAATACAACTCATCTTGTTCCTTGGCAAGGCCAATTGTCTTCCCCAAATTCTGGTCCTAAAATATACAGTGAGTAGGATAGAAAATTACATTAAAGCTCAGATCATTTGTAAGCTTTTGAATTGAGACAAGATTAGTAGACAATTTTGGAACATGAAATACATTTCTAAGTGTAAGTGTAGGGCTGATGTGAACATCTCCTATGCCTGCAACTGTAGTTCAGGACCTATTAGCTGTGGCTATTTTTCGACTACTTGGACATGGGTTATAAGTATGAAATATATGAGAGGAATGGGTCATGTGGTTAGTAGCGCAAGAATCTATAACCCAAGAGTTTGCAAAGGATTTATTTGAGACTTTGAATTCAGTAGAAATAGGAAACTTACCTAAATGTGCCAATGAGCACATGAGGGTTTTTCAAAAGTGTCAAGTAGAGTTCGCAGCCGCTCAATATCCTCTTGGTTGAATCCTGCTTGCTCCAAAAAGTTCTCTGCAGCTGGTTGATCAGTGGATAAATGTGCTTGTCCACTACTTCTCTGCGACCCTCCTTTGTAGCCCCATTCTTTACTAGACGTTGATGGCTTGCCATGGAGTTGCCAACACTTCTCTTTGGTATGCCTAGCCTTCTGACAGTAGGTACACCATAGGTTATCTCTGTTTGGAGCCTTGGATGATTTTGTTCTTTGAGTGCCTAGCTTCTGACCATTACCCCAAATAGCTACCATAACCGAGCCTTCCGTCTTCTGAGGTTCGAGCGTAACACTTCTTCTGCTTTCTTCAGCTCAGATAATGGAGATGGTTTCATTTAGAGTGGGCAACCTCTTGCTAAGTATTTGAACTCGAACCTGGTCAAATTTAGTATTGAGTCCAACCAAGAAATCGTAGACTCTGTATTTCTCAATGTAATTCTTCAAGATCACCGCATCCTCAGGGCACTTAGTCTCGATACATCGATAATGATCAAACTCTTGCCACAGATTCTTCAAGACATCGGCGTATTCCGTACGCGTTTTATTCCCTTGTTTTGCGGCTCCATCTTGACTTTTATTTCATACAATTGGGTTGTATCGTGTGCCTTGGAATGTCTGGTGAATGGCGTCCCAGATATCTTTAGCAGTGGTCAGGAACTTACATGTATCTCTAATCTTTGGTGTCTTCGAATTCCACAGCCACGCCATAATCATCGAATCTTCGTTGCCCCATGTCTGAAATTGAGGATCTTCTTTCTTCGGTCCGATTGCCAGAAGGTGACTCAATTTTCCTTTGCCCTTTAAAAAGGTACGAACAAGTTGAGAGTACTTTAAATAATTCTTTCCATTGAGTCTGTAGGTTGGCTGAATATTTTGTAGTTCCCTCAGCCAGTGATTGGACACTACTTCTTCGGACTTCACAGTATTTGATACAATCGACATTTTTTTTTTACCCTTTTTTTTAACTCTTTTTTTCTCTCCTTTTTTTTGGACTTCTTTTTTTTTTTTTGACTCGTGGCGGAAGGAGATGCGGGTAGCAGCAGACGCAGACGAAACAACAAAAGTAGCAGCGATAGCAGCGGCGTTGAAGACGACGGTGGGTTTTACAAAGCGGTTTCATGATGACAATAATGACGATCAAGGATAGTACTTCTCTAATGACAATGAAGGCCAAATAGGATGATTCCGGTGATGAAGGCTGAAAATTTTTTTCTCAAAAAACTTCTGGCGATGAAGTCCAAAATCATTCTTAGTTGTACAAGCCTGAAGCTCTGATACCATGTTGTAAAACATAAAAAGAACAAAGAGATATAACGTGGTTCGGTTCTATGGCCTACGTTCACAGGAGAAGAGGTGGGAATAGTTCTTATTTTTGGTGTCGCAACTCGCAATGGAAGATTACCGTATAAATAGACATACAGGGCTGCACACATATAGAAACTATTTCACATATAGCAACTACTAGATATGACAACTACTGGAATTGTAATCTTTTCTGTAAATGGTAGCAAATCCCGTAAACTTCCCTCTTCTCCGCCACAGTTTCCAACATTTACTAACGTTGTTTGTGGTGTGTTGCTGTTCAGCTGTGCAAAATCTTGCTGAATCCATTGCTCGAAGCTATCCCTCCTTAAAACTGAGCTTCATACATGCTAAATCTGTTTAATGTCCTGAGATGTGGGTTTGATTTAAGGGCCTCTAACTAGGTATTCATATATAATGATCCAAAGAAAATGTGGTCATTTTTTAACCAAAATATTACTACTGATGATCATGGTCCGGGCCATCACCCATAACCTTATCTTCTGCTCTCTAGAGTGCCGGGCCTGATTAATTTACTTTTCTGTCTCTAATTGAAAGAATTTGGAAGTTTTTTGTATTCTCTATTGCTTCTTATAAATTCCCTGAAGTTAAATTGACAGGCCTCTTTTGAGAACACCTGCGTTCTGGTTGGTCATAACATTAAGTGGACTCTTGGGCCTTGCAATCAGCTTTACATCAATGTGGTTTCTTCATCAAACAGGAGCTACTACATACAGGTAAATTGTGATTCATGTTGTCTCTTGCTATGGAAATCTCGCCACTGTTTACTTCATAGTATTCTGGTGAGTTCTATGTTTCATTTGACCTATGAGTGCAACAGTTAATCACAGATATGGTCTGCTGCACAGATTTGTCCTGAAAACAGTTTATGGGTAGCTTGTATTTTAAAGGCCTGTTAATGAAGTTGATCATTTTTTTTTTTTTTGTATTTTTATAGATGCTAAGGTATGATGTGATGTGACCTCTTATAATATGAGATCATAGCTGCCAAGATTCACTTTTCCCCGAAATAATGATCTTGCATTTATGAATTTTACTCTTGAAATTAATTTCAAAATGTTTCCAATTTATAGCTATTTCATACACAGATGTGACAATATGATGCACATTTTAATGCTGTATGCTTAAGATTTGTGGAAACTTTGGTTGGTTTTGCCTCCGAAATTTATATTGACAACGGGTTTAGCTGATCGGATCTCAACCATTTATTCTTATTTGACATGCCATGGGAATGCTTACCTCATATGATTAGATCAATATACACAGAAAGCTGAATTTGCCACTTACTTGTGGTCTCCAAGATAGATCAACTGATAAAAAAAAAACGAAAGATTTTCCTGCTTGTTCCTGTTGTGTTATTGATCAAGAGTCCAAGACATCAAGTGACTCTTTAACACTTGTTTGTTTGCATTAACAGTCTTGTGGGATCACTTAATAAGATTCCACTCTCAATTGCTGGAATCCTACTTTTCAAAGTCCCAACTAGTTTGGAGAACTTCACGAGCATCCTGTTCGGTACGTCTTCCCCCGCTTTTCCATATCAGATGGTCATGGTATATTATTGTTATTTTCACTTCGTTCTCACTGAATCACTTAAATTGTACTTTTCAGGTCTTCTGGCAGGTGTGTTCTTTGCCAAAGCAAAAATGTGGGAGAGGGCTCAGTCCTAATTAAACTACAGAGAATGCTTCATACAGCGAGATTCAATTTTGCATTTTGGGGACTCGTCCTAAAAAGCCACATTGGATTCCAGGTAACTGTGTTTGCAAAGCTATTTCTTCTCCACGCCACGATGAAATGATCAGAAGTTTGGGTCAAAGGACCCCTCTCATGAAGATAAAATCAAGTTAGTAGCCAATATTGGATAGAAGTTTCTTTCGATTTTGAATTTAGCAGAGAATGGATTAAGGTTTCGGTTTTGCTTTTTGGTTGGTGCAAGTAAACTCTGGTTTTTCTGGGGTAGTGTAACAGGAACATGATAACAATCTGAGCAAATTATGATGTAAAGGAGATGGTCTTACCTCATTTGAAGCTTGCACATTAACAGTCTTGTTTTTATGTATGCTATGGTTGTACATTGCCCAATTACTTTGAAGCCACTAGCATGGTTCCAAAGTATATGATAAATTTGGATAAAGAAAAGTTGGAGAAGATACCTTAATTTAGTGTACAAGTGACTTTTGCAGAAAACATTTTTAAAAATCTGAATATATAAATTTAGTTTTTGCATGGGTAAAATTATCAATTTTTATTTTATTTTTTATTTTTTATTTTATCCTACTTAAAACACATTACTCATTATGTAGCGTCATCATGAAATCCCTTTTGTTACATTATCTCAAGGTTTTTAAGTGCAAAAATGACATTTTAGTAATGAAATTTTCTATGGTATTGCCTATATTTTTGCATTTATAAATTTTTATTTGTTACAGAGCGGCGGAAGTTGATTTATATAGGAGACATTATATAGTTGGAAAAAAGTTTAGTTGAGATGAGTTTAAATGTTATGTATTGATAAAAAAAAAATTAAAAGTTTAAAAAAGATGGGGAAAAGCTAAGGCTTTGTTTGGTTGGAAATTTAAAAATTGTTTTCTATATTTTAAATTTGAAAAATATGGAAAACTTGGTTGGCTGTATTGGAAAACAGTTTTTGAAGATTTAACAAAGGAAACAAGTTATTTTTAAAAAGAGTAATGTTTGACTAACACATTTTTCTAACATACTTTATTAACGTTGCTTTAAGAGTTATTGGATTGCTTCATATCACGTGTTGAAGCGTGATTTGAGCCCTTGAGAGTGGTTGGATCGCTTAGTATTACGTGTTGATGTGTGATTCGAGGCAATTTAACTTAAGGGCAATGTCAACATATGATACGAGACGATCTAACAATTCTAAAAGGCAATGTCAACAAAATATGTTTGGAAAAAGTGTTTTCAAAGCATATTTATTTTAGAAAACAACAAAAAATCATTTCTTAAATTTTTTTACTTTTTGAAATGTATTTTAATTTTTGAATCTTCAACCAAACGCAGCCTAATTAACTCAATTCTAAATAGAGTTAGGTTTAGACAGAGTCAGTGTTCAAATTTAAAATCGGGTTGAGTTCGAACACATCATCTTCATATTAATATAAGGTGGATGTCATGTTGTTTGAACTAATTTTGCCACATCTCATAGGATCAAATGAGTGGTCTAATAATAGTAAATAAGATTGTAAGATAAGCATGAGTTGATGAGTTTTTAGTAACTACATAAGGCCAAAATAATGGATTAGGCCATGCAGTGGTCTTTCTTACTTATCTTGAAAAAGCTCTTGTTAATTTCCTCATCTCTTGTCTCATTAAATGAATCCATATCTTGATGAATGCATTTGGTTTTTGGCCAACTGAGCCCACCTTTGAGACCAACTAGGCTTCCCTTTACCACACCTACAACTTGGACCATGTAGGCCATTTACTGTTGTGTTTGGTGGAAACAAATTTAAGATTTGAGAAAAAGAAAATATATGTGCATAATGGTTCTTTAGAGAACGTTAATAAAGTCTAGGCTTATCTAAATTGGTTAAAGATTGAAGACATGCATGAAACATTGTTTTAAACAGAAAATAAATGCCCCTTATATACATTATTATGAGTGGGAAAAGGTGTTTGAAATCCCTTCTCTAGTTTTATTTGTCAGTATAAAATGAGTTTGGACGTTGCAATTGAAAATTAGGGCTAGGTTCAGACAAAAATTAGGCCGGAGTTCAAACTGGTCCAGGTACAACCAAGTTACTTTTAGAAATTCAATTCGTAATTACAAACTTGATTTGTGTAGGGATAAAATTGTTAATTTCTCTCATTCCATTTAAAATATATTAATAATTTTGTACTTTTTTTTTTTTTTTGGGTATTTGACCCCTAAATCCCCTTATTCTTGCTAGCCCCTTTGCCTGGGGGGGGGGGGAGAGAGAGAGACTATTCTGAAGTTGAGAACTTGAGTACGAACTCAGACTCAAAACTGAGACCTCGTCCCTCAACTTTGGGTTATTGAATTGCTTTTATTATACTATCATGTTGTTAAATATGAATATATACTTTTTTATAAAGTTTCATAAATTATCATCTTCGGTTTGCATGAATGTCATTAATAGTAATTGTAACATTAATTTTTAAAATTTGGGCTTTTTTTTTGTCAATTTATATTTCATTACATTAAATTGCATATATACAAGACATACAAGATGATTTTATCAAGATGAGGGTAGTTCTAACTATTAATATGGAAAACAATTTTCATATCAAGGTCTAAATACGACCGCAACAAGACCCATAAAGGGCCACCTCATTAGAGAGGGAGGTCTTGACCAAGTGAACTACACCGATTTTGACAAATTTAGGCAAATTTGAAAAACTCAAATTTAAATATCTAAGGTATAGATTGAGACATTGGCCGAATTTAAAATTAGGACATTTATTTTCTATTTTATAATTTTTACATTGATCTCTATATATTTAAGCGCTTAATACTCAGGAGTCAAGAAATAAGAGAATAGGGGGCAGTCCCAACCTTAATGAAGAAGGAACAAAGGCCCAAGGCCTTAGTAAGACCTAATACAACCACAACTATTCATTACCTCTTTTTGAGATTAAGGTTCGACTTATTTTAAAAAGTTTAAGATTAGTAGGACTAGAGTTAAATACATTAAATGTAATTTTAGTAGAAGCATAATTATGAATGAAGAGACGATGAAGATTGAAAGCCATGAGATACCAACAAGTAAAAATTTTAGGTATTCGGGATCAATTATCCGTCAAAAAAATGAAATAGGCAAAGATGTGAATTATAAAATTAAAACACGATAAGTTAAATGTAGGAGTACTTCGAGAGTATTATATGATCAATGCATTTTATTGAAGTTGAAAGAAAATTTTATAAAACTGCTATAGGGTCGGTACCCGACCCTATTTGAAAAACGGACGGCACGTACCGACCCTATTTGAAAAACGGACGACACGTGCTCGTCTAAACCCATATGTTTTAAAAATCGAGTAGTCCGATTTTTGTCCATTTTGTCTGTTTTGTTCATTCTTGCAACATGTACTTAATAATTTTTCGAACATTATACTAAATAATTTGATATCACATGTACTTAATAACATATCATAACATCAAATAAATTCCTTGAAGTTTATAATAAATTGCAATAAAAGTAAATAATCTTTTTCAACCATTAGAAGTATATGTAAAATATTTATATTACTCATTGTATTAAGTAAGAATCGGGTGCCCGATTTTTTAAGCCTTTGTTCGGATTTGATTTGATTTTTAAAACATATAGAGATTTTTGTCCGTACCTAGCCTGATTTTTAAAAGATTTTGTCTGTACTCGTTTTAAAATGGGACAGACAAAAACGGACAAATGAATTTAGGCCTATTTTGCTACCCCTACTTAAACTAGTGAGTGTTGACCAATTAGAACAAATACATGTGAAAAGTAATAAAACATTGTGAGGTGATGATTGCTTGAAGTAAGTTGTAGCTTTATTTACAAGTCCCTAAGAGGTGATGGTTGCTTGAAGTAAGTTGCGACAAGTCATTAAGAAGTAATGGTTGCTTGAAGTAAGTTGTGACTTACTCTAGGTGATGGTTGTGTATGGTGCCTATAAATAGCACAATTCTCTTCATCCTATTCCATTCTTCTCTTCTACTTCTTCTCCCTAGTTCTCTTCTAATTCAAGAGAGAGTCTCATTGTTCTCTTCTTAAGTATAGAAATAGGGTTGTAAATTATTTTTCATAGTGATTCTTTTACAGCTTGTCCGTGGATGTTTCTCTTGAATTGAAAATTTTACCACATAAAATCTGTGTTTTCTACTTTTCTCCAATTTTCTCATCTTGTTATTTAGTTGCATAATTTTTGCATGCCATCTATTCCCCAACAAGTGGTATGGTTGCGGATATAGTACCATTGACGTGTATAGGTACTATTTTTGTATATGATACTATTCACGTAATATAGTGGGAGGCAACGGAGTTTGCAGTAATCAACATGACAACAAAGTTCAAGATAGAGAAGTTCGATAGGACTAATTTCTCATTTTGGAAGCTCAAAATTAAGGCACTTCTACACAAGGAGGACTCTTTGCAAGCAATTGGAGACAAACGAACGAAAATCACAAATGATAAACAACGTAAGAATATGGACACCAATGCTCTTTCAAATATGCATCCAACATTGGCAGATACTAGTTACTATCAAGTATTGAAGAGAAAAAGACAGCCAAAGAAATTTGAGATGCACTCATCAATTTGTATGAACCCAAGTCGTTACACAACAAGATCTTCTTGGAAAGAAGATTATACACTCTTCAAATGGTAGAGTCCACCTCGGTGACGGACCATATCAACACTTTAAATACTCTATTTTCTCAACTTAGAACGTTGGATCACAAAGTAGAGGAGCTTGAATGTGCGAATATTCCAGTTCAAAGTCTGCCTGACTTATATGCTTAGCTTGTCATAATTTCATCAATAACGTTACCAATCTTGTGACGCCCCGAAAATTATTTAATCAGCCCATAACCCAATTGCACTTTGCCCAAACTCTATGTGTTGCCTTGATATGGTTGGTGTTTGTTTGATGGTTGTTTAATGTTTGTATAGTTGATGCTTGATAATGTATATAAATATGTGTATTATAAATTGTATATGGGTCATGTTAAATTAAAATATAATGCATATGTTATAATTTATGCATGGGTCCATTAAACCATGAATTGATATGGGTTAGGATTGATTGAATAAAAGGATAAATGAGAATGAAAATTTGGTGTATTAAATGGATTGAACATTTAAAATACATGGAAGCATGAGATTGGTTAAAGTACATGTGGTTGGTATGGGTAGTATGAGACCAACACATGTGAAGGTTGGTGCATGAAAGTGGACAAGTGTCCCATGCCCACTTCTCTTCTCCAAGGAAGTGCTAGAAAGTGAGGTGAGTGGAGAGAAAGGAAAAAAAATAAAAGAAAAGAAGTGAAAGGAAAGAAGAAGAGAAAGAAAGGAGTTGCTTGAGGAAATCTGCAACGTTTTCATCAAAGAGCTGGATCTTCGGGATATATGGTCAGATTGAGCTCAAATTTTGTCAGCAAGTTTGTAGCTTATGGTTCTGCATTCTGAACGGTGGAGGTCTTGATTAGAGGTTTCGTCTAAGAGATCTAACCTCTCAAACGAAGCTGGTCGGAAAGTCTGGATTTCTCGCGCCATTTCGGTCAAACTTATAGATCTCCTCAATCAACCGTTGGATGGATATCACATTTGGGTATGTAGTTTAAAACTCATATTTCTGTATTCTGAACCGGTGAAGATCTTGATTAGAGGTTTCTTCTAAGAGATATAACCTCTCAAACAAAGCTGGTCGGAAAGTCTAGATTTCTCGCGCCGTTTCGGTCAAACTTCTAGATCTCCTTAATCCACCGTTGGATGGATATCAAATTTGGGTATGTAGTTTAAAACTGATATTTCTACATTCTGAACGGTGAAGATGTTTATGGGTTAAGTATGTTGTGTGATATAGTCATCTGAGTTCGAGTACAGGAAAAGAGAAATTGTCTGATTAGAAACTTGTTCATCAAAGATACTTATCTTTTCGGTCCACCGTTGGATTGGACTGATATTTGGACAGAAGGTTTGTTTCTTCACATAATTCAATCTGTACGGTTGATTTTGTGATTAATTATTTCTGTTGGGAGATTGATACATCTGAACAGAATATTAAATGAAGAATTGGTAGGGTTGCTTGTATTAGACCTAAATTTAGAATATGAACTTAGACCTTTCCAAATAGCTTGCATGTCAACTATGTTGACCTAGTTGCCATTGTTGATGAACCCATGATGCAAAATCAGTGATATACATGGCTGAACATGGTGACCTAGTGTAAATCAGCAATATGGCCTAAGTATGGAAAATTTCATATTTTAGGGCTTTTGATGCTTTTGGCCTAGAATCATTGAATTGATGCAACTTATGTTTAATTAAACATGATTAGGGTTGATTATGCTACTGATTTGGTGGTTGTGACCATATCATGGGTTAGGCCTACTAGTGATCAAATGACCCAATTTGGGCATGTTTATGCCTAAGGAATTGAAAATCAGTATTTTTGATTAATAGAATGGTTTATGAATGAGAACCATGCATTAGAGGCCTAAGTCATGTGATTTGAGTTGAATGATGAGATTAGATGGGATTTAGGCCTATTGTCTATATGTGGGCTGATTTAGGGTTGATGTGTAATGTCTATGTGATTGAGGATAGAAATTGATGTATGGTAGGATATTGATGTATGTTTCAGGATCTTGATTGGGTTGATTCGGTTTGGTGGTGTGTGTGGTTAAATACTCTCGCGAGGCTTGGTTGTGAGTAGACTTCATTTATGATTATATCTTTTATGTCATCAGATCACTTATATATATTGTATGTTGAAAGCATGAATGTGTTCTAATGTTTTGAATGATGCATTGATTTAAGAAAACCTTATGACTTTGGCTGGGCCCATCTATCTGGCTAATAGGGAGACTTAACCTTGTCATAGGAGGGTTTTAAAAAGGAAATGATTGGGGTCAACGGTACGGTGAAATAGACGTGCACTAGTAACCCCAAATAAACATGATTGAAGTCAACGGTACGGTGAAATGGACGTGCACTAGTAACCCCAATGCATGTGGAATGTGGATCCAAATTGATAAGTTTTTACTTGCATCGAACTTATTATAAATGCTTGATATCTATATGTTATGAGCTTTTAATCATGCTAAACATTGACATGCATACATGATATTTATTGATGAGTATTGATAGCATATCTTGAGGGCCTTGCCTGCGAGAGAATCCAAGGCTTCGATGTGAGTTGAGAGGCATTTTGATTGAACTGTGTTTTAAATTATGAAGTATTATATTTTGGATTATGTAATTATAACACTTACCACATTGTAGTATGGGTGAGTTGGGACTTGTTAGATAGACCATGTGGGCATATGACGATTTTTATTTGTACCCACAATTTTGGACTTTATGTGTATGTCAATTTTAATGGACTGTAGGGATTATGATTTTATTTATGGTTCATTTTTATGGATTATCTCTTATCTTGGATGATTAATACGGTTGGTAGTTTTGTTTAGTACCTTTTGATATTATGTCGTTGTTTGAGATAAGGCTCGTAGGGTCTCAACCACCTCACGGGAGTTGAGGAGTGGTCGGAGATGCCTACGCCGGGCGTCCCGCCCCGGCATTCCGCACGTCATTCCTTGTGGGGTTGGTGGTCCGGGGTGCGGGGTTGCCACAAATCTAGTTTACAACACAATAGTTGTTGCAACTCATGAAAAAGTAAATAGGTGCAAGAACAAAGAAGATAGATTGGTTACGTCAAAGCAAAGTGAGGCTCTGTCCATAACAAGAGGTAGATCAACGGAACGTGGCTCCAATGGGAGTCGAAGTCAGAACCGATCGAAGTTAAGAACCCATAGGAATGTCAAGTGCTACAATTGTGGTAAGAAATGACTCGTCAAAAAGGAGTGTTGGCTATGAGGATGACAAAGAAAAACTCATTAGTCATCAAATTCTCAAGGATGTGTAGCAAGTACCTCAGATGATGGCTAAATCTTGTACAGTGAGATGACCTCAGTGTCTGAAGGCAGAAAACAACTAGCTGATATCTGGGTGCTAGATGCAACAACAACTTGGCACATGACCTCTCAGAGAGAATGGTTTCACACTTATGAACCTATCTTAGGAGGATCTGTACATATGGGGAATGATCATGCCTTGGAGATCGCTGACATTGGTACTATCAAGCTAAAAATGCATGATGTTATAGTTCGCACTATCCAGGGGGCATGACATGTTAAAAGCTTGAAGAAAAAATAATTATAATATAAATTGTAGCTATACAACTTGACATTGGGTAGAAGATTCAAGTAGATGATGAGATCATGAAAGTAATTAGTGGTAATGAAAACAGAAAAAATGACTTTGAAGGCATACAAGCTCTTCGGGGAACCTCTACAAGAAAGATATGCATTTGTTGCATCAACACGTCAAGAAGAAGATTCATCAATAATATGGCATTGCAAATTAGGTCACATGTTTGAATGAGAGCTGAAGCTTCTCTCTGATAGAAAAATACTTCATGGCTTCAAATCGGTAAATCTACCTTTTTGCGAGCATTGTGTTATCAACAAGTAACACAGGTTAAAGTTTAGCAAATCAAATGACGGAAACAAATCTACTCTAGTCTTAATTCACTATGATGTTTGGGAAACACTGGTACTATTCAAAAGAGGAACAAAATACTTGGTGTCCTTTATTAATGTCTTCTCGAGGAGATGTTGGGTGTACCCAATAAACAATAAGGTAGATGTATTTAAGACTTTCAAAACGCGTGTGGAGCTTGGATCTGGGAAGCAAATCAAGTGTTTGAGGGAAAATAATGGAAGAGAATATATCAGCAACAAATTTGATGCATTTTGTCAATAAGAGATAATCAATCGAGTGGCAGAGCGGATGGATAGGACTCTACTTAATAGGACCAGAACAATGTTGAGAACTGTAGGTCTGGAGAAATCATTATGGGCAGAAGCAGTCAAAATCGCTTGTTATGTGTTAAATTGGTCTCCATTAACAACAATTGAGTTGAAGACACTGATGAAGATGTGGACTGGTAAACCAACTGATTATTCTATCTTGCATATTTTTGGGTGTCCAACATATGTCATGTTTAATACCCAAGAAAGAACAAAATTGGATCAAAAATCTAAGAAATGTATATTCTTGGGGTATGTTGATGGAGTCAAGGGGTATCGCTTGTGAGACTTCACTGCCCACAAGGTCATTGTTAGTAAGGATGTAATTTTTGTAGAATAAGAGATACAAAAAGAAAATGGTAGCACTTCAAGGAAAACGCAGGGAGTACTACAATTCAAGTAGAAAATATACCTGAACAGTACCAAAGCACGAGGAACAAGTACTAGAGTAATCTAAGGCACCGATGCTTCGTTGCTCAACACAAAGAAGAAAGCACCGTCGTGGTACTCAAAGTATGATATGTCGAGCAACACTGCATACTGTCTCCTAACAGATGATGGAGAGTCATCATGTAACACCTCGTAGTTTTAATTAAATACATATGTTGAAGTATGTGTATATCAAAATGTATAATACACATATAAGTACCTTTAAAGTCATGTGTACATGTGGCGACCCCGCACCCCGAACCACCAACCCCACAAGGAATGGTGTGAGGAATGCCAGGGCGGGACACCCGACGTAGGCATCTCCAACCACTTCTCAACCTCCGTGAGGTGGTTGAGATCCTACGAGCCTTATCCCAAACAACGACATAATATAAAAATGTACTAAACAAAACTACCAACCGTATTAATCATCCAAGACAAGAGATACTCCATAAAAAAATGAACCATAAATAAAACCGTCATAATCCCTACAGTCCATCAAGATTGACATACACATAAAGTCCAAAACTATGGGTACAAAAAAAATCCTCATGTGCCCACATGGTCTATCTAACAAGTCTCAACTCACCCATACTACAATGTGGTAAGTGTTATAATTACATAGTCCAAAATATAATACATCATAATTTCAAACACAATTTAATCAAAATGCCTCTCAACTCACATCGAGGCCTTGGATTCTCTCGCCGGCAAGGCCCTCAAGATATGACTACTTTTTTGCCCTTATTCAGGACAGAAGGACTTGAAAGAAGAAAATGAGGGTGAGCCAACGGTGCCCAGTGAATAGAATCCAAATATGCTATCAATACTCATCAATAAATATCATGTATGCATGTCAATGTGTAGCACGATTAAAAGCTCATAACATATAGGTATCAAGCATTTATAATAAGTTCGATGCAAGTAAAAGCTTATCAATTTAGATCCACATTCCACATGCATTGGGGTTACTAGTGCACGTCTATTTCACCGTACCGTTGACCCCAATCATGTTTATTTGGGGTTACTAGTGCATGTCTATTTCACCGTACCGTTCTCATCCCCAAATATTTCCTTTTTAAAACCCTCCTATGACAAGGTTAAGTCCCCCTATTAGCCAGATAGATGGGCCCAACCAAAGTCATAAGGTTTTCTCAAATCAATGCATCATTCAAAACATTAGAACACATTCATGCTTTCAACATACAATATATATAAGTAATATGATGACATAAAAGATATAATCATAAATGAAGTCTACTCACAACCAAGCCTCGCGAGAGTATCTAACCACACACGGACACCAAACCAAATCAATCCAATCAAGATCCTGAAACATACATCAATATCCTATCATACATCAATTTCTATCCTCAATCACATAGACATTACACATCAACCCTAAATCAGCCCACATATAGACAATAGGCCTAAATCCCATCTAATCTCATCATTCAACTCAAATCACATGACTTAGGCCTCTAATGCATGGTTCTCATTCATAAACCATTCTATTAATCAAAAATACTGATTTTCAATTCCTTAGGCATAAACATGCCCAAATTGGGTCATTTGATCACAAGTAGGCCTAACCCATGATATGGTCACAACCACCAAATCAGTAGCATAATCAACCCTAATCATGTTTAATTAAACATAAGTTGCATCAATTCAATGATTCTAGGCCAAAAGCATCAAAAGCCCTAAAATATGAAATTTTCCATACTTAGGCCATATTGCTGATTTACACTAGGTCACCATGTTTAGCCATGTATATCACTGATTTTGCATCATGGGTTCATCAACAATGGCAACTAGGTCAACATAGTTGACATGCAAGCTATTTGGAAAGGTCTAAGTTCATATTCTAAATTTAGGTCTAATACAAGCAACCCTACCAATTCTTCATTTAATATTCTGTTCAGATGTATCAATCTCCCAACAGAAATAATTAATCACAAAATCAACCGTACAGATTGAAGTATGTTAAGAAACAAACCTTCCATCTAAACATCAGCTCAATCCAACGGTGGACCGAAAATGGACAAGTCTCTAATCAGATAATTTCTCCTTTCGTGCTGCAAATACTCGACTTCAGATGACTATATCACACATCATACTTAAGCCATAAACATCTCCACCGTCATAATATATAAAGATAAGTTGTTAACCACATACCCAAATATCATATCCATCAAACGGTAGATTTAGGAGATCTATTAGTTTGATCGAAACTGCACGATAAATCCAGACTTTCCGACCAGCTTTGTTTGAGAGGTTATATCTCTTAGACGAAACCTCTAAGAAAGATCTCCACCGACCAGAATGAATAACCATAAGGTAAGAACTTTCTGACAAAGTTTGAGCTCAATCTGACCATATATCCTCAAGATCCATCTCTTTGATGAAAACATTGCAGAGATTTTCCTCAAGCAACTCTCTCTTTCTTTCTCTTCTTCTATCCTTTCTCTTTTTTTTTCCCTTTCCCTCTACTCACCTCACTCTCTAGCACTTCCTTGGAGAAGAGAAGTGGGCATGGGACACTTGTCCATTTTCATGCACCAACCTTGACATGTGTTGGAGAGGAGAAATGGGGCATGAGACACTTGTTCATTTTCATGCACCAACTTGACATGTGTTGGTCTCATGCACTAACTTGACATGTGTTGGAGAAGAGAAATGGGGCATGGGACACTTGTCCATTCTCATGCACCAACTTGACATGTGTTGGAGAAGAGAAATTGGACATGGGACACTTGTTCATTCTCATGCACCATCTTGACATGTGTTGGTCTCATACTACCCATACCAACCACATGTACTTTAACCAATCTCATGCTCCCACGTATTTTAAATGTCCAATCATTTAATACACCAAATTTTCATTCTCATTTATCCTTTTATTCAATCAAACCTAACCCATATCAATTCATGATTTAATGGGCCCATGCATAAATAATAACATATGCATTATACTTTAATTTAACATGACCCATATACAATTTATAATGCACATATTTATATACATTATTAAGCATCAAATATACAAACATTAAACAACCATCAAACAAACACCAAACATATCAAGGCAACACATAGAGTTTGGGCAAAATGCGATTGGGTTATGGGCTAGATGAAATAATTTTCGGGGCGTCACAGTACATGTGACAAATGAACTTGAAACTGTCAAAAGTGAGTTGGAACGTGATTTAAATAGAAATCGATTGATAACACATGTATTCCTCAGGTAGATTGAGTGTATGAAGAAGAAGAACGAATAAAAAGATATAAAATGAAATAAAATAAAAACTGTTCATTTGCGGGTACTGTTCATGGAACAATACTCGTATTGAAAAAAAACAAATTAAAAGCCGTTGCTGGAGAAGCAGAACGAAGGAGAAAGAGAAGAACGAAGAAGAAAAGGAGAAAAAGGAAACGACGGATTTGCGGCCAAATTCGACGTGCCGGTAAGCTATTTTTACTATTTTTAGTCGTGAAATTAATATCTAAGCTAGATGTAACGATTCTAGTGGAGTAATCTAACTATGAGAGTTGTTGTACAGTGTTTTGAAACTTAGGGTTTTTACCCCACGTGAATGAAAATGTGTTCGAATGGTGGAAAAACACTCCCTAGACTATAAAAGCCCCGAATATGTGGTTAGATTTCATTTAGTTGTTCATTTGGAACTTTTATGGCTGTTGGAAGTTAGAGTGTATATTGGAGACCTTTGAATCATAAACCCGATGAAACGCAAGTTTAAGGCTATAGAATGGTAGAAGGCAATGTTGCGAGTGCATCGATGCTAATTTCATGATTTTTGGGATCGTTTGACAAATTTAGTAAAAATTTACATCTTGCGAATGAATAGTGATGACGTGAACAGTGATGTAAATAGTACTATGATCATATCCAGTGAATAAAATGGAATTAGAAGCCAATGAAACTCCGATTTGAGATCATAGAATAGTAGAGAACTGAATTCCGGATGTTTCGATGTTAAGAACATGATTTGTGGATATGACATATGTTTTCATATGTATTTTCATGGTGAAATAACCCATCTTAGCTGCTGAACCAGCTAGAAAATTTGAGTGTAGTAATAGTATTTTAGTGAGTTAAAATGGTGATTCTCATGATAATCTATGGTTCATTTTAGTGTTTAAATTGAGAGCTCAAGTGCATGGATAAATGTTCTTGAGGAAGCAATTATGATGAATGTTAGTTGTTGCTCGATTTGAGAGGATATACTGGCTTAGAAACCCCGTGTAACCACTGCGAGTATAGTTTTCTTGATTTGGTTCTTGTATGACATTGTACACATATAAACTGTTTGATTGTATGCATGTTTATGTAATGCATTGAGTTTTTAGTGATCATGCAAACTGATTTTAGAAATTGGAGCTTATAATAATGTCATTTCGTTAGGAATTAGACCCGGATGAGGTTTTGTGAAACCTCATTGTCAGTAGGTCTGTCCTAACAAGGGTTGCGATCTTTGAAATGACTGTGAATTGGGTAATGAGAGGCTGTGGCTACCTTGTACGGCCATACAAGGGCTAGACCCGCTCTCTTGCCTTGAAGGAGGGAGATGGTAAAATTTTTATGAATGAACATAAACTATATATTGTGTGCACGTATATTATTTTGATGAATGGTGCATATGTGCTTTTGAAGTGTTTTAATTTAAACGATTTGATATGCCATGCTTCCTAAAATGCATGTGATTGTCATGTCAAGAACTATATTAACTGAGCTGTTGTTTGCTCACCCCATTTTCCTCACCATTTCAGGTACAGAAGCAAGAGGAAAAGGAAAACTTTGAGCGTAATCAGCACGTGACTAGGACGTAGCATTGCTGATGTACGTATGTTTTAGAATAAGTGGTGACATGTTGATATATTTAGAGATATATATAATTATCACACATCTTATATATGTATTACCATCTAGAGGGGTTATTTTGGAAACATAAGATATCAATAGTTATTTTGGATTGTTAATATATTTGGCAATGATATATATATATATATATATATACTTGGACAATGGAATGTTTGATTAACGAATGACAATGATGGTATTTTGGATTATGGTATACATGGATGGAATGAGTATAAATATGGAGATGATTTGATTTGTGATATATCAGGTTTTGTGAAATGTCATTTTATGGGGACATGCTGCCGAAATTTTTGACAATTTTGAGAAGGATTATGTGACTATGTGAAGGCTGACAATATACTATCTACTGTATACGGGTATGTACAGTGTATAGTATACTGTGCCGGTCATGACTTCAGCCTAGGTCAGGGGCGTCGTGACACATCATTTTTCCATGAGGCTACAAATAGTCAAGATACGACTCAGTGGATGGTAGCAATGTAAGAAGAGATTGAAACTCTACATAAAAACAAAACTTGGGAACTTGTACCACTACCACATGGATGAAAAGCTATTGGGAACAAATGGGTCTACAAGATTATGCGTGATAGAAATAATCAAGTGGAGCGGCATTGTGCAAGATTGGTGGTCAAAGAATATGCTAAAAAGAAAGTATTGATTTTACTAAGATATTTTCTCCAATTGTTCGATTGACTACAACTATTGTAACGACCCACATTCACAAATGATGTCACAGTGATGCAGGTTGTCCAACTCTAGATGCTTGTGTAGATATTTGATGTGTGTTATACTTGTATTTTGATCATATATATATAATGTATGATTTTTATTTATTACTTAGATGATGTGTCTAATGCATGCTATTTTAGATAATTATCATTATTAATATTATAATTTTTGGTATTAATGACATTAATAATGATAATAATACACATCACTAAAAGTAAAATATTAATAGTAACATATTAACATATTTATACTAATGTATGTGCCATTAATAATATATGGGTCATTTGGACCATGATTAGAATTTGAGATGATAAGTTGATTGGAACGAAAAAGAAATTAATGGAAAAAAAAAGAGTTGCATTTGAATAAGTGGTTGGGTGAGATGTGGGTATTAAATTGACAAGTGTCACATGGGGAACATGTGCCCATTTAAAAAAAAAAAAAGAGACCCAATCGATTCTTTCTCTCATTCACGATTTGGAAGAGAGAAAAGAGAGAAAAAGAAAATAAAAAAGAAAAGAGAAGAAGAAAGCAAGAAGAAAGGGGGGTTTCACCCCAACTTGATTCTTGGGCAAATCCTCCACCTAAACTTGTATTTTGGATAAATTTCCCTCCATAAATCCCTTCTCTATCATGTTTACGTGCTTTGGAATGATTTAATTTGATGAATGGTTGATATCTTGAATATGATTTAGAATGAGTTTGGACTTGCATGATCCATATATGGGTTATTGTGTAAGGTAAAGACCATCGATGATAAAATTTCCAATTTCTAATATGAAATTGGTGGAGCTCTTTTATAAATGACCTAACCTAGACTTTAGACCTAGAGTTGGGTAATGGGTGTACATGTTGGATATGTCAATCCTTGAGTAAGATGTAGCATAATAGTGGTGAAATTTTCAATTCCAACCAAGGAATTAATGGGTTCTTTTGTAATTGACCTAATCCAATTCATCAAACCAAGGGTTCCCCAATTTATGTGCATGCAAACTATGTTAATCTAGTTGGAAAGATTAGTTAGCTTATGGTTTTAATTTGGGTAATTTCATGTTATAACTCTATGTTTAACGTAATTTTTTCCTATGTCCCAAATGTAGATATTTTTTTCAATTTGGGAAAAATGATGAAATTGAATTGGAAATGGTGAATTAGGTTGGATTAAGTCTAATTGAACCCAAATTGGGTTGATTCATGTTGTAATTGATCTATTTTGATCATAAGGTTCCAAAAAATTGGGGCTTTTGGTCCAATTGATTTGAATGTGTTTGATTGAGATGAGAATTAGTTAATTGGGCCTAAATTGAGTTAAATTATTGTCACGACACCCTTGTCGTAAGCTGACATCATGATCGGCACAGTGTATTATTATACACTATACATATCATGTATATAGTATACAATACACTATCAGTCTCAACAGAATTTTACAAAATTTTTAGAAAATTTTGACAACATGTCCCCATAAATTTGGATATCTCACATTTTCCTGATATACCACAAATCAAATCCAATACATATACATATACATATATATATATATATATATATAATCATCCACAATATTCATCTCATTCATTCATTTATCTCATATATGCATCTAACCATTCCAACCATCCTATCTATGTAATATTATATACATAGTCAGGTGATAATTATACATAGCAAAATAAAATGTGTATAAGTCATACCCCCAAACATACATACATAAAAGAGATCTGGATCAAGTGTCAATTACTCTCTAGTTTTCCCTTTTTCTTTCATTTCTGTATCTGAAATATTGGAGGGAATGGAGTGAGCACACAACAAGTTCAGTGAATATATATCTTGCTATGGCAATCATAAGCATTTAGGAAAACATGACATTTAAAGTCATTTAAAACATTTATGAAACACACATGTATTATTCAACAAAGGTAACATGCGTGCCAACAATATAAAGTTTATGCTTGTGCAATAAAAAAAATGTAAAGTTTCCATCAAAATCCACAATCTCCCTCCTTCAAAGTAATAGACCGGGTCTAACCCTTGTATGGCCGTTACAAGGTAGCCACAACCTCCTATTACCCAATTCACAATCATTTCAAGGATATAAAATATTTATTAGGACAGTCCTACTGACAATGAGGTTACGCATAACACTCATCCAAAACTAATTTCTAACGAAATGATATCATATACGATCTGCCTTTGCACGTCTCGCATACTCCAATGCCAAAATCTTTTATGAATGATCAATAAAACACAATGCATTTATATACATAGCATGCCTACAATTAAACATTTCATATCAATATAATGTCATACAATAACCAAAATCAAGAATTATACTCATAGTACATTGCTTTCCAACTTAAATACAATCACAGTCGCTTTCGACTCCAGTTCCAACCGAAATCCAACTAACTCAACATGTCATAACCATTTTATAATTCAATTTCATTTATTCATATCTATTTCACGCGTAAATACTCAGTTTTCATTTACATATTTTATTTTTCAACTCACTTCAAATCACCAATAAACATTTGCAATTCATGTATAATTTGAATCGAATATATTTTACTTAACTCTACTTACTTGTATTATTCATTCAAATACATTCCATTTGATCCAAGTCTTGCTCATTCACCACTAATTCTTACTTTAGCAACCTGAAAAATATGAACACATTCCATAAATTTAAATTCCAACTCAATTTAGGACTCATAAGCAGTTGAAGATACTACTATACTGTTTCTACGGTCAATCTAGATGTTTCTATAAGAAGAAATAGTAAAAATAGATTTCCAAATCACATTTCCACTAGTTCTTAATTTTATTTTTCTATTGGAAACATATATCAATTTTATTAAAAATATAGAACATTCCTAAAATTATTCTGTCCACATCGACACGTGTAAAATCATTCATGCTACCATTCTACTACCTCCAACAGGTATTTCACTGAGATTTTACACGTTCGCAGAGGTATCCAAAGTCAATTTTACTCACAAAAACCTTATATTTAGTTACTAAAAATATCAAATCATATCCAAAAATCATGATCTTAACATTGAAATGTCCGGAATTGATAGATCTATCTTTCTACAGTCTCAAACTGGAGCTTTACTGGATTCCAATTTTATTTTCTTCACTGGAAATAATCACAATATTGATCATGGTACTGTTCATTAAAAACATGTATAATTTTACTAAAATTATCAAACGGTCTCCAAAAATCATGAAATTAGTATCGATGGACTCACAACAGTCCATTTAACCATTCTATAGCCTTAAACTAGAGTTTCATCGGGTTTTAATATGATTCTAAAGGTCTCCAATATCAAATCTAACTTCCAACAGCTATAAAAATTCCAAATGAACAAATAAATGAAATCTAACCACATATTCGGGGATTCTATAGTCTATGAAGTATTTTTCAACCTTCCCAAAAAAATTTCTTTCATGTTGGGTAAAACCCCAAAACGGCTACCATAGCAAAAATTACTCTGTGAGAATCGGTACATCTAGCTTAAATATCAATTTCACAAAGAACTAAAGTAAAAATCACTTACGGCGGGTCCCGATTTGGGGCAAATCTGGCGTTTTCACCTCTTTTTCTTCTTCCTTCTTCATTGTTCTTCTTTCTTCTTTCTCCTTCTCTTTTTTTTTTCTCCTTCAAAACGTGGATAGAGAGATTAGAAATGAGAGATATTTGTTTTTTTTTTTATTCTATGCTCCTCATGCATTTTAATAAAGTAACTTCCCCATCTTAATTTAATTCATTCAACTAAACTATTCAACTACTCAATTATTTTAACAACTCATCATTCATTAAATTACTTCATTATCAAGTTCATTTATATAATATTTTATAATCTAGTGATATTATTGCATTTAATAATACAATCCACTTAATTCATGTATGCTTATGCACACATACATTTAATTCCTACGTACGTATACGTGTATGTATACGAGTCGGTATACATATCAGTCAACGTAAGTGTATAATTAAAACTACTGGGTGTTACAATCTCCCCAACTTAAGGAATTTCGTCCTCGAAATTTAATAGATAAGGAGAAATATACCTCAAGTGGCAAAGAGATAAGGAAATGTCTCCTTCATCTGGTCCTCGCATTTCCAGGTCTGCTCCTCATTATCATGAAATTGCCATTTGACTCTAACCAAATGAATTTCTTTATTTATCAACTTCTGAATCTTCCTGTCCAGAATCTGAACGAGCTTTTCTTCATATGTAACATCCTCCCCAACTTGTGACTGTGTTACATCTACAATATGTGTCGGGTCTGTGTGATACTTTCTCATCATAGAACCATGAAACACGTTATGGACACTGACTAACTGAGGAAGCAAAGCAATCCTGTACGCTAGCAGACCAATCCTCTCTAAGACCTTAAACGGTCCAACAAAACGAGGAGATAATTTTCCTTTCACCCCAAACCGCATTTGACCTTTTCGTGGCGAGACCTTAAGCAGCACCAGGTCACCCACTACAAACTCTAAAGGTCTATGTCGGTTATCAAAATAACATTTTTGTCGATCTTGGGAAGCTTTCAATCTCTATTTGATTTGCCTAATTTGTTCAGTGTGATCAACAATAACTTTCGACCCCAATAATTGTGATTCCCCAACCTCATACCAGCAAGTCGGAGATCTGCACGGCTTACCATACAAGGCCTCATAAGGTGCCATGCCAATACTGGCCTGATAGTTGTTGTTATAAGCAAATTAACGCAAAGGTAAACTTTTACTCTAAGTCTCATCAAACTCTAAAATACACGATCTGAGCATATCTTCCAGCATCTGAATCACCCTCTCAGTCTGGCCATCAGTCTGAGGATGAAACGTTGTACTAAGGCGGAGATGAGTACCAAATCGAGTTTGCATGGCCTGCCAAAAACTGGATGTAAATCGCGGGTCTCTATCCGACACAATAGAAACAAGTACCCCATGTAATCTCACAATCTTCCGCACATACGATCTGCTCAGCCTATCAATCGAGTCTATGGTGTTCATCAAAAGAAAATGCGCAGACTTAGTCAGTCTATCTACTATCACCCAAATGACATCGTATCTACCCTGAGATTTGGGTAGCCCTGTGATAAAGTTCATAGTTATGTGCTCCCATTTCCATTATGGAATGGACAATGGTTGCATCTGGCCTCCTGGCCTATATTGTTTAGCTTTCACTTGCTAACACACCTCACATTTTCGCACATACTCAGCTATATCTTTTTTCATCTCATGCCACCATACTGTTCTTTTCATATCATGATACATTTTAGTAGACCTTGGGTGAATGGTATACTGAGATTTGTGTACCTTCTCTAGTAACTCGACCCTCAATTCTCTATCTACGGGTGCCAATAATCTCCCTGATATCGCAGGACACCATCTGGACCTCTCAGCCAATCTGCTCTGTCTGCACTATTTGCCCAAGAATCATACATGCCAAGATCAAGATCATGCTGCTGCATATCCTTAATCTTCTGAATATGAGAATCTATCAACTGTATATGCATCTGAGAAGAAATAACAACGTGTGGAGCCATGGAGAGCACTCATCATAGTCGCTCTCTCTAAAAGTCTCCACTCTTGGGCCATTTGACAAGCTACCACATGGGCCTCAACCTGTTTCCAACTCAATGCATCAGCTACAACGTTGGCTTTTCCAAGATGATACTCCAGTGTGAAGTCATAATCCTTTAGGAATTTCAGTCATCTACGTTGTCTCATATTCAGTTCCTGATCAAACAAATATTTCAGACTCTTATGGTTTGAGTACAATGTGAACTTTTCTCCATAGAGGTAATGCCTCCACAATTTCAATGCAAAGACAACAACTGCTAGCTCCAACTCGTGCACAAGGTAGTTTTTCTCATGTATCTTCAACTGTCTAGACACATAAGCAATCACTCTACCCTCCTGCATCAATACACAACCCAAACCTGAATGTGATGCATCAGTGTAAATCACTAACTCCTTTTCAGGTTCTGGGAGTACTAAAATTGGAGTAGTAGTCAGCCTTTTCTTCAACTCGGTGAAAGCATCCTCACATGCTAAATTCTTCTGAGTCAGCCTCGTGAGTGGGGTAGCCAATCAGGAAAAGCCCTCCACAAATCTCCTGTAATAACCAACTAGACCCAGAAAACTGTGAATCTCAATCATTGTGGTTGGTCTTGCCCAATTTATGATTGCCTCAACCTTGGCAGAATCAACATAAATACCCTCTGCACTAACCACATGACCTAGAAATCTCACCTCATTTATCCAAAAATCGCATTTACTGAATTTAGCATACAATCGATGCTTTCTCAGTGTCTGCAAAGTGATGCGGAGGTGCTGCTCATGTTCCTCCTGAGTCTTGGAATAATTGAGAATATCATCAATGAACACAATAATAAACTGGTCCATATATGGTCTGAATACCCTCTGCATCAAGTTCATAAACATGGCTGGTGTATTAGTCAGTCCAAAGGGCATCACAAGAAACTCATAATGACCATACCTTGTTTTGAATGCAGTCTTTGACACATCCTCTTCCCGTATTCTCAATTGATGGTATTCAAATCGTAAATCAGTCTTAGAAAAGAATTTAGCACCATTCAACTGATCAAATAAATCATCAATACGGGGTAAATGATACTTATTTTTCACTGTTACCCTGTTCAACTGTCGGTAATCGATACATAGCCTTAAGTTCCCATCTTTCTTCTTCACAAACAATACTAGGGCGCCTCAAGGTGACATACACGGGGAAATAAACCTTTTTGCCATCAACTCATCTAATTGCACCTTGAGTTCTTGCAACTCATTGGGTGTCATTCGATAGGGTAGAATGGAAATAGGCTTCGTATCAGACATCAGTTCAATAATAAAATCAATCTCTCATACTGGTGGTAACCCTGGTAAATCATCTGGAAAAACATCTTGGTACTCACACACCACAGGAATATCTAATATATGATATCTAAACGCCTGTATCTGACATCAGTTCACGTCTGTATCAGTCCATGGTTGATCCTGCTCTTTCCTCTCTTGAAAATATCTGAAATTCACAAATAAGGAAAAACTGAATCAGGATCACAATCCAGGAAAAGTTATCCCTAAGATAACTACCCATAATCATACCCATAAAAAAATCATAATATCATATAAGTCTTTTAATTCTTCTTAAGGTTTTTAAACCTAAAACACTCGCTCTGATACCATAGTTGTCACGACCCACGATACATGACGTCATGACCGACACGAAACCCCCGGATATACCCTCCGGCAATACACCCGACGTCTCGTCAGCCTAATTTAAACACAAATCCCAATATGAATAATCCTATATAAACATCCATCTAAACATGATCAACAACAATAAATATTACATCTCTAAAAATACCAAGCATAAAATTTCAAAAGTTTAAATAATACAAAACCATACCTAACTATAAATTACATCCCATCTATGTGTTAAGTATATATAATAAGTGTTATCATGTACATAATATCAAAATACAAAAAAAAATGTACAACACCTACATCAACAAAATACTGAAGGGAGTGCTCCGCAGTCAAGCATTCCCTTTCTCCTTCCTATCAGAAAATGAAATGATAAGGATGAGGTGTGAGCTACAACAAGCTCAGTGAATGTCTTCTACAAGTGGTAATATACATGCATTTATGTACAGCATGGTAAGATCAAAAAAGCATTTGAAATAACATGGTGATAAATAAGATTACATACATGTCAATATAATGCATCATGTCATTACAATGCATATCATTTACTAAACATGCTAATGCAAATCCTAACACCTCCTGAGCAAGGGCGATCAAGGCCTGGGTTCGTGACACTCAGAGCCCGATTCGACCAAACAATACTCGTATCTAATAGGATTCCTAGGGTCGTATAGCTCATAAGATTGACTCACTAAGACACGTACCATGTCTAAGCAATCATATATACACAAGCCATAAAATCATCTGCAAAGTACACAATTGGGGATCACCACTAGACTTACAAGAATTTCCAAAGGGAACCCCAACTAAGAGACCTCACAACCGAATTGATAACCCAACCAGACTATGCTCAAATTCATTTCATGAATCAATTAAAACATGTATATGACATATCTATATATATATATATATATATATATATATATATATATATCAATTTAAATCAATTTATGTAATACAATGTCACATATATGAAAATCAACAAGTAAAGAGAACACTCACAAATGATTGGCTAGTCTTAGCCAATCCAAATCCAACCACAAAAGCACTAGGATGCCTCCAATGCACTCCTATACACCTCAACCCCCAATTGGCCTAATCGAGTCACTTAGATCAATAGCAATCCCTACAAAATACATGGTTCGTACAATACTAAAATCAGTCCAAAGTATGCTAAACAATCATGTTTAAACCCAATCTATAGCCAACTAATGATCCTAGAATGGTTAAACCCATGAGCCAAGTCCATATTGCTCAATTCAACCATTTAATGTCCTAATTAACCCACATTTAACCCAAATAAATGCATTAGGTTGATCCCCATGACCCAATCACTATAATACTAGGCATTCAATCATATTTAAGGTCAATTAGACTAATTTCATGTCAATTTAATCAATTGACCAAGTCTAGGTCAAAATCTCCAATTCAAGCCAATACATAGCATATGCCCCAATTTGGAGAATAATCTCTTCAATGGGCATAGAGCCAAATTGAACTAGGTCATTCAATTCTAACACATGTCCAACCATTCTAAACCCATAATTTCATATAATTTGGGTCCAATTAGACAATTCCCAAGTCAATTTAATCAATTGACTTGATTTAGGCCAAAAGCCTCAATTTGAGCAAATCCCCAAATTACATGGCAATTTCTCAAATTACATGGCCTAAACCAAAACTACACTACACTAGGGTTATCCACTAATCAAGATCAGTAAATTGGAGTTCCATACCTCCACATTTACCCATCTAATCCACATAAATCACATGCAAATTGAATTAGAAACCCTATGTCCAAAATCCTAGTTTAGGTTAAATCCATATAACCCCTCCAATTTTATGTTAGACATTGGGGGTTTTACCATTTATAGACTCCCAACATCCTCTAGATTAACATATCTCAAATTAAAGACCTAAGTCCAACATTGGTTTTCCAACACTCCCTTAAATTCTGGGATTCATGGGTCGAAAACACTCATTAGGTGTTGATATAGGTTAGGGATGGTCATTTACACGATCTCCTTAATCTATCGTTGGATGGATATAAAAATTGGGTATGTCGTTTACAACGGATAGGTCTGCATTATGAACGGTGGAGATCTTGATTTAGGATTTCTTCTGAGAGATCTAATCTCTGAAACAAAGCTAGTCGGAGATTCTGGATTTCTCGTGGTGTTTCGCTCAAACTTGTAGATCTCATAAATCTACCGTTGGATGGATATCAAATTTGGGTATGTAGTTTATAGCTGATATGTCTATATTATGTACGGTGGAGATGTTTACAAATTCAGTATTTTGTGTGATATAGTCATCTGAGTTTGAGTATTTGCAGCATGAAAGGAGAAATTGTCTGATTAGAGACTTGTTCATCAAAGATACATATCTTTTCGGTCCACCGTTGGATTGGGCTGATATTTGGACAGAAGGTTTGTTTCTTCCCACACTTCAATCTGTACGGTTGATTTTGTGATTACACATTTCTGTTGGTATATTGATACATCTGAACAGAATAGTAAATGAAGAATTGGTGGGGTTGCTTGTATTAGACCTAAATTTAGAATATGAACTTAGACCTTTCCAAATAGCTTGCATGTCAACTATGTTGACCTAGTTGCCATTGTTGATGAACCCATGATGCAAAATCAGTAATATACATGGCTGAACATGGTGACCTAGTGTAAATCGACAATATGGCCTAAGTATGGAAAATTTTATATTTTAGGGCTTTTGATGCTTTTGGCCTAGAATCATTGAATTGATGCAACTTATGTTTAATTAAGCATGATTAGGGTTGATTATGCTACTGATTTGGTGGTTGTGACCATATCATGGGTTAGGCCTACTTGTGATCAAGTGACCCAATTTGGGCATGTTTATGCCTAAAGGAATTGAAAATCAGTATTTTTGATTAATAGAATGGTTTATGTATGAGAACTATGCATTAGAGGCCTAAGTCATGTGATTTGAGTTGAATGATGGGATTAGATGAGATTTAGGCCTATTGTTTATATGTGGACTGATTTAGGGTTGATGTGTAATGTCCATGTGATTGAGCATAGAAATTGTTGTATGGTAGGATATTGATGAATGTTTCAGGATCTTGATTTGGGTTGATTCGGTTTGGTGATCGTGTGTGGTTAAGTACTCTCGCGAGGCTTGGTTGTGAGTAGACTTCATTTATGATTATATCTTTTATGTCATCATATCACTTATATATTGTATGTTGAAAGCATGAATGTGTTCTAATGTTTTGAATGATGCATGGATTTGAGAAAACCTTATGACTTTGGTTGGGCCCATCTATCTGGCTAATAGGGGGACTTAACCTTGTCATAGGAGGGTTTTAAAAAGGAAATATTTGGGGATGAGAACGGTACGGTGAAATAGACATGCACTAGTAACCCCAAATAAACATGATTGGGGTCAACGGTACGGTGAAATAGACGTGCACTAGTAACCCCAATGCATGTGGAATGTGGATCTAAATTGATAAGCTTTTACTTGCATCGAACTTATTATAAATGCTTGATACCTATATGTTATGAGCTTTTAATCGTGCTACACATTGACATGCATACATGATATTTATTGATGAGTATTGATAGCATATTTGGATTCTATTCACTGGGCACCGTTGGCTCACCCTCATTTTCTTCTTTCAAGTCCTTCTGTCCTGAATAAGGGCAAAAAAGTAGTCATATCTTGAGGGCCTTGCCGGCGAGAGAACCCAAAGCCTCGATGTGAGTTGAGAGGCATTTTGATTGAATTGTGTTTTAAATTATGGAGTATTATATTTTGGATTATGTAATTATAATACTTACCACATTGTAGTATGGGTGAGTTGGGACTTGTTGGATAGACCATGTGGGCATATGACGGTTTTTATTTGTACCCACAATTTTGGACTTTATGTATATGTCAATTTTAATGGACTGTAGGGATTATGATTTTATTTATGGATCATTTTTATGAACTATCTCTTGTCTTGGATGATTAATATGATGGGTAATTTTGTTTAGTACCTTTTGATATTATGTCGTTGTTTGAGATAAGGCTCGTAGGGTCTCAACCACCTCACGGGAGTTGAGGAGTGGTCGGAGATGCCTACGCCGGGCGTCCCGTCTCGGCATTCCGCACGCCATTCCCTGCGGGGTTGGTGGTCCGGGGTGCAGGGCCGCCACAGTTGGTATCAGAGCCTGATTTTACTAGGTTTGGTCTATGTTTTGGACTTAGATGACTTTGACCTAGGAATTGGATGAGAGATTTAGGTGATTAAAAAGCTTAAAAGAACTAACTTAAAAGCCTTACTATCATATTTTCTGTGTGTATTATATGATATGGGTAGTTATGAGGCTTTGTTAATGTTTTAAATTCTTTAATGTGTGATGGTTGCTCGTATTTCTACTTCTCAGTGTCATAAGGAGGAGCGAGAGATTGGGACAGCCACACACAGGGCCATCCGATGATGACCGGATGGGGAGGATGGAGGAAATCATTCAGGCACAGGGCCGCTTGATGGCAGCCCAGACTTCACAGATACAGGCCTTAGTGCAGCAGGTTGAGGCTATTGCTCGACAGTCACCTCAAACAATACCTCAAGAGGCGGGCACTAGTGGGGCCGAGGCTAGTAGAGCTGCAGGGGCAGCAGGACCTCAAATGGCTGTACCTCAGCCTATGCTTACACCTGCTCCTATTGTTGTGGAGAACCCTACTGATCGGCGGATCAGACTGCTAGAGAAGTTTAAGAAGCTAAAGCCTAAGGAATTCACTGGTGGGGTTGACTTGAAGAAGGCCGAAGATTGGCTGAAGAATGTCGAGAAGATCAGTCGCTCCTTAGAGCTTGATGAGGAGTCTCAGGTCCTATGTGCTGCTCACACACTGGAGAGTGATGCAGAGGACTGGTGGCTTTCAGTGTTGGATACACAGGGGGCAGTGAAGAGCTGGGACACCTTCAAACGGTTGTTCTTACAGGCTTACGTTCCAGAGACTGAGAGACAGGCTAAACAACTCGAGTTTTTGAATCTCGCACAGGGCACCATGTCAGTCAGGGAGTACGAGCTCAAATTTAGGCAGCTCGCAGTTTATGCCCCTGGGTTAGTTCAGACGCCGAGTGACAAGATTATGAGGTTTTCTTTGAACTTAAGGCCTGCGATCCGACAGGCCTTGTCTGTGACGAAGATGACTGATTTTACCACAGTGGTCCAGAGGGCCAAACAGTCTGAGTTGGCTGAGCGGGTTGATGGTATGTCTACACGGGCAACTCCAGGTGAACAGACTTCACAACCCGAGTCTGGGGGACAGTTCCAGACTCCGTGGAAGAAGGGAAGGTGGGAAAAGAAGAGAAAATTTTATGGAAGAGCACAGTCTGATGGTGTTCAGAGTAAGGCATCATAGGTTCAGACTGGTATGATGGCCTCACCAGTGGTTTCCTCTCCTGTCCCGATTCCTATTCAGGCACCGAGTGCACCGAGACCCCCATTCCCACAGACTGCTGGCCGAGGCAGAGGTAGAGGCCGAGGAAGTTATGTGACGACATCTCATACTGGGTCATTTGCGCACAGGGCTCCGTTCTTATGTTTTCAATGTGGGCAGGCTGGGCATAGGAAGTCTGAGTGTCCGAATTTTCAGAGAACTCAGGGATTTGTGCAGCAGTCCAGTGCCAGAGAGACAGCGAAGGCAGCTACTGAGCCAGACCCGACAGCATCCAGGACTTTGGTGGAAGGTACTCTTATTATTTGTGGTACTTCTATGCATGTATTATTTGATGTTGGGTCTACATTATCATTCATTTCTGGACGTATGGTAGATAGTTTGCATTTGACTCCTATTAGGGCTAGTACATGGTTAGTGGTGAGTACTGTAGCTGGGGAAAGGATCTACCCGAACATGATTTGTAGCTAGTGTGTGGTTCAGATTGGTGATGTTGAGATGCCTATTGAATTTCGAGTCTTAGAGTTTTTAGAGTTTGATGCAATTCTAGGGATGGATTGGCTCGCGGCTTATCATGCAGTTGTCGACTGTTTCGCGAAGAGAATCATTTTTCAGATCCCCGGACACCCAGTGTTTACACTACAGGGTAGAGCTTCAGACCAGACAGTCACAAGGGGTAGATTTGTGACTGATGGAGATAGGGAGATTTTGGCTGGGTTAATGCCTGATGAAGAAGAGACTAGTAAGGTGATACTCGAGGATATTGCCATTGTTAGGGACTTTCCAGATGTGTTCCCTGCGGATCTTCCAGGATTACCACCGAAGCGAGAAATCGATTTCATTATTGAACTAGTCCCTGGCACGAAGCCTATCTCCATGGCACCATATAGAATGGCGCCAACCGAGTTGAGAGAATTGCAGAAACAGCTCGAGGAATTATTGGCTAAAGGTTTTATTTGCCCGAGCGTGTCACCCTGGGGAGCTCCAGTTCTTTTTGTGAAAAAGAAAGATGGGAGCTTGCGGTTGTGCATCAACTATCGCCAATTGAACAGGATGACCATCAAGAACAAGTATCCTCTCCCAAGGATTGATGACTTGTTTGATCAGTTGAGGGGAGCGAGGTATTTTTCGAAGATTGATTTGCGCTCCGGGTATCATCAACTGAGGATCAGGGAGGAGGATGTGCCTAAGACAGCATTCAGAACCCGCTATGGACATTATGAGTTCCTTGTGATGCCATTTGGTGTGACTAATGCACCGGCGATGTTCATGGACCTGATGCAGAGGGTCTTTAGGCAGTATCTGGATAAGTTTGTCATCGTCTTCATTGATGACATATTGGTGTATTCCAAGACTCGGGCTGAGCATGAGGAACACCTTAGAGTGATCTTGCAAACTCTGAGAGAGCATAGGCTATATGCAAAACTGAGCAAGTGCGAGTTTTGGATCACCGAAGTGAAGTTCTTAGGTCATGTGGTGAGTTCTGAGGGGATTTCAGTTGATCAGTCTAAGGTTGAAGCCATTATCAGTTGGCCTAGGCCTACGACAGTGACCGAGATCAGAAGCTTTCTTGGGTTAGCTGGTTACTATAGGAGATTCGTTCAGGGATTCTCCAAGATAGCTACGCCTATGACTAGGCTCACCCAGAAAGATGTGTCCTTTGTATGGACCGAGGAGTGTGAGAATGCCTTTTTAGAGCTGAAGAAAAGATTGACATCTACGCCAGTGTTGATTTTGCCAGAGCCTGATCAGGAGTTGGTTATCTATACTGATGCCTCTCGCATCGGCTTAGGTTGCGTGTTGATGTAGAAGGATAGGGTCATTGCTTATGCATCGAGGCAGTTGAAGGTGCATGAAAAGAACTACCCTGTTCATGACTTAGAACTGGCCGCAGTGGTTTTTGCTTTGAAGATTTGGAGGCATTATCTCTATGGTGAGAGATTCACTCTGTATTCTGACCATAAGAGTCTCAAGTACTTGTTCTCTCAGAAGGAATTGAACATGAGGCAGAGGATGTGGTTAGAGCTCCTCAAAGACTATGATTTTACATTGGAATACCACCCAAGTAAAGCCAATGTAGTGGCTGATGCGTTGAGCAGGAAGCGCGTAGAGACAGTTATGGTAGCACGCCAGATGTCTCATGAGTGGAGACTACTTGAGGCGGCTACGGTTATGAGTGTATGTGCTACCCCTTCAGATCAGATTGTGATATGTGCTCAAATGAGAGCTCAACCTACACAAGTCCAGGAGGTAATTGACCAACAGAGACTTGACGTTGATCATGGGATGTACAAGTCTTGGGCTGAGAGCAGTGATTTTACTGATTGGCACTTGTCATCTGATGGTGCCTTGAGATTTAGGGGACGTTTATGGGTTCCCGCAGATTCACGACTCAGACAGAGTGTTCTTCAAGAGGCTCACAGATCTCATTATGCTATTCATCCTGGCGGAACCAAGATGTATCATGATATGAAAAGAATGTATTGGTGGCCCGACATGAAGAGAGAGATAGCTCAGTTCATTCAGAGGTGTGAGATTTGTCAGAGAGTCAAAGCTGAACATCAGAGGCCTGGAGGGCAGATGCAACCGCTCGCCATTCCTGAGTGGAAATGGGAGCACGTCACTATGGACTTTGTTGTGGGATTACCCAACACCCCGAGGAGACATAATGCTGTTTGGGTTATTATTGATCGCTTGACCAAGTCCGCTCACTTTCTACCGGTGAACACTAGGGATTCTATGGATAAGCTGAGCAGACTCTATATGCGGGAGATAGTCAGATTACATGGAGTGCCAGTTTCGATTGTGTCAGATAGGGATCCGAGGTTTACATCGGTATTCTGGCAGGGGTTGCAGAAGCAGCTCGGCACTAGACTAGATCTCAATACCGCTTTTCACCCCCAGACGGATGGCCAGTCTGAGAGGTTGATATCTATTTTAGAGGATATGCTTCGAGCTTGTGTCCTCGAGTCCAGTGGTAACTGGGAGGAGTACATACATCTGTGTGAGTTCGCGTACAACAACAGCTATCAGTCCAGTATTGGCATGGCTCCTTTTGAGGCATTGTATGGTCGACCCTGTAGATCTCCGATCTGTTGGACAGAGGTAGGGGATGTTGCAGTGATGGGACCAGAGTTTGTACAAGAACACACAGAGAAGATTAAGAGGATCAAGCATAATATGAAAGTAGCCCACGACAGGCAGAAGAGTTACACTGATGCCAAGCGGAAGACCGTAGAGTTCGAGGTGGGTGACCAAGTTTTATTGAAGGTCTCACCTCAGAAGGGCCAAACTAGATTTGGAATAAAAGGCAAACTCGCTCCGAGATTTATTGGGCCGTTCGAGGTTTTAGAACGAATTGGCCCCGTCGCTTACCGATTAGCCTTGCCACCTCAGTTAGCAGCAGTCCACAATGTCTTTCACGTGTCAATGTTGAGAGTGTACAAGAGTGATTTTGATCACGTCTTGGACTAGAGGAACATTGATCTGAGGCAGGATGTGACTTATGATGAGGAACCTATTCAGATACTTGACCGGAAGGTCCAGAGGTTACGTAACCGCGAGATTCCAATGGTTAAGGTGAGATGGCAGTTCCATGGCGAGGAGCAGGTTACTTGGGAGCGTGAGGACTACATGATGGAGCACTTTGCCGAGTTCATGGGCTTAGGTAATTTCTAACCTTATGAGGAAGAGGTTGCGAGTTCGAACTTGGGGGAGGCCCCTGGACTGTGCAGTGTTCTGCATAGGGAAAGGACAAAGGTCGTTGGGTGCGTGCAGTGTTCTGTGGACCCCAATGAAGACAATACTGTGGATATATAATGGCTAGGCGTTCGCCCCGAGGGGGTGCGCCCGCACCTGGGTAGGGGGCACGCTGTGCAACCCAGGGTGTGACAGCTACACCTAGGTTAAATATCAATTTTATGAAGAAATAGAGTGAAAAATACTCACTTATGTATCGATTTGTCTTAGAAATACCAAAAATCCCTTTTTTCTCCTCTTTCCCTTCGTCCGTGCGATAAAAATGAAAATTATTGATTATTTTTTTATAGTGAAAATTGACAAAAAAAAAAATTTATGATTCCCTTGCTTAACATTAATGGTACCATTTCATGAACAATATCCACAAATGAACAGTAACCTCTTTTAAAAAATAAAAAATTACTACTCATTGTCTTCATTTTTTATTTATTATACGCCCAATACTTATTGAAAATATACGTTTTATTATGTTCCGAACTCGTTTTTAACATTCTCAAGTTCATTTGACACATGTACACATGATTTTCACGAACACATACGTGTATTATATCCCTCGGTGTACGTATACGTCAACCAAATACATTGACTAAAAGTACAAGATGTTACAGTCACTATCTGAATCCTCGGGTATATCTCACTCCACTTGGGTTTTTTATTCTAGTGCTTCTCATCACATGTCATGCGATCCAAACTCTTTTGTATCTTTTAGTCCACTTTGTCCCCTATGCCTGCCATGACTACTGATGGCACTCCGATGTCATTAGTAGGCATTGGTTCTATTACCAAACCTTATTTGTTTATCTCTAATGTCTATTGCATTCCTAAATTGAAATTGAACTTAATTTCTGTTAGCCAATTATGTGACTCAAGATATTCTATTCAATTTTCTTCTGATTCTTGTTATGTTTAGGATCCTCGTTCTCAAAAGCTGATTAGGACAGGCTGTAAAGAGGGTGGACTGTATGTCTTGGAGAAGTTGAGGTTCCAAATGTAGTAGCTTCTAGTGTGGATATGTCTTCTTTTCGTTTATGTCCTACTTCTAATTTTTATTTGTGGCATTCTTGACTTGGTCATTTTTTGCTCATTTAACATTCTTAATTTCAAGAGGTGCTTTAGGAAATTTGCAATCTCATGATATTTTTTATTGTATTGGTTGTACACTAGCTAAATTTTCTGTCTTACCTTTTAATCGCAACACTTATATTTCTCAGACACCTTTTGATTTGATTCATTTTGATGTTTGGGGATCAACTCCTATTGCCACAAAAGGGTGTCTAAATATTATGTTTCCTTTATAGACAATCATACTCGTTATTGCTGGATTTACCTTATGAAACATTGTTTTGATTTTTTTTAGCATTTATGTTGCATTTCGTGCTCTTATCCAAACACAACATTCTGCTTCAATTAAATGCTTTAAATGTGATTTGGGTGGAGAGTATACTTCAACTAAATTTTCTAATTTACTTGCTTCTAACCAATGTTTGGTTGGTTGAGTGGCTCGGGGCGCTCGTCTCTGAAAACAAGGTCACGAATTCAACTCTCTACTAGCATTAGCTACTGGGGGCGTCTCCCGCTTGAGTAACCAGGGGCCCAAGGGATTAGTCAGGACAAGATACTCTTGGTTATCAAAAAAAAAATTACTTGCTTCTGATGGGACTATACTTCAAACCTCTTGTACTGATACCCAACATCATAATGATGTTGCTAAAAAGAAACATAGGCACATTGTTGAAACCACTTGTTATCTTCTTTTGTCTGCTAACATTCCAAATGAATTTTGGGGTGAGGCAGTCCTCACAGCAATTCGTTTGATTAACATGGTCCCTACTTTTCATACTTTAGGTCTTTTCCCATTTGAGAAGTTATATGGTCATGCCTCAGACTATTCTTGTCACGCCCTGGGTTGCACAGCGTGCCCCCTACCCAGGTGCGGGCGCACCCCCTCGGGGCGAACGCCTAGCCATTATATATCCACAGTATTGTCTTCAATGGGGTCCACAGAACACCGCACGCACCCAACGACCTTTGTCCTTTCCCTATGCAGAACACTGCACAGTCCAGGGGCCTCCCCCAAGTTCGAACTCTCAACCTCTTCCTCATAAGGTTAGATTTCGCAACTTGAGTACCCATTCCCAAGTTGCGAAATCTAACCTTATGAGGAAGAGGTTGCGAGTTCGAACTTGGGGGAGGCCCCTGGACTGTGCAGTGTTCTGCATAGGGAAAGGACAAAGGTCGTTGGGTGCGTGCGGTGTTCTGTGGACCCCAATGAAGACAATACTGTGGATATATAATGGCTAGGCGTTCGCCCCGAGGGGGTGCGCCCGCACCTGGGTAGGGGGCACGCTGTGCAACCCAGGGTGTGACAATTCTTCTTTAAGAGTTTTTGGTTGCACCTGTTTTGTTCTTAGACCTCACGCGGTACGCAATAAGTTTTTTGCGCATTCTACTATTTGTGTGTTACTTGGTTATGGTGCGGGACAAAAGGGTTATCGTTGTTTTGATCTTGTTGCAAATAAATTGTATGTCTCTCGCCATATTTTGTTTCTTGAGCATATTCATTTTTTTTTCTATTCTCGCTCATCCTCATAATTTGATTAAGTCTAATACCCTTCATATTGATCTATTTGCTGATGATAGTGATAGTTCACCACCTTTTATAAATGTTGCACCATCTTCTGTCACTCATTCCAGCAGAGATGATACTTTGAGTTCTGCATGTGTTAATATTTATGATGCTCTACCCTCAGCAGATAATAATGTTTCGTTCACCTCTACGGTTGTCGAAGCATCTCCTGTGACTATGGATCCTGTTTTGCATCCTCGTTATCCTCAATGTATTCGTAATTCTACCCGATCGCCTAATTTTTCTTATTCTTGTTATTCATCTTCGTTTTCTACTTTTTTGGCATTTATTCACAATCTTTTTGAGCCAAATTTGATGGTTTAGTTGAGAGGTACAAGGCACGGTTGGTTGCAAAGGGATTCACTCAACAATATGGTGTAGATTATGATGAGACTTTTGCCCCTGCTACAAAGATGACTATTGTTTGCACTTTTATTGCAATTGCTTTTGTTTACCAATGGAACATGTCTCAAATGGATGCGAAGAATGCATCTTTGAATGGGGACCTTAAAGAGGAAGTGCATATGGTTCCTCCTCCAGGTGTTGCTCATAACTCGAGGAGGTATGCAGACTCAAGAAAACACTATATGGTCTCAAACAGGCCCCTAGAGCTTGGTTTGAGAAATTCTCTACCGTCATTGCTTCTCTTCACTTTCGCCCTTGTGATCATGATTCTGTTTTGTTTGTTAGGTCCACACTTGCAGGGCGTATTGTTCTCTTATTATATGTTGATGACATGATTATTACTAGTGATGATATTGATGATATTGTAAAGTCGAAGTTAGAATTAGCTCATCAATTTGAGATGAAAGATCTGGGCCCTCTACGCTATTTCTTAGACATTGAAGTAACCTCTTCTCCTAAGGGTTATCTTCTCTCTTAGTCCAAGTATATCGTGGATATTCTTCAGTGAGCTCGCCTTACTGATACTTGAACTGTTGATACCCTTTTTGAGACTAATGCTAAATACACCTCTTCAGATGGTACTTCGTTGTCAGACCTACCTTGTATCGCACTATTGTTGGTAGTTTGGTTTATTTAATTATTACTTGGCCAAATATTGCATATGCGGTCCATGTTGTTAGCCAGTTTATAGCTTTTCCTACTACTGTTCATTGGGCCGCTGTTATTTGTATTCTTCAGTATATTCGAGGCACTATGCATCATAGTCTTCTTTTTCCATCTTAATCCACTTTGGAACTTTGCGCGTATTTTGATGTTGATTGGGCTAGCGATCATATAGATCGTAAATCCACAACAAGTTTTTGTATCTTCTTAGGTGATTCTCTTATTTCTTGAAAGAATAGGAAACAAATTGTTGTTTTCATATCTTTTATAGAGGCTGAGTATCATGCTTGGCATCTACTACAACTGAGATTATATGGTTGCGTTGGTTACTTGCCGATATGGGTGTTACACTTACTGCTCCTACTCCTATGTATTGCGACAATAAGAATGTTATTCAGATTGCACATAACTTAGTATTTCATGAGTGGACTAAGCACATTGAGATATATTGTCATCTCAATCGTCATCATCTCCAACATGGCACCATCTCTTGACCTTTTGTCTCTTCGTCTTTGTAGATTACATAATTCTTCATGCAGTCTCACACTGTTTAGTGTTTCAGGTTTCTTATTAGCAAACCCTCGATGCTTGTTGCAGTTACATTGTGAGTTTGAGGGGGGATATTAAAGTAGTGTAGATATATTATAGCTTAATGATGGGTAGTTTAGTAATTTCACCTTTGTTGCATTGTTTATATAGTTGCATTATTATTTTCTATAATTTCATTCTTTTGCATTTAATAATGAAGCCCTAAGCATTATTATCACAAGCATCTACCGAAACACCTTCTTCACCTTTGAAGAAGATATGAGAAAGAGGAAGGGAATAAAGACAGAACAACTACTCACAAATGAGGACAAACATCTCTTTAAGAACCTCAAAGGGAACAAATCCAAAAAGAAAAGACAGCTTGGTGGACAAGGCTCCTACCTGTGTGAGGTTATAGGGAAGGGTCAAACCACTTTTGAGTCTATTGTACATAGCATTATATTGTTTTACAAGAGGCTATTTTCATGACTTGAACTCGTAACCACATGAAGTTCTATTTTTAAGGACTTTACTTTAAAATAATTTTGTTCTTTAGAAAATTATTTTAAAATATTTTGTTTTTGGATTGTATCAGTTTTTTCAAATTTTATATCTAATGAAGTTTAGGGTGTCATTTGATATATAATTTGGATAGAGTGTTTTTTATTTTTTATTTTTTTTATATGAAAAACCTAAAAAATATATTAAAAAAACTGCAATTGATTGGTTGAATTTTTAAATTTTGTTGGAAAAATGAGTATTATAACATGATTTTTCACTAACTTTGAGTCAAATTTTAAGTGGAAGCCACATATAATTTTAGGTGAGATCAAGTAAAAGATTAATCCCTAATACGTAAAAATTAAAAGTATATAATTATTTGGCCATACCAATTTTAATATGAATGAGAAATTGAAAACAAAGTAGCCTAGTTGGTATGCTAAAGTTGTGTGTAATGTGTAAAATAGTTGTCCCATATGCGAAAACTAGAAAAGCAAATCTCACTATTAAAGATAACTACACAACTACATATGTCTTAGCATTCAAGGAGTTAAACAAAGGCTTAGGGTGATGCCTCGCATGCGCGTGTGTGTGAAAGGGCAACTTTGGGAGCACAAACTTTGCACTTCTCACGTGCGCATTGTCGCAAGGAGCTGGATTGCTTTTTATTTTAGGAAATTGAGCCAGATCGAATGGATCAGATGCGTCAATGGAGGTGGGATCTAGATCATTTGTTGGAGATATCCAAATATGATGAATAATTGGTACGTCCAATTTGATAAACCTGGTTGAGTGATTGAAGCCGTTGGATCACATCCAATGTGATCAAGCACGATCAGACGGTACGATATCGTAGGTGTGCCCATTGGAACAGATAGATCATGCCTACATAGATCGAGCGAGATCCAACGTGTACGATCATGTGTGTTGATCACGACCGTTAGATAGCATCTAATTGCGATCAAAAGCGATCCGACGGTGCACAAACAAACACTATTTACAACCACCAAAAGCCTATAAATAGGTCCCTCCAAACATCAGAAAAATCATCCAAAAACATCAGAATTCTTAGAATTTCCTACTTTTTCATTCTTATCTATTTTCACATTTATTTTGTGAGAATTTACTAGCAATGTTGGTTCGAATATCTTAATTATTATAGTGCTGGAATAAAAAGAGAAAGATCATTGTATCCTGAAAGACAATTATCATAAACTATTAGCACCTTAGTGGAACAAAATTGTCTTAAGGATATAAAGGAAAACTCTAACCTTAATCTACGATTTTTGTCTCTAATTTGCCTAGCTATTGATCTAGTTTACACTAAACAAGTCTTGTTCCGTCTCAATGAAAAAAAAAAAAAAAGGTCTTGTTCCAAGTACCTTTAAACAGTGAATGAAAAGCAACTTGTTATTTTAGAAGAATAGTTTTTAAGCGAGACTTCACATATTGTATGTGACTCTACCCGTTAGTCTAGGGACTTGCCCGATTGATTTAATCAAAAAGCTATATAATTGGTGGAGACTGCTATCACATATTCAATAAAATCTTATGAAGAAAGTATATTATTTTTTAAATTTATGTCTTTTTATTAAATCATATCCTAACAAACTTAAATCCTTACATTCCAACACACATAACTAGACAATTTACAAAAAAAGAAGATATTCCTAAAAAATCCTACAATTATAACTAACAACCTTGGAAACAGAAACCTTTTCTTTCTAAAAGCAAACTTGACTGCCCTTTGGCCTTGGCTTTTCATAAATATCATATTTTCCTAAAAATAATAATCCTAACCTAAGCATCACATGTATAAAAGCTACTCAGCACCTGCCTTGCCTACATGACACCTGGCTTTCCATTTCACTTTTAGCTGGCAACATTCGCCTGAGCTGAACCTATCTGTGAACAAGAAATTCAAGGCCACACACAAAGATCAATAATAAAACCTTAAAAAAAGAAAACAAAGAAAAAAACAAGATTGATTTTTTTTTTTTAATCCGTTCCCTCCAATGTTGCTTCCTCTTCCGATCCAAACCTCTCTTTTAATCCGCCATTTCTCCGATCTTAACACGTGAAAACACAATCCTCATCATCATCATCATCATCATCATCATCAATGGCGGATTCCAAGCACATGAAACCCCAACAATCTCATCATCATCATCATAGACAGAGTTATCATCATCATCATCATCGTCTAGGGTTCAAACGAGCCCTCTGTTGTTCCTTCGGAATTTCTCCCGAAACCCCCGAAGAAGAAACCCTAAAACCTTCTTCAAGACCCAAAACCCCTCAAAAATCCACAAATTCCATCCCCCCCAATAATTCTCCCCAAACCAACAGAACCGCTTTAGCCAAAGTAAGCCGCATCGATCCTCGCCGTATCTTGTCTCCCGGTAGGGTTTCTCCGATCGACTCTGACACGCATCTTTGTCCCTTGCCGGAAATCGCGCCGGAAACTGCATTGATCGGAGTTGATGATGATGATGATGACGGAGCTGATGAGGAGGTGGAGGTGATGAAAGAGGAGGAGGTGGAGATTAAGAATGTGGGTGGTGGTTCTTGTGTTGGTGGTGTTTATGATGTTAGGTTGAGTTTGAAAGGGAAGAAGAATGGTGAATGTTTGGTTTTGGAGTTAGATTCTAGGGTTTTGTGTGAGAATAGCGAGGTGTTTGCGAATTTGGTTTCGGATTGTAGGAAGAAGAGTTCTGGTTGTTCTGGTGGTGGTAATCTTTGCAGGATTGAAGTTCCTGATGTTGAGAATTTGGGGGTTTATCATGAGACAATTGCACTCATGTTTGAGAAAGATATCACTAGAAGGCTTGTTAAGATGGGTGTCTCACATTCTATAGGTGTTCTTGAGGTGATGCTCTGAATCAATCTCAATTCTAGTGTTCCACATTACCTGTTTAATTCATGCATTTTATTAATTTGCTTTCTATTTGTGTTTGTTGTGTTCTTTTTGTGAGTTTGTTTTGACCCTTTTAAGCTCTAGTGAATACATTATTATTTTTTTTCTCTTTAAGATATATATGTTTTCTAACATGCAATCTCATGATGGAAGAATGTCATTGTGGAAATGAAATTAGTGTTATTTGTAATCTTATAATGTGAATCATTTAATCTGTGATTGGAAAATTAATCAAATTGGACCAAAGAATGTATATTGGTGGCATGATTATGATTGAAATGGCTTATTCTTGGTTGAGTAATGTTTACCTTGAATGCTATTGTCAATCTTGAGGGGAAAAAGGAGCTTTTAGCAATGTGACCTTTCTTAATAATGCATTAATTCTATGAGAATTGCTTTTATTTCCATACAGACAATTGATTTAATTTATAGTCTGACCAGAACACAGATGAAAATCATTGATAAAAAGGAAAAGGAAGTGAAAATCAGAATAATAACTCATTGCTCATGTGTGAAATACCAGCTTTGCTGGTTACTTTTTGGGTAATATAGCTGCAAAGATGATATTATTATTTATCATTATTGAGATGACCATGAAAACATGTACATGTATTCCAACATTTCTAGCATGTACTTAAAAAAGGTTTTTACGAATGATGAAAATCTAGACTGAAACAGAAAAGGGGAACACATATTTGAGGACAATGAAAGTACTAAAAATTCTGAATGCTCAAGCTATCTGCATGTCTAATTCATGGGTATGTTTTTCATTTAATGGTTAGTAACAATCAGACCCTTGCATCTCATTGATTGGAAAAGCTTCGATAAATATATGAGCAGTATTTTTTGCTCTTTGTTTTCTGTTCTTTTGATTGGGTATTTCGGTTCTCTGAATTTCCCATCAGGTAGCAGCTAGTATCAGGTTCACCAAGGGTGTATCGTCGTGCTTGCAATACCTTGAAGCTGTTCCTTGGACTGAGGGAGAAGAAGAGAAGCTAAATAAGCTTTTTACTAGATACAAATTTGATGACGCAACAAAGGGAGACGTGTTGTCCAGGCTTTATACCCAAGAGCAAATTAATTCGCAAGAACATTTGGCCATGCAACTAGTTTGTTCTTTTACCAATGGCACTGATATTAATGCAAGAAGTGAGCTGAAGTCCTTTGTAAAGGGCCTTCTGTCAAAAAGTTCAATCTACCAGAAGAACTTGCCTGGCCTCAACAAGGAAGATCTCTATATAGTTTGTCAGTCTTGTTTGGGTTCCCTTGTGATTCTATTTGAAGAGGCTTGTGATTCTACTACACCTGATCAGGAAAAGGAAAAACCAACAAGACAGAAAACAGCAAAGCCTTTGATCGAAAGGATTTCGAGGCAAGTCGATAATCTCAACTGGCTTCTCGAGATTTTGCTGGAGCAACACATGGCAGAAGGATTTGTAGACGTTTGGGCCGATCAGGGCGATTTGCTCAGAATGCATGAGAGGGTGTCTCCAATGGTGAGATACGAGATTAGCCGGATATCAGCAGCGATATTCGTTGCACTGGGAAGAGGGAAGCTGCATTGCCGGGCAGAGACACGGTGCAGGGTCCTCAAAGTGTGGTTTGAGCCAATGCTGGTGGACTTTGGATGGCTGCAGAGATGCAGAAAAGGTCTTGATGTTAAAGTGTTGGAAGACTCAATAGGTCAGGCGCTGTTAACACTTCCCATGAAACATCAACGCCAGTTCTTCATGGAATGGCTGCGCTACTTCTCTAAGCAGGGAAGGGAGTGCCCTAATCTGGGCAAGGCATTCCAGACATGGTGGCGCAGGTCTTCGTTGAGAAGCTCCGAGAATAACAGTTGTCCCTCTTAGATTCTTCCTCTATTACTTTTTGAATGTAGGTAGCCGGCCCCTGGTGTCTAGTTTTCTCTAAAACTGATGGAAACCAGCCAGTCATGTAAATTGATTCGAAGCTTCATCAATGGAACTTGGATTCCAAATGGCTGTGCCACACTTGACCATCGCATCACCATTTCTAATCAAATCAAAAACCTTTTGGCATGATTTTTGAAATGATCAAAATAAGAAGTTTTGAAAGATAAGCTAATGACCCATTCCTATTATTACAAGGCCCTATCTTTTGCAAACCCAGTTCCTATTCTCTACTTCGGATTGATATTTTTATGGATTAAAATCTTGGAAGTATTTTTAAAGTGGAAAATGTTATTCTCAATACAAAACTGTAAATGTACATGCAATTATATTTTTGAGTGCATTAGATGTGCGTTTTACAAATTTTAATGTGTATAATAAATGATTTAACCAACGTGAAAGTGTAGTTGTAAATGTAGTTATGAAAGTTGCCTATTTAGAATTGATATTATTAGTTAAAACAATAGCAAAAGAAGATTCATTATTGCTATAACTTTTATTATTATGTTATGCAAGAGTAGTAATAGTAGTTGAAGAACAAAACAGAGTCTTATTTGAGAGAAAAAAGCCTTGTCAACTTACAATCTACTGGAACCCCTGCAGAAACTACAGCAGAGTTTATTTCTTGAGGCAATTTAGACACACACAGAGAACAGCTCCAACCTTACAAGGCATAGGCCACATAGCTATCCTGTATTCTTTAAGAAGGGGCAGCTCAAGGAAGATCCATCACTGGAAGTATTCAAGGTGGTGCCTCTAAGAAGAGCCCCAAGCAACTCGCCGCGATCGTAAAAGAACTCGACCTTAACGATCTTCTTTTGTTCATCCAACTGTAAGAGCAATGCATTAAAACAGGCATTTACTACACCCATCAAACATGAGCAAGAAAGTGAACAAAATGCAGGGCAAAAAACTGAGTTTATATTTGAGTTCCTACATAACTAGATGATGATTTGTTGAGGTTCTTAAGTTAGAGGTTTACCAACTTCCATCATACCTAAAAGTGTCTCTTTTGTTTTATTTTACTGGTTTTGATCCCAAAATTTATTGAAATAATTAGTCCCTTCATTGAATTTTGACTCATGGAACAGCAACTTTTGTAAAGGACTAGTTGGAGGAAAGAAAAAGAGAGAAAAATAAGACTGCGATCCGAAAATAAGAATACAATCTAAAAAGAAAAAACTTGAAAATCGAGTTTTTATCGTTTTCTGAAAACAACCCGTTTCTTAAAAAAAGTGAAAAACTGTTTTCAGAATCTTTTAAACCAAACAAGTTTTTAGTATTTTTAGATTTTTGAATACAGAAAACTGTATTTGGATTGCAAACCAAACAGGGCCTAAAGAACCAAAAACATGGACTAAAAGGCTTTAAACCAAGGATCACAAACAGTATACATCAAAGAAGTCAAGAATCAAGTGTTGCTATATTCCTTGTTCTTTGGGCTGTTTTTGCAGCTCTAAGTGTTGGTTTTACAATGGAATACTCAAACAATCAATCTAGCAATCAAGCAATCAAGCAATCAAGTTTATGTGGCTAAGCCAATCATGCCTATAGTCACGGATGAAGAGGAGAATTAATGTATTATACTGACAAGATTACAAAACAAGAAGGCCCTCGTTCAACACTTATTTTGGTCATACAAATAGTCACTTATAATCTTTCAGCCTACCAACACGCTACTCTACTGACTCTACTCTTTTGCTAAGTAATCTAGACTACCTATTTTATATTTATAATGAATAAATTAGACTCCAATACAAATTAACCATATATTATAATTAGGACCACAAAAATACCCATTTATAATTAAACTTTCACTCAAATTAAAACTCTATCAATTAGAATTCAAGTCAATCCTAATACTAAGACATACTAAGTTCAGAGTCATGAAAGCAACAATCTAAATTAAAATGTTAGGATGCGTGCACATCTTAATTACAAAGTTGAAGGAAATATTTTGGGTCTTTGTATTAACAAAGAACCTTTGATAGAGTGGAGTGGAAGAAGCAAATCCACAAAAAAGTAACTGAATAAGATATAACAAGTCACCACATGAACAAAGAAAAAGAAACAAGGGGCCTTAATTAATTACCTGAAAAATGGCAACTCCAAAGAATTCTATCATTTCTCCAGTGGGAGCATGGCCTTTGAAAGGACCCTCCATGAAACCCCAGTGTCTAAACTTGTACACTATAACTGGTGGTCCTGAATAAACATGGAGAACCTCCAGAGCAAACCCACGAGGAAAAGCTGTTGTAAATGCCCTGTGAGATGAATCTGCTGTTTCCTCTGCTGGATTGTAGCATCTTAACTTCTCTGGCAAGGAGGTCTGCAATAGTGAATTATACCCTCCCCCAAGCTTTCTTTTCTCTTCCAAACTTATAGGTTGCCTCCCTGTAAATCCCAAGTGTTGTATACATATATATAGTGCCCAACTATTGAAACTATTCAACTTCAATAAAAATAAATTTCAAGCATAAAATTAATAAACTGGGTGTCTAAAAAATTACTATTTTATTGTTAAAATAGTTGATTTTTTTTTTTTTTTTTGAGAAAATGGGAAAGATTGTGGGTGTATTCTCAACGTCTTAAGTAAAGAAAAAGAAAAAATCTTTACCCCCTCCATTTTCTCACTTGTAGAGGCAAGAAAATTTTTATTTATTTATTTCTTTTGAAAAAAGCACTTTGGCTAAAAACCAGACACCTCCCAAACACCTTTAATTTTGATATCTTGTATTTAAGTATTTCCATTAATATATCATGTTTTTGTCGAAATTATTTACTTTTTCTCAACTGTCAAACATACCCTTAATTTTCAAGGACTGCCCATTTCAGTAATTAGTTATTTAATTAAATTCACTTACCATTAAGGCTGAACCTGTAGTTATCTGGGTCGACTGTTTTGTAGTCACTGAAGCATGTCTTGTGAAACATTTCCATTTCCCATGTCTTCACAAGGTTCTGCACCTGTTCCTCTAGGGACCCAGGAGGCCAAACCTATACATCATCAAGAAATTAAACATGATAAAATTGCAATTTATGCCCAGCCCAGATCAGAATTAATAAACAAAGACACAATAATTAAGAGAATGTTTAATTAATTAATTACCTTGGTTCTGCCTTCTTCAAATAGCTTGTTTACCACATCATAATTGGGTGGTGCACCATATCTCCAACTAGTGTTCTTCTCTTCTTCCCCAAAAATGTAACGGCGATACTTGTCTCCCTCTGCAATATTGGAAGTAGCCATGTTCTTCTTGTGATGCTGGATTTTCTGTAGTCAAGAATTTGGGTCTCCTACAGAGAATTTACGAAACAGAAATGTTAGATTTTTTATTTTATTATTATTATTATTAATTTTTTTTTTTAGAGAAATTAAGTCCAAAGAAGGAAATAACCAGGAAGTTTCACCCTTTCAACCCTTGGACCGAAAACTGAATAAAATCATTGTTTATTTATAGGGGTTCTCTCAGCAATAATGTAAGGATAAATAAATAAATAAATAATTAAAATAATATTAATATAAATAATAAAACTCAAACAATAATATGTTTATAATTAATAACAAAATAAATTAAATTAAACATAGCAAAGGTTGAGCAAGATAGAACCGAGACCATTGTAATATACAATGTCCTTAAAATAGATTCGCCCCTCACACTAGTGCAAGAGGTAGATCGACATCCGTCTTCCAGGATACAACGATAGATGAGTAGTTGACTAACATCTCGTCACTACTCTGATGAACTGAGCTTTACAGAAGACTATCACCACTGACAAACACACATCAAAACCAATAAAAGAAAACAAGAGAGGAAGAAAATAATTTTAGGAGTAGTAAAGAACTCTAAAAATTAGTTTGTTTAAAATGAGGGAAGACACTCCATTTTATACTATTAGGAGGGGGTGATGCTCTTAATGCATTGAATAACCTCAAACGTTACGAATTAAATTGAATTTAAAACTATATAACGGTTTTTCCAATTTAATTCGAATTTAAAACTCAATTAAATTATTTAACCGTTACTAACTTTAATTCATTTTTTTTTCTAATTTAATTTGAATTTAAAACTCAATTGAATTTAAAACGTTACAAATCTAATTTTCATTTAATAAATTTTCCAACAATTTTCCACATGAATGAAAATTGACTATAATAACAGACGCTAGACCTGGTGATAGTATTCCATGGTCGAAACCTGCATAGGATAGGTAGGTGTTACACTTTGAACCTTTTATTGTGAAAGTATGTTTACTTTACTAGCTGATTAGTAGACGTGATGTCCTTGAACTGTTCTGTTATTTGTGTAAACGATGACGTATTCCACACGGGAATCGTTTTAATCTCAACTCAGTTCTCATAGCTATGTTCGTTTTGGCCATGAACATCTCCCTGATTCTGCAAGAGTTTTTAAAGAATCAAGCCTGTAGAATTCCCCTTTGAAGCGGCCCTACTTCTCTCTCACATAGGTGATTTCTTAATGAAGAGTAACCCGCATTACTCTGCTCGAATTTTTGACACCTAAGAATCATTAAAAGCCTAGCTTATCCTTTCCCTTACGGTTATCACTGTTTTCATCATAAGAATGAACAAGGGTAATCCCTACAGTGATCTAACACAGTCTTTACAATTAGGTTGTCCCTTTGAACCTAGATCTTGGGATCTCCAGTCAACTAGGTTGGGTTTCCATTGTATCGACTTATTCTGTCATGGGCTTTAGTCCTATTCCCTTCGATGATTTCTCAACTAACTCTCTGTTTAACCCTTTGGTTAGCGAATCCGCAATGTTTTCTTTTGACCTCACACAGTCAATAGAGATAACTCCAGTTAAGAGTAGTTGTCTAATGGTATTATGTCTTCGACGAATATGTTTTGATTTACCATTATACATGTTGCTCTGTGCCCTGTCAATAGCTGATTGACTATCACAGTGTATGCATATTGCTGGCACAGGATTGACGTAGTCATTCTGCTTCTTTCCCACATTTGTCTAATGCAATGAATTTAGGTTCCATTGTGGATCTAGCAATAATTGCCTGTTTGGAGGATTTTCATGATACGACTGCACCTCCTAGTGTGAACACATATCCACTAGTAGACCTCGAGTCTTTTATATCAGATATCCAGTTTGCGTTGCTATATCCTTCAAGGACAGCAGGATATCTCGTATAGTGTAGTCCATAGTTACGAGTAAATCTCAAGTACCTCAATACTCTAATAATTGCTTGCTAATGGTTAGCTCCAGGATTACTTGTATATCTACTTAGCTTGCTCACTGCATAAGCTATGTCAGGTCTTGTACAACTCATTAAGTACATTAGACTACCTATCACCTTGAGTACTCTACTTGAGAGACACTCTCACCTTTATTCTTGGAAAGATGAACACTTGTATCTATGGGTGTTTTAGCCACACCATAGTCATCTTGGCTAAATTTTTTAAGAATATTATCAACATAATGTGTCTGGCTTAAAATAAGTTCATTTGATGTTCTTAAGATTTTTATTCCCAAAATAACATCGGCTGGACCCATTTCTTTCATGTCAAATCTTGAATTCAACATGTTATTGGTAGATTTGATCATCTTATCATCACTTCCAATAATGAGCATGTCATCCACTTAAAGACACAAAATGACATACCTATTGTCAGTGTTTTTGACATATACACATTCGCCACATTCATTGATTTTAAATCCGTTAGCCATCATTCTACTATAGAATTTTTCATGTCATTGTTTTGGTGCTTGTTTTAAGCCATATAAAGACTTCACCAATTTACAAACTTTCCTTTCCTATCCTGGCGAAGAAAAACCCTCAGGTTGATTCATGTAGATTTCTTCTTCTAAATCTCCATTTAGAAAGGCTGTTTTCACATTCATTTGATGTACTTCAAGATTGCGTAAGACTGCAATTGCAAGTATCATCCTAATGGAATTTATTCTTGTCACAGGAGAATAAGTATCAAAATAGTCTAGACCTTCTCGTTGTCTGTAACCTTTTAATACAAGTCTTGCCTTGTATTTATCAATTAATCCATCTGCTTTCATTTTCCTCTTGAAAATCCATTTGGAACTTAGGGTTTTACATCCAGGAGGAAGATCCACCAATTCCTAGGTATGATTTTGCATGATAGAATCAATTTTCCTCTTAATGACCTCTTTTCACGAAGGTCCTTCAGAAGAGCTTATAGCCTCGTTAAAAGTTTGAGGTTCACTTTCAAGCATGTAAGTTAGAAAATCTGGACCAAATGAATTTTCTATTCTTGCTCTTTTGCTACGTCGTGGTTTATCAATTATTTCATTATCGTGCTCCTGGTCTTGACTATTCTCAATAATAGTCTCGAGCGTTCGTTTTGACGAACTTGACTTTTCCTTGGATTTACAAGGAAATACATATTCAAAGCACGAAGCATTTCTAGATTTCATTATCGTATTTTTGTGAATGTTTGATATTTTAGACTCATGCACAAGAAATCAATAATCACTATAGTTTTGTGCATAACCAATAAAGATGCAATCAATAGTTTTCGAACCTATTTTAACCTTCTTAGGTGAAGGTACAACCACTTTAGCAAAACATCCCCACATTTGTAAGAATTTATAGGAAGGTTGCCTTCCTTTCCATAACTCATATGGGGTCTTATCTTCTTTTTTTCAAGGTACCTTATTTAAAAGGTAATTAGCCGACAAAATGGCTTCTCCCCACATGTTCTGAGGCAACCCAAAACTTATCAACATTGTATTCATCATTTCCTTCAAGGTACGTTTTTTTTTTTTCGTTCAGCAACACCATTTGACTAAGGTGAATAAGGTATTGTAGTTTCATGTATGATTTCGTGTTGTGCACAGATTTCACCAAAAGGTGATTCATACTTACCACCTCGATCACTTCTCAGCACCTTAATCTTGCTATTGGGTTGATTCTCAACTTCATTTTTTATAAAGAATGAATTTCTCTATAACTTCGTCCTTGCTTTTTAGGAGATACACAAAACAATATTTGGTGCAATCATCGACAAAAGTAATAAAATACTCATTACCGCCTTGTCACGATGCCCCTGATGTAGGCTGATGTCATGACCGGCACATCGTACTATACGCTGTACATATCCATATACAATATACAATACACTGTCAGCCTCAACGGATATTCCCAATAATTTCCAAATTTTTTTAGAAATTTCGGCGGTATATCCCCATTTGTTGGACAATTCACATGTTTCCCTGATATACCACAAATCAAATCATATATATATATATATAGTTAATTCATCCACACATCTAGCCATTCACATTTCATTCATTTTTCAAATCATATCATCTGTTCTTTCCACCATGTAATTATGTAATCATGTACAACATCATTAGCATTTCATAATTCAATATATTCAGCTATCTTGTATATGCCCACACATCTCATCTAGATGATAATACATATATATATATATATATATATATATATATATATATATATAATGTGTGATATATATCAAACTAACACAAGTATAATCCATTACTCCAATGCATACATACATCAACAAAGTAAGGATTCGGATCACGAGTCGATCACTCTCTAACTTTCCTTTTTTCCTTTTAACTCTGTACCTGAAATATTGAAGGAATGAAGTGAGCAAACAACAAGGTCAGTGAATATATCTCTTGATATGACAATCATATGCATTTAGGGAACCATGACATTTAAAATCATTTAAAACAATTATTAAACATATTCATCATTCAACGAATATATCATACATGTCAACAACATAGATTTCATGATTTTTCAAGAAAACAATGTATTATTTTCAACTAAAACCACAATCTCTCTCCTTCTCGTAATGGAGCGGGTACGAACTCCTTATTATGCACCGATAAGGAGCCTACGCTCGGACCTCACATTACTTAATTCATAGTCATTTCAAGGATCTCCAATTCTTGTTAGGATAGACTTTCTGACAATGAGGTTACGTATAACACTCATCCGGGTCTAATTCCTAACGAAATGACACAAACTTGCCTTTGCAGGTCTCACATGCTCCAATGCTAAAAAAAATCATTTATGAATACAAATTAAAACACAATGCAACAATATATGCATAACATATTTACATTCAAACATTTCATATATATATATATATATATATATATATAATGCCATACAAGAACCAAATCAAGAAAATATACTTACAGTACAAGACTTTCCAACTTAAATACAATCACCGTCGCTATCGAGTCCAATTTCAATTTAAATCCAACTAACTCAACCTGTCACAACCACTCCATAATTCAATTTCATTTATTCATATCTATTTACATATTTAATTTCTCAACTCACGTCAAATCACCAATAATAAAGATCAACCTTAAAAATATTATACACATTCTGTGAATTTAGATTCCAACTAAATTTAGGACTCATAAGCAATTGAAAAACTACTATTTCGTTTCCGTGGTCAATCTAGATATTTTTACAAGAAAGAACAATAAAAATAGATTTCTAATTCATATTTCCATTAATTCTCAGTTTTATTTTTCTCCTGGAACATATATCAATTTTATTAAAAATATAATACATTCCTAAAATTTTTCTGTCCACATCAACACGTGTAAAATCAGTCATACTACCATTCTACTACCTTCAACAGGTATTTTACTAAGGTTTTACACGTTCGCGAAGGTCACGAAAGTAAATTTTACTCACCAAAACCATATATTTAGTTACTAAAAATTTCAAATCATATCCAAAAATCACAATCTTAGTATCGAAACGTCCGAAATTCAGTTCTCTATGATTCTATGATCTTAAACTGGAGTTTCACTAGATACCAATTCCATTTTATTAACTGAAAATAATTATAGTACTGTTCACATCACTGTTCTTTGAAAAAACATGGATAATTTTTATTAAAATTGTCAAACGGTCTCCAAAAATTATAAAATTAGCATCGATGGACTCACAACAGTTCATTCTACCATTCTATAGCCTTAAACTGGAGTTATCATCTGGTTTTAATATGATTCGAAAGATTTCCAATATAAACTCTGACTTTCAACAAACTTCCAACAACCATAAAAATTCCAAATGAAAAAATAAATGAAATCTAACCACATATTCGGGACTATTACAGTCTCGGGAGTGTTTTTCAACCTTTTGAGCAAATTTTCATTCAAGTTGGGTCAAAACCCCAATTTTGAAAACATTGTAAAACGGCTCTCATAGCTAAAATTAATTCGAGAGACTCGTTACATCTAGCTTAGATATCAATTTCACGAAGAACTAAAGTGAAAATCACTTACCGCGAGTCCCGATTTGGTGCAAAATCGATGTTCCACCTCTTTTTCCTCTTCCTTCTTCTTTCTTCTCTCTCTTTCTCTTTTTTTTTTTGGTGAGAGTTTGAGAGATTAAAAATGAGAGATGATAAGTATATATAAAAAAATGATCTTATGCACCTCATCTAACTTAATAAAGCAACTTTCCCTTCTTAATATTTAACTTTCATTCATTAAATCATACTATTCATTAATTCATTAAATCATACTACAATCCACATATTTAATTAACCAACCTCATAAATTAATCAATTTAATTCAACTCCATTTTTTAACTTGTAAGCACGCATATAGGATGATCCCATATGTATCATCTTCATTTAATAATTTTATTCATTTACTAATACCTCTTAAATCTAGCATATATTTTCATATACGCATATATTTGCCTCTTACATATAAAATACATTTATTATACATCTCGATATACATGTAATTTAACGTATGTATTTAATTAAAACTACGAGGTGTTACACTCCTCTTGTTTGTACAAATTTTAAATCACATATATCACTGTGAATTAAATCAAGGGGTTTGGTGTTTCTTTAAACACTTTTAAATGATGACCTTGTCAATTTTGCTTCAACACTAGTTTCACACTTATGTTTTGCATCAATTTGGAAAGTGGGTATGTGAGTTGAGTTAATTAATCTACGCAAAGTATCATAATTAACATGTTCTAGTCTACCATGCCACAAATCGGAAGACTCAAGCAAATAACCAGAAGAGTTAGTGCTAGCTTTATTCATTTTTAGCTTGATAATCATTACATTGAGCTTAAAAAGCCCATTACTCACATATCCCTTTCCTACAAAGATTCCACTTTTGGATAATACAACTTTATTTGACTAAAAAACCAGACGAAATCCATGCTTATTCAACAGTGAACCGGACACTAAGTTCTTTCGGATTTTCGACACATACAACACGTTGTTTAGAGTTAGCTCTTTTCCAGAGGTCATCTTCAAGCTAACTTTGCCCTGGCCCTTGATCTCAGACGTAACAGAGTTTCCCATGAAAAGCATCTCCCCATTTTCACTTGGGTTGAAGGAAGTTAACATTTATTTGTTACAACATACATGTCGGGTTGCACCCGTGTCAATCCACCATTCATTTGGGTTCGACCTGACTAGGTTCACAGCAGATAGGCTTATCTCAGAAACATCGTGAATGATGCCGCCCACCACATTAGCTTCTTTGTTTTTATTCTTCTTTGGCAACCTACAGTCAGTAGCTTTGTGACCCATTTTGTGATAATTGAAGCATTTTCCTTGAAATTTTAGTTTCTTAAAAATACCTCCTGCTGGTCATAGTTTGGACCCTTGGCCAGACTTGTTCTTCTTGGCTTTGGAACTCTTAGCATGTTCCACAACATTTGCCTTGGCCACAGCAATAACCTATTTTTTCTCAAATCCACTATCGCCTTCTTCAATACGAAGTCTAAAAATCAGATCTTCAATGCTCATCTCCTTTCGCTTATGCTTAAGGTAGTTTTTGAAATCTTTCCATGCAGGTGGTAGCTTCTCAATAATAGCAGCTACTTAGAAGGTTTCACTCAATATCATCCCCTCAGCATGAATCTCGTGCATGGTTACTTGGATCTCTTGGACTTAACTTATCATAGTTTTGGAGTTGACCACTTTATAATCTAAGAAGCGGCCCACCACAAATTTCTTGGACCTAACATCCTTAGTTTTATACTTTCGGTCTAGAGATTCCCATAGTTCCTTTGTCGTCTTCTTTTCACTATACACGTCGTATAGGAAATCGGTGAGACCATTCATCACATAATTCCGACACAGGAAATCAGAATGCTTCCAAACATCAATGGCAGTGATGACTTGGATATCATGCTCATCATCTTCTTTGTGCTTTGGTGCATGATCAGTCAAGAATCTCACAAGATTCAAGGTGGTCAGATAGAATAACATCTTTTGTTACCACCTCTTGAAATTAAGTCCATTGAATTTGTCTGGCTTTTCGCTATGATTACCAGTATGCGTTGCCGGTACAGTTGTAGGAATTGGCACTTGAACCATGGAAGAGTTTGACACTTGGGTCGCAATAGTATTTATTTTGTTCACGACAGAGTCACTTGCCATTTTTGAAAACACAAAATTAAATTTTGAAAGCTAAAAAAATTATAACATAGACAACTCTTCGAAGATTGTTTCCAATGGTCTCCAATTTAAATTCTTGATCTAATCAACTAGTGAGTCTCCAAGTTAAGTGGTGGAGTCACATGCATTAGGCAAGGCCTCTCTTAAAAATCATGTCTTCTAGAGCAGCTAAGCTGCCTCCTGTTCACTGCTTATCATTATTTAGAACAAGACTCATCTAGTATTGACCAGGGCAATCTAACAGAATTGGTGAAACCAATGAAAAATCTTCGCAAAATAATAATATTTTTTTTCAAAGAACCTAGCAAAATATTTTTCTAGCAAAATAATATTTTCCTATACAACTATTCAATTTATATATATATATATATATATAATAAATATTCACAATTTTTTTTCTTTAAAAAAAAACAAATGCGCATAATATTATTTTTCTCAAAAGTAATATATGCACATAACAAGTATATATTATTTCTACAAAGAATAATATAAATGCATGAATATTATTTGTGGGAAAAATAATCAATATCAATTTAGTAACTTGTTTGTCATTTGAAATCTGTTTTAAGTTGTTAGCAATAACGTAAGGACAAATAAATAAATAACTAAAATAATATTAACATGAACAATACAACTCAAACAACAATATGCTTATAACCAATAACAGAATAAGTTTAGAAATAAACTAAATTCAGCAGAGTAAAGATTGAACAAGATGGAACCGAGGCTTGTGTAACACACAATGTCTTTAAAATAGATTCGCCTCTCACGTTGGTGCAAGAGGTAGATTGACGTTTGTCTCCCAGGATACAACGGTAGATGAGCAGCTGACTAGCACTTCGTTATTACTCGGGCGAACTGAGCTTTGCAGAAGACTATCACCATTGACCAACACACCTCAAAACCAATAAAAGAAAACTAGTGAGGAAGAAAATAATTCTAGGAGTAGTAAAGAGCTCTAAGAATTGGTGTGTTTAAAATGATGAAAGACACCCCATTTTATACTAGTAGGAGGGGGTGGTGCTCTTAATGTCCTCATTAAGAGCATTGAATAACCTCAAACGTTACGAATTAAATTGAATTTAAAACCATATCACAATTTTTCTAATTTAATTCGAATTTAAAACTCAATTAAATTATTTAACCGTTACTAACTTTAATTCAATTTAATACATATAACGGTTTTTCTAATTTAATTTGAATTTAAAACTCAATTAAATTTAAAACGTTACAAATCTAATTTTCATTTAATAAATTTTCCAACATGTTCTCCCTTTAGAATATCCCTCTGATCTTACTCTGTTTTTGTATCTCAACTACTCCTGTGTCTGTTTCAAGAATGGCTCATTGTGTAGTAATACATTGACATTCTTGACACTAATGGATTGAAAAGAATGGTTCGGCCCCCAAGGCCTATAGTCAACTGAATTTGTAAATCTGTCTCATGGGTTCACGTGTAATACTTTCTCTTTTAAAGGACTTGTGCCATGAAAGCCTTTAACTAGGGGTGTTCATCGAGACCGACCAAACCGAAAAACCGAACCAAACCGATGTGATCGGTTCAGTTTGGTTCGATTTTTGTGAAGTTCGGTTTGGTTTTCGGTTTAAGGAATGAAAAAATTGATCGGTTTGGTTTAGACATTGAAAAATCGAATTTAATCCGAACCGAACCGAACTTGAGGGTAATACTATCATTTCTCCTATAACCTTAAGCTTTAAATATGTAGGAATATATATAGGAACATGATTAAAATATCCTTTGAACTTGCTTTTAATTTTAATTTGTTTAACTATTGGATACTTGAAATTAGATGTGTAGTTATTGTAATACCCAGTATTTCACAAAAAAAAAATTATTTGAAAAAAAAAAATTGAATTTTTTTTTGATATATCTAGAACTATATATATATATGAATTGTATATATATAGTTAAGATTTGGATTAAAAACAACTATATATGATTTTTATATAGTTTAATTTCAAATATATATATATATAGTTGATTTTTGGAAACTATATATATAGTTATGATTAAATATGTCTATATATTCATATGTGAATACGACACATATACATATTTCAAATAGTTGATTTTTGGAAACTATATATAGTTATGATTACATATGTCTATACATTCATATGTGAATACGACATATATACATCAAATCACTAATGAAGAAATTTTCATGATGACATAAACATCAAAAGAAAACTCGAAAATAATGTCTAGCAGACAAGGCATAAATCTTAAAAATGTTAGGAATATATTTTGTGTCTTTCACACAAATTTATTTTCCTTTCAGCAAAAGAATGGCCTCAAGGGAAGGAACAACTTCCACTAGCAGGGAACCAATTCCCACTAGACTAACGGAATTGTCCAAAAGAGAGGTTATGACTATGAGGAGCATCGACAATAGAGATCTCTGCCTCCGCCCAATCCTCCATGACAAACTCGCAACACTGGATTGGTTAAATATAACCAAAGTCGAGGGTCAAGTCTCTTACAACTTGGTCAGATCCTTCTATGAAGCCATGAATTACGTAGGACTTCACGGAGATGAGATCAGCCCTAATTTGGAGACAACAATCATGGGAACGAAAATTCCTATCAATATCGAGATTATTGCTCGCCTTTTGGAGATTCCGATTGAGGAGAGGATTATTGATCCACATGAACCCCAGACAGTTGCAGAGATCGCAGAATCTAATGAACAATTGTTCAATTCCCTCGCCAAAGAGTCATACACTCAATCAACATACACCAACCTCCCAAACAATCATCTTAAGTCATCTCTTGCCAGGCTCAGAAAGATTGTATACGGCAACATCTTGCCAGACAACCGAAGATTCATGAGGGTAATTACCCAACGCATGACTTGGAACTTGCAGCTGTCGTATTTGCACTGAAGTTATGGCGTCATTACCTATACGGTGAACGGTTTGAGGTCCTCTCGGATCACAAGAGTCTTAAGTACATATATACTCAGAGAGACCTAAACCTCCGCCAAAGACGATGGTTGAAATTCTTGAAAGATTATGACTTTCAACTCCAGTACCATCCCGAAAAGGCTAATGTTGTGGTCGATGCCCTGAGTAGAAAATCTTATGTTGCTCGCGCTCTTAAGTACGAAATGGGGAAGTTGGCCATAGAGTTGGAGAACTTTAACCTACAACTGAACATAGAGGGACCAATGCCACGACTCTCTCAATTATCAGTCAACTCTGAGCTCGTTCGAAAGATTTCAGCCGCTCAAGCCAATGACTCTATGTTAATGGAGAAACGAGAACTTCTACACAGCGGCCAGGACTTTCCTCATTGGTCGGTCTCAGACGACGGGGTCGTTTTTTCTATAAAAAACGTCTCTGTCTACCAAACGATCCTGCGGTTCGTAACGACGTGCTTACTGAGATGCACTGTTTGAGGTACGCTATGCATCCTGGGGGTGACAAGATGTACAAGGATGTCAAGCGTCAATTTTGGTTTTCTGGAATGAAGAAGGCAATTGCACACTTCGTTGCTCGATGTCTCGTTTGCCAGAAAGTTAAGGCAGAACGAAGACTTCCCTCTGGACTTCTCCAACCGTTACCTATTGGAGAATGGAAATGGGAGAACATCGCAATGGATTTTGTCACGTCCTTACCTCGCAACAATAAAGGGCAAGATGCTTTATAGGTTATCATTGACAGACTTACAAAGTCTGCACACTTCTTGCCAATAAAGTTCACGGATAATCCCGCCAAACTTGCAGAACTATATGAAAGAGAGACCGTACGCCTTCATGACATACCACTCACGATCGTCTCCGATCGAGACCCTCGATTCACATCAAACTTTTGGAAAAGCGTCCAGAGTAGAATAGGTTCTAAGATCACTATGAGCACAACCTTCCACCCTCAGACTGATGGGCAATCAGAGCGGCTTATCCAAATCTTAGAAGACATGTTATGATGCTGCATTTTCGACTTTAATGACGGATGGGCAAAGTATTTGCATCTAGCTGAGTTTACATACAACAACAGCTACCAAACTAGTATCGGCATGGCACCATACGAGGCTCTCTATGGTCGGCCTTGCAGATCTCCGGTATGCTGGTTAGATATGGCAGATCGACCGTAGTTAGGCCCTGAACTAGTTCAAGAGACTTCTGAGAAGATCACACTAGTAAAGGAACTACTTCGTGTTGCACAAAGTCGCCAGAAGAGCTATGCTGACAAGCGGAGACAACCTCTAGAATTTGAAAAGGGGGACTTTCTTTTTCTGAAAGTCCAGCCCACAAGAGGTGTCAAACGCTTTGGGATCAAAGGCAAGCTCTCCCCGCGATATATCGGTCCATTTCAGATCATTGAACGTATTGGCAAACTTGCTTATCGTTTGTCTCTTCCATCGTTCATGCCTAAGGTTCATGACGTTTTTCACGTATCTATGCTTCACAAGTATCGTTCTGATCCTTCGCATATCATCCCTTTAGTCGAGGTTCGGGTTGAGGAAGGAAATACATATCAGGAGAAAGCAATCCAGATTTTAGATAGAAAAACTCAAGAACTACGGCGACGTAGCATACCACTTGTGAAAGTGCTCTGGGATCACCACGGCGTAGAGGAAACAACATGGGAACTAGAAGCAACAATTAAACAGAAATACCCTGAATTGTTTTCTAGTACCAACTCATGATGTGATACATTGTATTATTTTCACTTATCAATCACAGGATGAAACATTGTTTACACCTATCTTGATCTATTGTTTCACTTCAATAACTACGCCGATGTCTGAAAATAATATCAATGGATATAGTGATCCACACATGTTGTGGTCTCCTTATCAACCTGTTGCTACTTCTCAAGCAGATAAGCCTCATCATTACTCGACTTGATTTCGAGGGCGAAATCCCTTTAAGGGAGGTAGAGTGTAATACCCTGTATTTCACAAAAAAAAAAATTATTATTTGGCCAACGCCCGGACGTTTAGGCGCATGACAGAACATTCAGGCGCATGCAAGAACGTTCAGGCGCATGATAGAACGTTCAGGCGCCTGCATGCCAGAACGTTCAGGCGCATGACAGAACATTTAGGCGCATGACAGAACGTTCAGGCGCATGCCAGAACGTTCAGGTGCATGACAGAACGTTCAGGTGCATGCAAGAACATTCAAGCGCATGCCCGAACGTTCAGGCGCAAAAATCTCTATATAAGGAACCCTCCTCATTTCTCATTCCTCACACCAAATCACCTTCTCTTGTGATTTTCTTGTCCTTTCCACGCATTCTAAGTTTTTAGTTTTTGAGACTCTCTGTCCGAGACTCTCGGTGCGGTGCAACGAAGTTCTGTCCGGAGGAAAGCGGCAGATCTGAAAGAAGAAGTTTTTATCTGAAGGTGGGGAACGAAACATAGGTTTGCGTATTTCATAACTTTTATTAAAGTTTACATTCAATTATTATTATGTCTACTATTCATTTACACTGCATTATGTCATATACTGTTTATACTGCCGCACTTATGCCTGTATATTTGGAATTCATGTATTGCACTGTTATAATGCCGGATTTGTGGTCAATCTGACTCAACTAGACTCGGTCTTGTCCTCAGTAACTTTAAATAGTGAACGGGAGGCAGCAGGCTGCTCTAGGCGATTGGTATTTAAGCATACCTTGTGTCTCACCTCTCAACTCGGGACTGATCTAGTTGGTCTTATTGAAAGCTATCGACTTATACAGTAATACTGAATGTCCTAATCTTGCACGTCGTGATACCGACCCTGATAAGGATCACCAGATGTTGCCAAAGTCAGTTTAAATGACAAGAAAAGACTAGACCAGTAGACTAGACCAGTTCATGCATTGGCATCATACATATCACCACCTAGGAACTTATATGGTTTATGACTCATAGAATAGTTAGGAGCTATTCATTACATTTATCTGGAGAGGGACGTATATGAGAACCCGGCTACACCCGGGGAGGGACATCAGTACGTGAATCCAGAGCATCGTTCCTATACGTGAATTCAGGCGATGTACGTTCATCAAACCATTATGAGACGGTGTCATGCATACATTCATATTGATTGATTATGATGCTCACAAGTGTATTTAAGATATTTGATATTGAAGTATGCTTTATTAATTGTTATACTCATGCACTATTTACCCACTGAGCGCGTTAAGCTCACTCCATTATTATCCAATTTTTCACAGGAAATTAGGGTGGACTGGGTGCAGGTTTTGGGGCCCATATTTTATACCCTTTGTTTAATTCATTGGGGATTTTGGAAGTATGTTCCCTTGACCATTTTATGTACAAAGTATTCTGAATTAAATGAAATCAGATTTGTACTGTGTATACTGTATTTCCGCTGTGCACTCTGTTGTTACCATTGTTATTGTTCAAAATGCGCGCCCCGTTCGCGAGTGTACCGCCGATTTAGGCGTGTCCGGGAGGGGTGTGACACTGCCCGTCAGAGAAGTCCCAAATAATGATTCAAATCCAAATCCTACATCAGACCCAGCCTTGAATAGTGATCCAACCGATCGACCATTCACTGACGAAGAGTTATATGCCACACTAAATCAACCTACACAAAGTCATGATAGACAAGGTCCGCAAGCAAATCCACCAACTTGGAACGTGCCAACTCAAGGCACCACTTCGTGCCAAAGACTTCCAACTCCTACGGTACAGTATCAGCCAGTTCCACAAGTTGCTGTGAACCAACAACAACAATATTGGGCGTCATCAAATCTTGGAGGACACAACATCCCAATAAGCCCATTGTTTCAAACTTTTTCACCACAAATAAATCCAAATATCCAAAGGGTTCCAGTTAGGGGATCCCCGCACAATCAAAATAACTACCTTCCACCTATGAACCAATACTTTTCCCCAATGTCTATGACCTACCCTTCACCTACGGGACAAACGACCCATCAACCACCAATGGATCAACCACCAATGGGACAACCGACTAACCTACTTGAACGGTTAGATGAAATGGCATCCAATATTGCTACACTGAAAAAGAGCCACACTAATATATTAACTCGTTTGTAAAACTCCGACGCAGAGCGTGCAAACTCTCAGCCTTCTGTTAGTAGTCGTTCTCTACGTAGCAGTAGATCTCGAAGGAGCGGTAGTAGACAAGAAAGTCACAATTAATTACTGGCATTGTAAACTTTTCTTTGATATATATGAATGAAATTGTGTTTTTTAAAGACTATCTTTGGTGGGCCGACTTACAACCATTCTTTCTTTTGTATCACTAACTTTAGAGTGGGATGAGACACAACAAAATTGGAGAATACTAAATAAAATGTGGAAGTAAGAAACCCATGACCTTGTGTGAAAAGAAACATTTGGAGAAATTTGCATTACTAACATTATCACTCAGTTTACACGGTATGGGACGAGTAAACTTGGAAGATACTATTGGTGAACTTCTATTCAGCTAATGTTTTTAGAGACCGTGTTCATACAACTTAACTTGGTTGACACCCTTATTACTAAATTCATGTGGTATGGGACACATGAACTTGGATAATAATCGAAAATACTAAGAGTAAGCGTCTGAATACATAAGATTACGATAGAACGTTAGATCAGGATATTTACCGAGGTAAATCTTAGAATTCTTATGACTCGTATGGATTTTCAATGCAATATATATGTATGTTCACAAACAACCAGAACCAAATCATTTTAAATACTTGCAAAGTTTTCTACTTATTATATACACATTCTAACATTGTTTTTACACCATGGCCAAACATACGAGATATATAAGATTCTTTGATTCCTCAACAAAAACCTTACACTATACTTAGAAAAATAAGTGATTTTAATATTGCAGTACTCTCGAAATTGTTGCTGAGCATACTATAACATTATACTTGGATATAGTTTCTTAATCTAGGTTTTCTTTTTTCCTTGCCAGTGAGAAAATGCAAACCAATACCACCCCCACCCAACACTGCCACTACATCTGGGCAGGCAATACCACCCCCACCCGCACGATTTGTCATGCCTTCGAGCATGGAAACTTTTTTTGCCGGGTTTATTGAAGCAATAAAAGTTACTGTTCAAACGACCGTTGGTGAGACCGCGCCCAGTCAGGTGGCCACGGTTCAAACACCGGTAAAAATTGGGTCGGAAGCTCCAACCGATCAGATTACTAAATACAAGCGGCTACAACCTCTTACTTTCGCTGGCACCATTGAGGCTGATGAGGTGCCAAAGTGGCTGGATGAGTCAAAGAAGGCTCTTGATGCAATGGGAGTCAATGAGACAAGCAAAATTCCACTAGCAACCTACCAACTTGTTGGTGCCGCAAACACATGGTGGATCACAGTGAAAAAAGACCCAACGGTCAATATAGCAGATATGACTTGGCAACAATTTGAGTCAATGTTTATTTATGAGTATTTTGCCAGCGCGGTGACAAAGCAGAAGCGCCAGGAATTTGCTAAGTTATATCAGGGCACCATGACCGTCCGAGAATATGCTGGAAAATCCAAAGAATTATCAGTTTACTCTCTCTCCACCATCTCAACAGAGCGAGATAAGACTGAGAAATTTTATAATGGTCTTCGCCATGACATTCGACACGCCTTGTCGATCTTGGATCTCAAGATTTACAAGGAGGTTGTTGACAGGGCCATCAGCTTTGAACAAGAAACTATCTTACGGGAACAACGAATGAACAAGGGCAAACGGCTTGCAACGTTTTCCTCACAAGGCTTGCAACAGGGCAAGAAGAAGAAGCCCTACTACAATCCAAAACCAGCCCTCCCAGCCCCGGTTTTGCAGAATAAGTCCACAACACCTACGGCTGAACCTTTTAACCCTCACCATCAGGGTTTCCGAAATCATGGCCGTGGAGGTCGTTATGGAAGAGGTGGTTGTAGGAACGACAATGGCAGAGGTGGTGGTCGACACCACAATCAGCTAGGCCAGGAGAATAATCAGAATGGCCAGCAAAACAATCAGCAGTACAGGCCGACTTGTTTCAACTGCTGCCAGAAGAGCCATGTAAGATATGCCTTTCCACACCTTCAGCAACCTATTTCCGTTGTTCCAATCCAACAAGCACCACCTGCTGCTAATGCCCAACCTAGGCAGAACCAACAGAACCAGGGTCAACGGAATTAGGGCAGAGCATATGCCATCGCTCAACAACCCCTCCTAGACAATAATGTAGTCGAAGGTACCTTTCCTTAGTTCAATACAATGGTGCATGTTTTGTTTGATTCAGGTGCTACGCATTCTTTTATATCATCAGCATTGGTAAGACATTTAGGCCTGCATCCTAAACCCACAAACATCACCCTCCATGTCACATCACCGTTCGGATCTGGTGCTGACGTCAACTTGCAGTGTTCTCGATGTGAGCTTCGAATGTCAGAACATATAATATATGCCGATCTTTTTGTGATGGATTTTGAAGACTTTGACATAATCCTCGGCATGGACTTGCTAACACCCCTGAATGCAAAGATCGAATGTATGAAGAAGCAAGTTTAGTTAACCTTGCCTACAGGAGAGTTGGTCAAGCTTCAGGGCACGAAGAAATGGATACACAAATCAACAGTTGCCCTTCTCAAGGCACAACTTCGAGCTCTATCCCTTGGCAATGAAACCAACTCACCCGCACTATACCCTCTCGAAGTACATGATGTTCCAGTCATATCTGAATTCCCAACAGTTTTTCTTAATGACCTTCCTGGTTTACCTGCAGTTAGGGAATTCGATTTTGAGATCAACCTCATACCTCGGACAGGGCCTATCTCAATTCCACCATACAGAATGTCAAATGCCGAACTGGTCGAATTAGACAAACAACTTAAGGAATTAGAGAGTAATGGCTTCATCCGAAAGAGTTCATCACCCTGGGGCGCTCCAGTTCTATTTGTTCGCAAAAAGGATGGTTCGTTACGACTTTGCATCGATTATCGCAAGTTGAATAACGTCACCATCAAGAACATATATCCATTGCCCAGGATCGATGACTTGTTCGACCAACTTAGAGATGCCAAATTTTTCTCTAAGATTGATTTACGGTCCGGTTATCACCAATTCCGGATCCGAGAGTCGGACATCACCAAGACGACGTTCAGAACTCTGTACGATCACAAGGGGTAGATTTGTGAGAGACTAGTGAGGTGATACTTAAGGATATTGCCATTGTTAAGGACTTTCCAGATGTGTTCCCTGCGGATCTTCCAGGATTACCACCGAAGCGAGAGATCGATTTCATTATTGAACTAGTCCCTGACACGAAGCCTATCTCCATGGCACCATATAGAATGGCGCCAACCGAGTTGAGAGAGTTACAGAAACAGCTCGAGGAGTTATTGGCTAAGGGCTTTATTTGCCCGAGCGTGTCACCCTGGGGAGCTCCAGTTCTTTTTGTGAAAAAGAAAGATGGGAGCTTGCGGTTGTGCATCGACTATCGCCAATTGAACAGGGTGACCATCAAGAACAAATATCCTCTCCCAAGGATTGATGACTTGTTTGATCAGTTGAGGAGTGCGAAGTATTTTTCGAAGATTGATTTGCGCTCCAGGTATCATCAGCTGAGGATCAGGGAGGAAGATGTGCCTAAGACAGCATTCAGAACCCGCTATGGACATTATGAGTTCCTTGTGATGCCATTTGGTGTGACTAATGTACCGGCGATGTTCATGGACTTGATGCAGAGGGTCTTTAGGCAGTATCTGGATAAGTTTGTCATCGTCTTCATTGATGACATATTGGTGTATTCCAAGACTCAGGCTGAGCATGAAGAACACCTTAGAGTGACCTTGCAAACTCTGAGAGAGCATAGGCTATATGCAAAGCTGAGCAAGTGCGAGTTTTGGATCACCGAAGTGAAGTTCTTAGGTCATGTGGTGAGTTCTGAGGGGATTTCAGTTGATCCGTCTAAGGTTGAAGCCATTATCAGTTGGCCTAGGCCTACCACAGTGACCGAGATCAGAAGCTTTCTTGGGTTAACTGGTTGCTATAGGAGATTCGTTCAGGGATTCTCCAAGATAGCTACGCCTATGACTAGGCTCACCCAGAAAGATGTGTCCTTTGTATGGACCGAGGAGTGTGAGAATGCCTTTTTAGAGTTGAAGAAAAGATTGACACCTACGCCAGTGTTGATTTTGCCAGAGCCTGATCAGGAGTTAGTTATCTATACTGACGCCTCTCGTATCGGCTTGGGTTGCGTGTTGATGCAGAAGGATAGGGTCATTGCTTATGCATCGAGGCAGTTGAAGGTGCATGAAAAAAACTACCCTGTTCATGACTTAGAACTGGCCGCAGTGGTTTTTGCTTTGAAGATTTGGAGGCATTATCTCTATGGTGAGAGATTCACTTTGTATTCTGACCATAAGAGCCTCAAGTACTTGTTCTCTCAGAAGGAATTGAACATGAGGCAGAGAAGGAGGTTAGAGCTCCTCAAAGACTATGATTTTACATTGGAATACCACCCATGTAAAGCCAATGTAGTGGCTGATGCATTGAGCAGGAAGCGGGTAGAGACAATTATGGTAGCACACCAGATGTCTCATGAGTGGAGACTACTTGAGGCGGCTACGGTTATGAGTATATGTGCTACCCCTTCAGATCAGATTGTGATATGTGCTCAAATGAGAGCTCAGCCTACACAAGTCCAGGAGGTAATTGACCAACAGAGACTTGACGTTGATTATGGAATATACAAGTCTTGGGCTGAGAGCAGTGATTTTACTGATTGGCACTTGTCATCTGATGGTGCCTTGAGATTTAGGGGACGTTTATGGGTTCCCGCAGATCCACGACTTAGACAGAGTGTTCTCCAAGAGGCTCACAGATCTCATTATGCTATTCATCCTGGTGGAACCAAGATGTATCATGATATGAAAAGAATGTATTGGTGACCCGACATGAAGAGAGAAATAGCTCAGTTCATTCAGAGGTGTGAGATCTGTCAAAGAGTCAAAGCTGAGCATCAGAGGCCTGGAGGGCAGATGCAACCGCTTGCCATTCCTGAGTGGAAATGGGAGCATGTCACTATGGACTTTGTTGTGGGATTACCCAACACCCCGAGGAGTCATAATGTTGTTTGGGTTATTATTGATCGCTTGACCAAGTCCGCTCACTTTCTACCGGTGAACACTAGGGATTCTATGGACAAGCTGAGCAGACTCTATATGCGGGAGATAGTCAGATTACATGGAGTGCCTGTTTCGATTGTGTCAGATAGGGATCCGAGGTTTACATCGGTATTCTGGCAGGGGTTGCAGAGGCAGCTCGGCACTAGACTAGATCTCAGTACCGCTTTTCACCCCCAGACGGATGGCCAGTCTGAGAGGTTGATATCGATTTTAGAGGATATGCTTCGAGCTTGTGTCCTTGAGTCCAGTGGTAACTGGGAGGAGTACATACATTTGTGTGAGTTCGCGTACAACAATAGCTATCAGTCCAGTATTGGCATGGCTCCTTTTGAGGCATTGTATGGTCGACCCTGTAGATCTCCGATCTGTTGGACGGAGGTAGGGGATGTTGCGATGATGGGACCAGAGTTTGTACAAGAACACACAGAGAATATTAAGAGGATCAAGCATAATATGAAAGTAGCCCAAGACAGGCAGAAGAGTTACACTGATGCCAAGCGGAAGACCGTAGAGTTCGAGGTGGGTGACCAAGTTTTATTGAAGGTCTCACCTCAGAAGGGCCAAACTAGATTTGGGATAAAAGGCAAGCTCGCTCCGAGATTTATTGGGTCGTTCGAGGTTTTAGAACGAATTGGCCCCGTCGCTTACCGATTAGCCTTGCCACCTCAGTTAGCAGCAGTCCACAATGTCTTTCATGTGTCAATGCTGATAGCGTACAAGAGTGATTTTGATCACGTCTTGGACTGGAGGAACATTGAACTGAGGCAGGATGGGACTTATGATGAGGAACCTATTCAGATACTTGACCGGAAGGTCCAGAGGTTACGTAACCGCGAGATTCCGATGGTTAAGGTGAGATGGCAGTTCCATGGCGAGGAACAAGTTACTTGGGAGCGTGAGGACTAAATGATGGAGCACTTTGCCGAGTTCATGGGCTTAGGTAATTCTTAACCTTAAAACTTCGAGGACGAAGTTCATTCTAAGGTGGGTGTGATGTGACGCCCCGAAAATTATTTCATCTAGCCCATAACCTAATTGCATTTTTGCCCAAACTCTATGTGTTGTCTTGATATGTTTGGTGTTTGTTTGATGATTGTTTAATGTTTGTATAGTTGATGCTTGATAATGTATATAAATATATGTATCATAAATTGTATATGAGTCATGTTAAATTAAAGTATAATGCATATGTTATGATTTATGCATGGGCTCATTAAACCATGAATTGATATGGGTTAGGATTGATTGAATAAAAAGATAAATGAAATTGAAAATTTGGTGTATTAAATGGATTGGACATTTAAAATACATGTGGTTGGTATGGGTAGTATGAGACCAACACATGTGAAGGTTGGTGCATGAAAGTGGACAAGTGTCCAATGCCCACTTCTCTTCTTCAAGGAAGTGCTAGAATGAGTGGAGGGAATCAAGGAGAGAATCAAGGAGAGAATTAAGGAGAGAATCAAGGAGGGAATCAAGGAAGTGCTAGAAAGAGGTGAGTGGAGAGAAAAAAAAGAAGAGAAAGGAAAGAAGAAGAGAAGGAAGGAGAGAGTTGCAGGAGGAAGATCCCTTTGACGTTTCCATCAAAGAGGTGGATCTTTGGAATATACGGTCAGATTGAGCTCAAATTTTATCCGCACGTTCGTAGCTTATGGTTCTTCATTCTGGTCGGTGGAGATCTTGATCAGAGGTTTCGTCTAAGAGATCTAACCTCTCAAACAAAGCTGGTCGGAAAGTCTGGATTTCTCACACTATTTCGTTCAAACTTATAGATCTCCTAAATCTACCGTTAGATGGCTACCAAATTTGTATATGTGGTTTAAAACTGATATTTCTACATTCAGAACGGTGGAGATGTTAATTAGAGGCTTTTTCTAAGAGATATAACCTCTCAAACGAAGCTGGTTGGAATTTTTGGGTTTCTCGTGTCGTTTTGTTCAAACTTGTAGATCTCCTCAATCTACGGTTGGATGGATATTAAATTTTGGTATGTAGTTTATAACAGATATTTCTGTATTCTGAACGGTGCAGATGGTTATATGTTTAGTATTTTGTGTGATATAGCCATCTGAGTTTGGGTATTTGCAGTAGGAAAGGAGAAACTGTCTGATTAGATACTTGTTCATCAAAGATACATATCTTTTCGGTCCACCGTTGGATTGGGCTGATATTTGGACAGAAGGTTTGTTTCTTCACATACTTCAATATGTACGGTTGATTTTGTGATTACATATTTCTATTGGTAGATTAATACATCTGAACAGAATATTAAATGAAGAATTGGTAAGGTGCTTGTATTGGACCTAAATTTAGAATATGAACTTAGACATTTCCAAATAGCTTGCATGTCAACTATGTTGACCTAGTTGCCATTGTTGATGAACCTATGATGCAAAATCAGTGATATACATGGCTGAACATGGTGACCTAGTGTAAATCGACAATATGGCCTAAGTATGGAAAATTTCATATTTTAGGGCTTTTGATGCTTTTGGCCTAGAATCATTGAATTGATGCAACTTATGTTTAATTAAGCATGATTAGAGTTGATTATGCTACTGATTTGGTGGTTGTGACCATATCATGGGTTAGGCCTACTTGTGATCAAGTGACCAAATTTGGGCATGTTTATGCCTAAGGAATTGAAAATCAGTATTTTTGATTAATAGAATGGTTTATGTATGAGAACTATGCATTAGAGGCCTAAGTCATGTGATTTGAGTTGAATGATGGGATTAGATGGGATTTAGGCCTATTGTTTATATGTGGGCTGATTTAGGGTTGATGTGTAATGTCTATGTGATTGAGCATAGAAATTGATGTATGGTAGGATATTGATGTATGTTTCAGGATCTTGATTGGGTTGATTCGGTTTGGTGGTCGTGTGTGGTTAAATACTCTCGCGTGGCTTGGTTGTGAGTAGACTTCATTTATGATTATATCTTTTATGTCATCATATCACTTATATATATTGTATCTTGAAAGCATGAATGTGTTCTAATGTTTTGAATGATGCATTGATTTGAGAAAACCTTATGACTTTGGTTGGACCCTTCTATCTGGCTAATAGGGGGACTTAACCTTGTCATAAGAGGGTTTTAGGAAAGAAAATGATTGGGATCAACGGCACGGTGAAATAGACGTGTACTAGTAACCCAAATAAACATGATTGGGATCAACGGCACGGTGAAATAGACGTGTACTAGTAATCCAAGGCATGTGGAATGTGGATCCAAATTGATAAACTTTTACTTGCATCGAACTTATTATAAATGCTTGATATCTATATGTTATGAGCTTTTAATCATGCTACACATTGACATGCATACATGATATTTATTGATGAGTATTGATAACATATTTGAATTCTATTCACTTGGCATCGTTGGCTCACCCTCATTTTCCTCTTTCAGGTCCTTCTGTCCCGAATAAGGGCAAAGGAGTAGTCATATCTTGAGGGCCTTGCCTGCGAGAGAATCCAAGGCCTCGATGTGAGTTGAGAGGCATTTTGATTGAATTGTGTTTTAAATTATGAAGTACTATATTTTGGATTATGTAATTATAACACTTACCACATTGTAGTATAGGTGAGTTGGGACTTGTTAGATAGACTATGTGGGCATATGACGATTTTATTTGTACCCATAATTTTGGACTTTATGAGTATGTCAATTTTAATGGACTGTAGGGATTATGATTATTATTTATGGTTCATTTTTTTATGGATTATCTCTTGTCTTGGATGATTAATACGGTGGGTAGTTTTGTTTAGTACCTTTTGATATCATATCGTTGTTTGGGATAAGGCTTGTAGGGTCTCAACCACCTCACGGGAGTTGAGGAGTGGTCGGAGATGCCTACGCCGGGCGTCCCGCCCCGGCATTCCGCACGCCATTCCCTGCGGGGTTGGTGGTCCGGGGTGCGGGGTCGCCACAGGTTGCATATGCATCCAGACAACCGAAGATTCATGAGGGTAATTACCCAACGCATGACTTGGAACTTGCAGCTGTCGTATTTGCACTGAAGTTATGACGTCATTACCTATACGGTGAACGGTTTGAGGTCTTCTCGGATCACAAGAGTCTTAAGTACATATACACTCAGAGAGACCTAAACCTCCGCCAAAGACGATGGTTGGAATTCTTGAAAGATTATGACTTTCAACTCCAGTACCATCCCGAAAAGGCTAATGTTGTGGTCGATGCCCTGAGTAGAAAATCTTATGTTGCTCGCGCTCTTAAGTACGAAATGGGGAAATTGGCCATAGAGTTGGAGAACTTTAACCTACAACTGAACATAGAGGGACCAAGGCCACGACTCTCTCAATTATCAGTCAACTCTGAGCTCGTTCGAAAGATTTCAGCCGCTCAAGCCAATGACTCTATGTTAATGGAGAAACGAGAACTTCTACTCAACGCCAGGACTTTCCTCATTGGTCGGTCTCAGACGACGGGGCCGTTTTCTATAAAAAACGTCTCTGTCTACCAAACGATCCTGCGGTTTGTAACGACGTGCTTACTGAGATGCACTGTTCGAAGTACGCTATGCATCCCGGGGGTGACAAGATGTACAAGTATGTCAAGCGTCAATTCTGGTTTTCTGGAATGAAGAAGGCAATTGCACACTTCGTTGCTCGATGTCTCGTTTGCCAGAAAGTTAAGGCAGAACGAAGACTTCCCTCTGGACTTCTCCAGCCATTACCTATTTGAGAATGGAAATGAGAGAACATCGTAATGGATTTTGTCACGTCCTTACCTCGCAACAATAAAGGGCAATATGCTATATGGGTTATCATTGACAGACTTACAAAGTCTGCACACTTCTTGCCAATAAAGTTCACGGATAATCCCGCCAAACATGCAGAACATCGTTCCTGTACGTGAATTCAGGCGATGTACGTTCATCAAACCATTACGAGACGGTGTCATGCATACATTCATATTGATTGATTATGATGCTCGCATGTGTATTTAAGATATTTAATATTGAAGTATGTTTTATTAATTGTTATACTCATGCACTATTTACCCACTGAGTGCGTTAAGCTCACTCCATTATTATCCAATCTTTCACAGGAAATTAGGGTGGACTGGGTGCAGGTTATGGGGTCCACATTTTATATCCTTTGTTTAATTCATTGGGGATTTTGAGAGTATGTTCCCTTGACCATTTTATGTACAAAAATATTCTGAATTAAATGAAATCAGATTTGTACTGTGTATACTGTATTTCCGCTGCGCACTCTCTTGTTATCATTTTTATTGTTCCAAATGCGCGCCCCGTCTGCCAATGTACTGCCGGTTTAGGCGCGTCCGGGCGGGGTGTGACATTTAAATAAAAAAATTGCCTTAAGAAAGGTTTTGAATAGAAAACATGTAAAAATTTTTTATGTCAATCTCTTCTAGTATTCCTATTATTAAATGTAATAATGTATTTTGTGTTTTAATTGTAATGATAGAATTATATATTATATTTTTTAAAATATTGAATGTATTTTGAAAAGGTAAAATAATGTTAAATATAAGATTTATAACTATAAAATTGACGTAATTAACCTGATCAACCCAAATCGAACAAATTCGGTTCGATTTGGTTCAGTTTCGATTTCAAAAAAATTCAACCCAAACTAAGTTCGGTTAGATTTTAATTTTTATCATAAATTAAATCGAACGTATCCTAGAGTTGCACACCCCTACCTTTAAGCCTTGCTAATGAATTTATTAATCTTCCCTTTTTTGTCATGACTTAAACCAGTTTATTGACAGCGCCGACGTTTAGACGGTTGAATGTCTCGTTCCCTTGATAACCAAAAAAAAAAAGAAAAAAAAGAAAAAAAAGGTTGCCGTGGTGGCCAAGTCATGGGCACCTGGCGTGCGTCAATTAGCATTGCTGTCAACAGGAGCAGCAAATGCTTTCAAGTTCAACTTTGACAGCTACGCCGAATACTTATTTTCCATTTTTTAAACACATGAAGACACAAACGCCTCGGCTGTATTATTTTTTTGGTGCAATCTATATATATAACAATTGAAGGAGACAAACAAGAAGGAATTGAGAAACAGAGAAGAGAAGAATGGGAATAGAGGAAGAAGAGGTTGTGATAGTGGGTGGTGGAATCGCTGGTCTCGCCAGTGCTTTAGCTCTGCACCGAGTTGGGGTTCGATCGGTGGTGCTAGAGAGGTCTCACGAGCTACGAACCACTGGTGCAGCCCTAACCCTGTTCCCAAACGCCTGGGCTGCTCTTCACGCTCTTGGCGTTGGTCACAAACTCTCTTCCATCTACACCCCATTCAAGAAGTAATAATACTACCATTAAAACATCCTATTTGATTATGATCTAATTCTTTTTTATTCTCTTCCTGTTTTTAATTTATTTTTAATTTGATTTCTTCAAGTTCATAATTTGTTTTGCTGTGAACATATATATGTTAATATAATTTTTTGGCACGATTCATGAGCTGACTTACATATGGGTCGGTCCTTCAGATCATCTTGTGGCCGCCCAAAAACCCATAATCATATATATATATATAAGTGTGTTTCCAAAGCAATTATTAAATAATGCAGTAGTATAAAAAAATGTTCTAATGTTTTTCCTTTTTGATACAATGGATTGGTGGCAGCGGATACGTCACTAACCTAGCAAATGGATCTGTGCAACAAATCTCTTTCAATAGAACATGGGAAGGGTGAGTTAAATTTTCCATTAATTTATTTATTTGTTTTCCTGATGTGAAGAGATCCATATATATATATGAATCTTATGAAATTAAATGAATTTAAGGGCTGATATATAATTGGTACCCTGTATGAGTGAAGTTTTCTAGCTACAAGTAATTAATTCATTAATTAATTAATTAAGAAGCTTAAGCTAGCTATTGTATGCTGTTGCTATGCAGGAATAATGAGAATGGAGCAAGGGCAGTGCACCGGAAGACCTTGTTAGAGGCTCTAGCTGATGAATTGCCTACCGATACCATCCGTTACTCTGCAAAGCTCAGCTCCATTGAGAGTTGCACGCATGAAGGGTCTTTGGTATCTGTTCTACACATGGAGGATGGCACCATCATCAAAGCCAAGGTGATTTGGGAATTTGTGAGCATTAGTGCAATTATTCTACCTTGTGAAATTTATCAAGATTACATTAGTTCTTTTTGGAGAAGATTTATTGCTCTTTTTATTACAATATTGAGAAATGTTAGTAATTAGTTGTATAACCAGTTCTATCACTATACTATACTTTCGGGGAGGCAAGAGTTGAAACTAAAACTTTTGAATTTTAAAGCGACCTCTTTGCTACCTGCACAAACTCCATCTTGGCATATTATGATTTACTATAAGGGTTTTTGTAGCACATCTTTACTATTTTTCTACAAAATTTATGAAAATTTGTGATTTTTAATGTGTTTTTTTTAGCCCTTTAAGTAGTTAATTGATTAGATCATGGTGGCATGGGTATTCAATGGCAGGTTTTGATAGGATGTGATGGGGTTCACTCAGTTGTGGGAAGCTGGTTAGGGCTTTCTAAGCCTGTTCACTCAGGTCGCTTTGCTGTGCGTGGGTTAGCCATGATGCCTCATGGCCATGGATTGAACAATGAAGTTCATCAGTTTATACATGATGGATATAGAGTTGGTATTACTCCTCTCACTGACAAAGAGGCTTATTGGTTTCTTTCCTATAGTTCTAGCCACAATGAAGGTGAGATTTATAAATTTTTTTTTTTTAATTAACATTTTTCTGACATAAGATCATTTTTATTTTGATAGGATTTTAGAAGCCATTTGACCTAAAAGACATATATCTAGATGTCAAGAGAACCCCTCTTGATATTTTGTAAATATATTGATAATCAAAAGATTATTTCAAAATTTCAATTCTCATTTTTTTTAAACATGATTATTGATTTTGTATATATGTATATCACCTGTAACAGAGGAAGAGATGAGAAGAGGAGATCCAAAACTGATACAAAAGAAAGTCTTGGAAAACTCAGCCAACTTTCCTCCAATGTTGTTAGAATTTGTTCGACATAGCGATCTGTCCACTTTGACATGGGCTCCATTAATGCTTAGACTACCATGGAGCCTTATATTCGGGCATGCAAGCAAAGGGAACGTCGTAGTAGCAGGTGATGCGATGCACCCTATGACTCCTGATCTCGGACAAGGTGGTTGTTCAGCACTTGAAGATGCAGTTGTACTTGGTCGTCATATAGGGAATTTGTTTCTCAAACACAAGAGAATTATAACTGTAGAAGTTGTTGATGAAGCCTTGAAGATGTATGTGAAAGAAAGAAGGTGGCGTGTTATTGGGTTGATCGTAGGATCTTATCTTTCGGGTTGGGTTCAACAAGGAGGGTCTGGATGGTTGAAGAGCTTCATAAGAGAAAAAGTGTTCTACAGGCTTCTTTTTCGAAGAATAGTTGATGTCATGAATTATGACTGTGGAAAGCTTCCTTGTGTTTCTTCTCCCACGGAGTTTAACAATCATAGCAAGATAGACTAGTACTGGTTATAGGGCTTTTATATTGTTCCATGCTTTGTTCAACTAAAATTATTATTACTATTATTGTTATTATTATTTTTTTTAATTTCTCACATGGTATCCCTGTCCTTCGGGTGAGACTAATCTGCGTTCGAGCTCTGCAAGGGCATTAGGCGGTTCTTTCAAAGTTGACGCAACTAAAGTGGGCACGAGTTTTAATCCTTAGATCTTCACTGTTTAACTATCTTTAATACAAACTTTCGATTATTTGTGATGCACCACATTGAATATATTATTGTTATTATTAATAATATTGTATTCTTGACTTTTTTATAGACAAACTCTATTATCCCCATACTTTTAAATCTTTTTTGTTTGTTGTGATTAAGGTTCTCCTTGAAAGGAATTGAAGCAATCTCATTGCTATAATCTCTACTCACCATTTCATTTATTCCTTTGAGATTGTAAATATAGATTCTTGGACAGCTCACACTTTTCATTGTGAATATATACACCATTCTTTCATGTAATAAATCATCAAACCATTTATCAAAATTTAAGGTCTTACAATTGTTGGGTTTTTTAACCTCAATAGATCAATCTATAACACGCAGCAGAATTCAGTCTAAACAATCACTTATTTAATCAATCAAAGGTTAAAAAACTTTCTTACAAACAATCAATCTTTCATTCAATCTAACAATGTCATCTTCTCTTTCTTTCTTTTTTTTTGAGAAAAAAGTTAGCAGTTAATTATAGACATGTTGGTTCATATTACATTTTGTATCATCAAATTATTATCTCTAAAAATTTAAAATAATTATAATTTTTTTAAGATTTTATTAAAAAATGACTAAAGTGAACTCACGTGAACGATAAAAAAATAATACACCAGCTTCTGTATTTGGAAGAGAACCCTTTCGTTGATATTTTTAAACTACTAGTGAAACTTTAAAAAAAAAAAAAAAAACCAAATATATCCTACGAGAACGGCAAGCTAAACTCAAAAGTTCACATCTTGAGTTAAACGCTTAAAGCCACTAGCGTTTTGGTTATGGGTTCGGCTATTTTCACCCATCCATTTCTGTCTCTTCACCCACCTCATCTAAAAAGTATAAAGACTAAAAAATCCTCATGTAAAATTATCAAAAATGACATCTATTAAACCCCTTAAATCCTTAAACCTCTCTTTCACCCACCCATCAACCATTCAACTCTTACCCTAAACCCTAAAACTATTTAATCCTCCAACAAATCTCAATATTCGATCTTGTGATTTTCGTATATTTTTTGAATCATAGGCACGTCTTCAACTATTCGCAAGTCAGTCGGGAAGTGTTCAAAGTGTCGGAAGTGTGCACCATCAAGCAAGTCGTTCGACTTACAATGAAAAGAAATTCAAGTCGTTCTTCATCCCCTACGGTTTGTGCATTTGGCATCTACACTATTTTTATGCAAAAACAAACCTAAAATTGAAGTGAAAAAAGGGCGAAAATGGGTTTCGAAACCCAGAAAATCGCCCCCAAAATCGTTAGTTCCGACCTATCGTGGACAAACAAAAAGTGGAGTGTCCGACCATCATAGATCAGACACAAAAGAAAATGTTCGTCCCCTATTGGTCGGATAGAACAAAATAAATCAGTGCAAATGTTTTGTCCGACCTGTCATAATCGAACAATACATATCTTGTCCGACTTTGACAGGTCGGACAAAACACTTCTGTCCGATTGATTCTGGTCGGACAAAACATTTTTGTTATTTTTTTAAGGTTTTTTTTTGTTTTCTTGTTTTATTTTGTATATTACTAATATTGAGTTGTAATTCATCAGGATGACGAGGGATTTAATGAATCCAAAATTGTTAGCAATGAGTCAATGAGTTGGTGTTAGTTCGGAACTACACTGATGAGTTCACAACTGATATTGTGTTTAAGAGTAAGGCCAAACTTATTGCATGGACAAGGGAAGTAGGTCGTGCAAATGATTATCGTTATCAAGAGCTCGGATGCAAGGTGGACGAAGGGTAGGCGACTGAGAATTAAGTTTGCATATTAGAGGTATGGTGTGTACAATCCAAAAGACACAAGGAAGAAGAAAGTTAATGAAACCTCATCGAAGAAATGTAATTGTCCATTCTTATTACGGGGCCAAAAATTGGCCACTAATGACGATTGGATGATAAAAGTAGATAGCGGTACTCATAATCATCCACCTGTTGATCGGATGGAAAGACACTTTTATGCGGGACGACTGACAAAGGATGAGATGAAAATGGTTGTGGATATGAGCAGAAGTCAAGCAAGGCCCAGAGATATATTGAATGCTCTGAAGCGAAGGGATGCAGGCAATGCATCTACATTGAAGACCATTTACAATGCACGTAGCAAGTATTCATGGAGAACAAGCAACAGGAGAGCTACATATGGACACTTGAGAAGTTGAAGGATCTAGTAGAAGGGTGGCCACAACCAGAGGTTTTTCTTACCAATAGAGAATTGACCCTGATGAATGCAGTGAATATTGTTTTTCCAAATGTTAGAAATTTGTTGTGCAATTGGCACATTAACAAGAATGTGTTAACGAAATCGAAATCGTTGTTCAAGGATAGCAGTGACCGTATGAAATTCATGGGCATGTGGCATGATTTGGTGGATTCAGAGACAGAGGAGTAGTATGAAGAGCATTGAAAAGTGCTTTCAAAATCTTATAAAGCTTACCCTGCGTTTCTTCTCTATCTATACAATGAGTGGTTGTTGAACCACAAGGAAATATTTGTGGCGACTTGAACAAATGAGATCATGCATTTCGGCAATGTCACAACTAACTCCATGTTAGCTCTCCAAAACCAATCTTCTCAACTAATTTATAGACATAACTATCTATTTCAAACATACTTTCATTACAATTAGGAAATTCAAAAATTAGAAACATATTAAAACTAAATACTTTTTATTTCAGTTAATTAGACTTCTAACTTTCTCAAGTTGCACGAATTCTATTTTTGAGTTTCAACTAAAATCCTAACAACAATATGGCATTAGAGCCCTCTACCAAACACTGACTACATCCTCTTCACAGACCACTCCCTCCCTTAAAAACCTCAATAATTTCACTATATCAACCGGTGGATTGAACCCCAACCCACCAGATCGAATCATCTTCATTAATGCTGCTACACTTCCTTTGAAATTCACTATATATATTGAACTACCCCACATGGAGTGTTCAATTCCAAACCTTCTTGTTTGGCTTTGACTTGCAAGGCTATATTGGTGGAACATGTCCTTGCCCTTCCTTTGAAATCTAGCAAATGAAGGCTCATCTCTTGATTGAGAATACAACATATGAAAAATACAAGATAGCTAGAATATCTGACATCTGCAGTAGACACATGTATATATGCAAACAAATCCTGAATATCTAGAATCGTAGGACTGCAAGAAACATTGAGTAAAACCTCAATGGAGTCTATGTCTATTGTTGGTTATACACAAGCTATCAAGAATATCTCCAATGTTCCATCTCTAGCAAGTTCACCTATATGATTGGGAGATGACCTGATTCATACTGTTCTTAATTTGACCTTGGCCCCAACTGTAAAGAGTTGAATGCAACAATTCCCCTTGTGATTTGTAACACCTTGATTTTCAAAATTTAAATTTCAAGTAAAATAATGAATATTTTGATTTTATCAAGAAAGATCACTGAAAATCAAGATGCTAATCGTATCCATCTATCTTAACCCATAACCATTATATAGATAGTAAAATTTACAAAAATATGAATTTGTATTCTTCTAACAAACTTACTGGTTAAGATAAACGAATACCCTTTCATTTTTATGCCAAAGACCACATAATTCTACTATACAAATTTTCATATTGAATTGTGAAGGTTTACCCCTTATCCATCCATTATGGACATAACATTTTAAATATATTCATCAAGTAGAATTAATAAATTCAAGTTCAAGGCATTCACACGTGAAATAAACCACAAGGTCTTTACTAACCGTAATAATGTTCACTAAATTTTGATTGTCAATACAACCCGTTTAAATAATAAACTTTTAAAAATTAAATAAAAATATTCAGCCCTGCCACCACAATACTAACAAAATAATTAACTCACTCCTACTACTTTGAACTACATCACGAACTCGCGATTTTATTTTCTTAAATACCTGCATATGAAAAATAGGGATGAGCTTGGAAGCCCAGTGGGTCATCTAAACAATTCATAACATTTTATCATGATATATACACAAGAACATTACAAACAAGTTTCACACATTAATCGTTGCAACATTTGATTGTTTGAGTCGAGAATTCTATCACGTTCTAAATTACGTATATTTAGGGAATCAAACCCCGGGTGGCACTATCCAAAATCAGAACTCATTGGTGATATACATCATGAACAACTGCTCCTTAATAAACATTGACGATATTCCTTAGAATAACTGTCCTATAATACTCATTGGCGATATTCCTTAGAATAACTGCCGCATACGTATGATTCTTATCTTAATCGTGTTCTTTAATGAAGTCGCACCATATATACAACATAAATATGATATAAATTATACTCACAAGATATGTATAAACTCCACTACACATAGTATCATGCCACATATAATGGTATTCATGTATGAACTTTATTATAACAATTATGTCAATATTCTCAAGTCAGATGCCTCATTATTAAGCATTATAATTTACATATGAATTTCAGTCACCACTTAAATTGCATGCATCCAATTAACATCTGATCCAAACAAAATCATGCACACGTACATATCATCATACTAATAATTACATCACGGTATACATACAACCATGTATCATACACATTCACCAGTAATCTAATAGTGCTATAAATCTAATTAATTTAATGTTTCTATCTGTATAACCATAAAGATATAAAACATAATATATAAAACCTATACACCAACGTACATATGCACCAACATATCTCCTTTATATATAACATTATAATATCAAAAGAAGTGGCAGAGGCGGTGGTGCCACCACTCTGTTTAATTTCTGCCACCATTATAATTGGTGGTGGTGTGACGGTGAGCAGGGGAGGACAGAGAGGAGGGAAAGAAAAGACGGGAAAAAGAGAATAAAAGAAATAGAAAGAGGGGGAAAGAGAAAGGGGAGGTGGAATGTGGCAGCAGTGGCACCATTGTTGTTGCTGCTGTTATATTTATGTAAAACACCATTAATGGAGAATAAAAGAAAGAAAAGAAAGGAAATTAAAGAAAGAGAGAAAGATGCTCACAGATCTTCTTGGGTCCATTTTCAGTAATTGGCGTGCTTTTATCACTAGTACGAGGGAGAGCTAAAGGAAGAGATGAAAATGATGTTGGGGGTGGTGAAAGAGCTTTTGTATTTATGTACTAGGCTTAAGGTTTTATGGTAGTGATTTGGTTTTTAATATTTTATCTTGTATGCAAGGAAGATTGAAAAAAATTAAAGAGTGATTTAATTATTTTTTATAAAAGAATTTAGAGAATAATGCTGAAAAAGAAAGTACACATCCTTAAAATTTTCAGTATATTACATAATTCTTCAATTTCTTTCAAGGAGTTGCGTAATAAATGATCTGATCATGAAGTCCTTCTCAAACAACATGAATCCCAAAAAATAAATATTCCATAAGAAAGGGCCAAAAAATTTAACTAAAAATACAAACTTAGTAGTCACTTCAACAATAAAGGCATACATGTAGTCAACAGGCATTGCTGTCAACAGGCATAAATATCTCCTGGGTTGCCTTCAGTGACGAAATTATGGGCACAGGCATTGCTGTCAACTGGAACAATTGATCGTTCAACTTTGGCGACTATATTATATATATATATATATATATAACACAATTGAAGAGCACCAGAAAAAATAACAAATAATAATAATAACAGAACAGAGCAGGACAGAACAGAGAAGAAGAATGGGAATTGAAGAACACGAGGTAGTGATAGTGGGAGCTGGAATCGCTGGTGTTGCCACTGCTTTAGCTTTGCACCGAGTCGGGGTTCGAGCGCTGGTTCTAGAGAGGTCTCAGGAGCTACGAACCACTGGTGCAGCCTTATCCCTGTTACCAAACGCTTGGGTTGCTCTTCACGCTCTCGGAGTTGCCCACAAACTCTGTTCCATCTATTCCCCATTCAAAAAGTATTAATTAATTGTTCTTCCTCTTATACCTTAAATTTTATTTATTTCTCCGAGATCTGGATTTCTAACTTTTATTATTATTATTATTATTATTTGTCAGCGGATACTCCACTAACCTAGCAAATGGCTCTGTGCAACAGATCCCTTTGAATAGATCGTTGGAAGGGTGAGTTGAAAATTATTATTATTTTTTTATGATGCAAAGAGATCTATGAATGTGAAATGTTATGGGAATTAGTGATTTTAAATTGAGAAATTTGTGCTGTGAAGTAATATATGCAGGAACATTGAATATGGAGCAAGGACAGTGCACCGGAAGACCTTGTTGGAGGCTCTAGCTAATGAATTGCCAACTGATACCATCCGTTACTCTACAAAGCTGAGCTCCATAGAGAGTTGCAGGCGTGAAGGTTCTTTGGTATCTATTCTACACATGGAGGATGGAACCATCATCAGAGCCAAGGTGATTTTGTAATTTGTGAGCATTAGTGCAATTAATTAATCTAGCTCTATGAAATTATAGAAAATTAGAAAGTTACCTTTTTAAATTTATTACTATAGTTCCCTTTTTTTTTTTTGGTTGAATAAATCTAAAATAAGGTGGGTGAAGGACGATCCATAGGGATTTTTAGAGTTGAGGTCCTATAAATTTTTGGATCTATAGCGGAGGTCTTACCTTTAAAAATTAGATTATGGGTCATTTATAAATCAATACCTCAACTGTAAATCAAATACACTTTACAATTCAGTGATATGATTTAATATGATCAATATATATCAAAAAGTATTGCGGTGATGCCTGCTTCAGTTCGGTGATAGAGCTTGTTGTATAAAGTAACTACTAACATTCTATCTTCTTAAAAAAATAATAATAATAATAATAATTAAAAAAATGTTTGGGTAATGTAGTTTGTAATGTAGGACACAATAATCCAATTAATGTTACATTACTCTTTTTTGTTTGAAAGAATTTTGGGTGTCCAAGTTGGATTAAATATGTATAATTAAAAAATGTTAAATTTAAGTAGTGTTACATTGACATTTTCAATTGACTTTAAAAAAAATATTACCCTTAATACATATTAAATTGTCTCAAATCATGTATATTGGCTTGATTCAATATAGTTGCATGATGAAAAATTGTTATACTCCAGTACATAGCACATCGCAGTATCTAGTACTGGATGTGATGGGCACCTCGAGCCAATGGTTCAGTGGTTACTCGAATTGCGAAATCAAACTTTAAGAAGTTTCGAGTTCGAATCTGGGGAAGACCCTGTACTATTCATGAGTTAATAGCGTGGACAAATAATTCCGGAGGTGTCACATCCCAGTACACAGCACACTGCAATGTCTAGTACCCCGAGATTATTTGTTCACACTATTCATTGATGAATAGTGTGGACAAATAATTTCGGGGTACTAGACGCTGCGGTGTACTGTGTACTGGGATGTGACAATATTATGTGGTATATAATAGTTAGGGTACGCTCGGTATGAGGTGCCCATCATATCGATGGTATGGGGTGTGACAAAAATAATGTTAGATATACCTAAGTTGATGCGGTGAGCAGTGAGTTGTCTATTGTTTATAGTTTTTTTGCTCGCTCTATTGACATGATGGTGTATAACTAAACAGCTTGGATATAAATTTGTTGTGGCAGGTTTTGATAGGATGTGATGGGGTTCACTCTGAGGTGGCAAGGTGGTTGGGACTTTCTAAGCCTGCACATTCTGGTCGGTTTGCTGTGCGTGGTTTAGCCATCATGCCTCAAGACCATGGATTGAACAATGAAGTCCATTTTTTTCTCCATGGTGAATGTAGATCTGGTTTTGCTCATCTCACTGATAAAGAGGCATATTGGTTTGTTACCTACACTTCTATTGACAACGAAGGTGAGCTTAATTAGACACAATTTGTCTTAAAAATTATAGCCATAAATACAATAGGTGGAGGCCTAATATGTACATAAAAATTAAGAACACGAAAATTAAGGTCGCGTTTGGTTTGTAATTTAGATAAAGTTTTTTGTATCCGAAAATTTAAAAATACGAAAAAAGCGTTTGGTTGGTTGAACGCTAAACCCAAATAAAGAAAATATATTGTTTTCATAAAATGATAATGTTTCATTTTTCAAATTTTTACTTTTATAGATTATATTCTAATTTTTGAATTACGAATCAAACAAAGCCTCGTATGCAACAAACCTAATAAATTATAAAAACCTCGTGTGCAACAAACCTAATAAATTATAAAAACAAGCAAGCATTTGTAAGGAAGATTGAACATAAGACCTTCATTCTATTAATAAAGCCATGATGTCATATTAATTTGCTTTCACTACAAAAAAAATTAGCCTTTTTTTTTTAGTGTTTCAAAAATCTTACAAAAATGTTGTGGCCGATGTTTTTAACTTTCATTAATGAAAATAAATTGAAAATTAAAAAAAATAAATTGCTACAACTTATGGGTAGATGCCTAATATAAGGTTCTATGAAAAAAAAAAAAAAAAACTCTAGCTTACTATATGTAGATGGCTAATTATGTACATCATGATAATCTTTCGTTCCAGAACTTTAATCTCACATATATATATTTTAAACCTGATTATTTACCTTTTATGTAACACATGAAATCCAACCAGAGGAAGAGATGAGAGCAAGAGATCCCGAACTACTACAAAAGAAAATCTTGGAAAACTCGGCCAATTTTCCTCCAAGGTTCATAGAATTTATTCGACACAGTGATCTAACAACTTTGTCATGGGCTCCATTAGTGCTTAGACTACCATGGAGCCTTATATTCGGGCATGTAAGCAAAGGGAACGTCGTAGTAGCAGGCGACGCGATGCACCCTATGACTCCTGATCTCGGACAAGGTGGTTGTTCAGCCCTTGAAGATGCAGTTGTACTTGGTCGTCATATTGGGAACTCATTTCACAAACACAAGAGAATTATATCTACCGAAGTAGCTGAAGCCTTGAAGATGTATGTTAAAGAAAGGAGGTGGCGTGCTATTTGGTTGATCACAGGATCTTATCTTTCGGGATGGGTTCAACAAGGAGGGTCTGGATGGTTAAAGACCTTCATAAGAGAAAAATTGTTCTACAAGTTTCTTTTTCAAAGAATAGCTGATTTCATAAATTATGATTGTGGAAAGCTTCCTTGTGTTTCTCCTGCCATGGAAGTTGACAATAATCATACCAAGATTGCGTAGGTAGTATTAATAGTACTGTTATTTCTTATTTAATTATAATTAAATGAATAAGGTTTGGAGATTGTAGGGTGTTTATGGACATGGCACCCATATAGAAGTTTATTATTCCGTGTTGTTTTGTTCAACTAATTAAAATTATTATTACTATTATTGTTATTATTAATGGTGGTGTTATTTATTATTGTTATTAGTAGTAGCAGTGTGTTCATGGTTGTCTTTATTTTTTAAACCTAGGTATTCGGGCCACTTGCGTGCGCCTGACTAATCCTAGGGAGTGTGTCACACCTTAATTTTTAAAACTTAAATTTAATTGTAATAAGAATAAATATTTGATCTTATCAAGAAAATAGCAAAAAAATAAAATAAAAAATCAATGCATGAATTGTATCCATCTATCTTAACCCCAAAATCTAAACATGCAGAAAATTTTAATAATGTCATTTATATTCAAAATAAGGTCACAAGTTAAGATAGATGAATATTCTTTCAATTTCTATGCCACAGATTGTATATTCCCATTGCACAAATTGAATATTGATCCATAAGGGTACTTGTCCTTGTCCATCCATTATAGACGCAACATTTTAAATATATTCATCAAGTAGAATTAACAAGTTCATGTCCAAGACATAAACATATAAAATAACCCATGAAATCTTCAACGACCATTATAATGTTTTAAAAGTATTGATTTCCACTACAACCCATTTAATTAATATAATCAATAATTAAATAACTACTCAGTCCTACTACCATAACGCTACTCAAGCCACTAACCCACCCCTACTACTGTGAGACACATCACGAACTTGTGACTCTATTCTTTTATGTACCTGTATGTGACAAATAGGGGTGAGCTTGAAAGCCCAGTGGGTCCTCCTTAAACATTTACAGTATTTTACTCCGCTATATACATGAGAACATACATACAAGTTTCAAACATTAACGACGTTGCACACATCAATTTGTTTGATAGTCGAGATTCAGTGTGTACCTTTAGGGGATTCGCCCCAGGGTGATACTTACCCAAATATCTCAGGGGATCCGCCCCATCTCAAATCTAAGTACCCCATCTTAGGGGATCCGCTCCATGGTGGTATTGACTCAAATATCTTAGGGGATTTGCCCCGTCTCAATAACATTTAACAATATTCATCTGAATAATCATCCTTAAATGTGTATTATAATAATGTTCTTTAGTGAAAACACGCGATATATATGAAATCAACATCAAGCACATAATCATGTTTTCATTGAAATTGACAATCACAGCATGCTCCACATGGTATTTCGTCACACTGACACATTATAATCGACATGCATATTATTGCAACATGTAAATTTAACATTCAAGTCATCATAGTATGATCCTAACATCATGTCTCATAAGGCATGGTATCACATCATTCTCATATCATCATACACATCATACGATACAATCATCAATAATTACTAACTAAACACACATATAATTAACTATGTTCCTATGCACATATCCAAGAAAAATAAAGTGAAGAGTACGAATTTTTTCCCACCAGAATCACTAAATACCAAAGTGTCTGGATTCCTCGAAACTCGACAATATCAACCTATACACACATAAACCGTCCATAAATTAATCATTTTATATTATATTATATCAATATAATGTGCATGTGCATCTATGTTGTCTGGTGGTAGTTACATTATATATATAATATAACTTAGCTAATATAGTTCTATATGATATATTATAATAATCTAGATAGTTAAAATGTAAAATATGACATAACATAATCTAATTATATGATTTGTGACATGGTACGTATGAGACACACACACACACACATATATATATATATATATATATATTTATTTATTTATTATAATATATGGAACATGACCTATGGCGGATAACACTCATGTGGCATTATGCATTGTGTGACGGTGGCGTTGATGGAAAGCATATAGATATATCAGAAATTAGATGGGGTGATGAGGTGACATTCACGATTGGGGGTGGTGGTGGCTTTCTTTATAAGATGGTGGTTATTATGTAGATAAGAACTTAACTTGCAGAGAAGTTAGATGGAAAAAAAAACAGAGAAGAATGAGAAGAAAGGGAAGGAATAGAAGGAGAGAAAAGAGAGGAGGAGAAGAAGATAGTGGAAAGAGAGGGAGGGCGAGGTTCCCTCATAAGTAGCAACAGTATCAAGAACGTTGCTACTGTTGCTGCATTTCTGTACGCAGCAAACTGCTTAAAACAAAGCATGTCTTCTGCCAACTTCTTCGTTGTTTCCGGTGAAAACTCATCTAGTCATCATAGGGGATTGTCATGGATTCACCCGCGTATTTTGAAGTTTTCGTTTGACATCTAAAATTTATGAAATTAGGTTACCAAGGGGTTTTGGACCTTCCTAACTCATCCGTGATGTCAAATTTTTGAAACAAGGTCGAGTGGTTTCCATTCAATTTTGCTAAAATATGCTTGTATCTTATTGTACGTGTTCAACCTCATCGAAGATCTATTTTGCTCATTCTCAACATGATTCACTTATAGATACATTTTATAATGTTTCGGACGTAACACATATCGCACATGGTTTCATTTCAATTAGATGTGCAGAATTACAAAAATGCCCTTAAGGTTAAAATTACGTAAATACCCTTGAAATTATCTTAAGGACAGAGTTAAACTCTAGTCTCGATTTACTGTTGTTATACTGTTACTCTACTGAAATAACAATTGATCTAGTTTAGTTAGACAAAGTCTTGTCCCTAGTATTATTTCAATAACTCTCATGTCCCGTATAAGAAAATATATTTCGATGAAACCACATTCTATGTATATTGTATATATGATGATGCATGAATAATTTTCTCAAAAACTTGGTGGAAAGGAAGTCAAGTTCGTGATCAAGATGAAACCATGTCTACTCAAGAATTTAATTTCATGTTCTAGAATGATTTAGGCTTGTAGAATGTCAACCATCATCTCATTCAGTAAATCATTCACTTCATAAATTTCTTACGATTTTTCATAAGTTTTCAAAAGTTTTTCGATTTTGAGAGAACCTCTTGATATGTTGTAAATATATTGATAATCAAAAGATTATTTCAAAATTTCAATTCTCTTTTTTTAAACATGATTATTGATTTGTATATATGTATATCACCTGAAACAGAGGAAGAGATGAGAAGAGGAGATCCAAAACTGATACAAAATAAAGTCTTGGAAAACTCAGCCAACTTTTCTCCAATGTTGTTAGAATTTGTTCGACATAGCGATCTGTCCACTTTGATATGGGCTCCGTTAATGCTTAGACTACCATGGAGCCTTATATTCGGGCATGTAATCAAAGGGAACGTCGGAGTAGCAGGCGACGCGATGCACCCTATGACTCCTGATCTCGGACAAGGTGGTTGTTCAGCACTTGAAGATGCAGTTGTACTTGGTCGTCATATAGGGAATTCGTTTCTCAAACACAAGAGAATTATAACTGTAGATGTGGCGACCCCGCACCCCGGGCCACCAACCCCGCAAGGAATGGTGTGCGGAATGCCGGGGCGGGACGCCTGGCGTAAGCATCTCCAACCACTTGTCAACCTCTATGAGGTGGTTGAGACCCTACGAGCCTTATCCGAAACGACGACATAATATAAAAAGGTTCTAAACAAAACTACCAACCGTATTAATCATCCAAGACAAGAGATACTCCATAAAATGAACCATAAATAAAATCATAATCCCTACAGTCCATTAAAATTGACATACACATAAAGTCCAAAATTGTGGGTACAAATAAAAACCGTCATATGCCCACGTGGTCTATCTAACAAGTCCCAACTCACCCATACTACAATGTGGTAAGTGTTATAATTACATAATCCAAAATATAATACTTCATAATTTAAAACACGGTTCAATCAAAATGCCTCTCAACTCACATCGAGGCCTTGAATTCTCTCGCAGACAAGGCCCTCAAGATATGACTACTCCTTTGCCCTTATTCAGGACAGAAGGACCTGAAAGAGGAAAATGAGGGTGAGCCAACGGTGCCCAGTGAATAGAATTCAAATATGCTATCAATACTCATCAATAAACATCATGTATGCATGTCAATGTGTAGCATGATTAAAAGCTCATAATCATATAGATATCAAGCATTTATAATAAGTTCGATGCAAGTAAAAGCTTATCAATTTGGATCCACATTCCACATGCATTGGGGTTACTAGTGCACGTCCATTTCACCGTACCGTTGACCCCAATCATGTTTATTTGGGGTTACTAGTGCACGCCTATTTCACCGTACCGTTGACCCCAATCATGTTTATTTGGGGTTACTAGTGCACGTCTATTTCACTGTACCGTTTTCATCCCCAAATATTTCTTTTCTTAAAACCCTCCTATGACAAGGTTAAGTCCCCCTATTAGCCAGATAGATGGGCCCAACCAAAGTCATAAGGTTTTCTCAAATCAATGCATCATTCAAAACATTATAACACATTCATGCTTTCAACATACAGTATATATAAGTGATATGATGACATAAAAGATATAATCATAAATGAAGTCTACTCACAACCAAGCCTCGCGAGAGTATTTAACCACACACGACCACCAAACCGAATCAACCCAATCAAGATCCTGAAACATTCATCAATATCCAACCATACATCAATTTTTATGCTCAATCACATAGACATTACACATCATCCCTAAATCAGCCCACATATAGACAATAGGCCTAAATCCCATCTAATCCCATCATTCAACTCAAATCACATGACTTAGGCCTCTAATGCATAGTTCTCATTCATAAACCATTCTATTAATCAAAAATACTGATTTTCAATTCCTTAGGCATAAACATGCCCAAATTGGGTCACTTGATCACAAGTAGGCGTAACCCATGATATGGTCACAACCACCAAATCAGTAGCATAATCAACCCTAATCATGCTTAATTAAACATAAGTTGCATCAATTCAATGATTCTAGGCCAAAAGCATCAAAAGCCCTAAAATATGAAATTTTCCATACTTAGGCCATATTGCCGATTTACACTAGGTCACCATGTTCAGCCATGTATATCACTGATTTTGCATCATGGGTTCATCAACAATGACAACTAGGTCAACATAGTTAATATGCAAGCTATTTGGAAAGGTCTAAGTTCATATTCTAAATTTAGGTCTAATACAAGCAACCCTACCAATTCTTCATTTAATATTCTGTTCAGATGTATCAATCTACCAACAGAAATATGTAATCACAAAATCAACCGCACAGATTGAAGCATGTGAAGAAACAAACCTTCTGTCCAAATATCATCCCAATCCAACGGTGAACCGAAAAGATAAGTATCTTTGATGAACAAGTCTCTAATCAGACAATTTCTCCTTTCCTGCTGCAAATACTCGAACTCAGATGATTATATCATACAACATACTTAACTCATACACATCTGCACCGTATTGAATGCAGAAATATCAGTTTTAAACTACATACCCAAATTTCATATCCATCCAACGGTAGATTGAGGAGATCTATTAGTTTGAGTGAAACGGCGCGAGAAATCCAGAATTTCCGACGAGCTTTGTTTGAGAGGTTAGATCTCTTAGACAAAACCTCTAATCAAGATCTCCACTGTTCAGAATGCAGAACCATAAGCTACGAACTTGCTGACACAATTTGAGCTCAATCTGACCATATATCTCGAAGAGCCAACTCTTTGATGAAAACGTTGCAATTTTCCTCAAGCAACTCCTTCTTTCTTTCTCTTCTTCTTTCCTTTCTCTTCTTTTCTTTTATTTTTTTCCTTTCTCTCCACTCACCTCACTTTCTAGCACTTCTTTAATTCCCTCCACTCACCTCACTTTCTAGCACTTCCTTAGAGAAAAGAAGTGGGCATGGGACACTTGTCCACTTTCATGCACCAACTTTCACATGTGTTGGTCTCATACTACCCATACCAACCACATGTAATTTAACCAATCTCATGCTTCCATGTATTTTAAATGTCCAATCCATTTAATACACCAAATTTTCATTCTCATTTATCCTTTTATTCAATCAATCCTAACCCATATCAATTCATGGTTTAATGGACCCATCCATAAATAATAACATATGCATTATACTTTAATTTAACATGACCCATATACAATTTATAATACACATATTTATATACATTATCAAGCATCAACTATACAAACATTAAACAACCATCAAACAAACACCAACCATATCAAGGCAACACATAGAGTTTGGGCAAAGTGCAATTGGGTTATGGGCTAGATGAAATAATTTTCGAGGCGTCACAGTAGAAGTCGTTGATGAAGCCTTGAAGATGTATGTAAAAGAAAGAAGGTGGTGTGTTATTCGGTTGATCATAGGATCTTATCTTTCGGGATGGGTTCAACAAGGAGGGTCTGGATGGTTAAAGAGCTTGATAAGAGAAAAATTGTTCTATAAGCTTATTTTTCGAAGAATAGTTGATGTCATGAATTATGACTGTGGAAAGCTTCCTTGTGTTTCTTCTTCCATGGAGTTTAACAATCATAGCAAGATAGACTAGTACTGATTATAGGGCTTTTATATTGTTCCATGTTTTGTTCAGCTAAAATTATCGGGATTCCGGCTCCCAGGTGGTGTTCTCCTTTTGTTTCGCGGCGAGACTAATCCACCTGAAGTCGAGCTTCCTGTCGGGCTCTAAAATAGGGACCTTTTCCAACAGGGTTTTCTGCATCTACGAGGATTCGAAACCGAAATCTCTTGCTTAAGCGACCAGGGCTCCTTCCACCCAAGCCAACCCTCGTTGGTTTTTTTTATTATTTTTTTGGTTTCTCACGTGGTGTCTCCGCCTTTCGGGCGAGACTAATTCGCGTTCAAACATTGCAAGGGTATTGGACGACTCTTTTAAGTGGGCGCAACTAAGATGAACACGAGTTTTAATCTTAAGACCTCAATCTTTCAATCACTTTTAGCACAAACCTCTGATCATCCGTGCTGCATCACGTTGGTTATATTATTGTTATTATTAAAAGTAATGTATTCTTAACTTTTGCATAGGCAAACTCTATTATCCCCATACTTTTAAATCTTTTTTGTTGGTTGTGACTGAGGTTCTCCTTGAAAGGAAGTAGTCTCGTTGCTATAATCTCTACTTACCATTTCATTTATTCTTGGACAGCTCACATTTTTAATTGTGCATATATACACCATTCTTTCATGTAATAAGTCAACAAACCGTTTATCAAAATTTAACGTCTTACAATTGTTGGGTTTTATAACCTCAATAGATCAATCTAACACACAACAAAATTCAATCTAAACAATCTCTTATTCAATTAATCAAAGGTAAAAGACTTTTTTACAAACAATCAATCTTTCACCCAATCTAGCAATTTCTCCAAAACCAATCTTCTTAACTCTATACCACTAACTAGTGACCTTATATATATAGACATAACTATCTATTTCAAACATATTTTCAATACAATTAGGAAACCCAAAATTAGAAACCTACTAAAACAAAATATTTTTTATTTCAATTTATTAGGCTTCTAACTTTCTCAAATTGGACGCTTTTTATTTTTGAGTTGAAACTAAAATCCTAAAAGCAATAAGGTATTAGAGCCCTTTACCAAACATTGAGTAAATCTAGGAGTGGCAAAAAATCAGGTACCGACGAGTACAGGTACAAACAACGCTTTATATATATTAATGGACATATAACATGTTCATACCCGACTCGGTTTAAAAAATAGACAGTAAGTATTCGTCTATATATACCTGCATGTTTTAGAAACCAAAGAGCTAAGTTTTGTCTGCTTCTAAAAGCATGTACCTAATAAATTTTTAAACATTATATTAGACAATTTGAAATCATGTGTATTTAATGACATAACATCAAATAAATTCTATAAAGTTTATAATAAATGACAACAAAAATAAATAATCTTTTACAACCATTACAGGTATAGATTGACTTTTCAAATGACTTTTCCTTTACCGGCTATTAAATGTCTCTGTCTATTTTTTTTCATTTACCAGCTATTAAATAACTTTCCATTACTCCAATTTTCAACGTAATTGGGAAAGCAAAGAAATTAAAAGGATATAGTTTAGTGAATGAGCATTTTTAAATTTAAAAGCTATAAAATATATATATATTATCCAAATATCTATTTGATTTTTTTATTACCCATTTGTATTTAGTAGTAATCAGAAATCAGGTGCCTGGTATTAAAAACAAACACAAATTTATGTCTGTATTCCGCCTTATTCTTTAAAGTTTTTGTTTATATCGATTTTAAAACTAGTCCGACAAAAGTGGATAAACGGGTCTGAGTCCATTTTACCACTCCTAACTACATCCTCTTCATAGCACACTCCTTCCCTCAAAACCTTCAATAATTTTATTGGGTCAATCGATGGATTAATGAACCCTGGCCCAACCCACCAAATAAAATCATCTTCCTTAAAGATGATGGAAGAGAGTTTAATTCACTATATTGAAGAGAGTTTAATTCCAAACCTTCCTGTTTGACTTGCAAGGCTATTATATTGGTGGAACTGTCCTCGGCCCCCCTTTAATTCTCTTTATTGAAAATACAACGTACGAAAAATACAAAGATAGCTTAGGCTAATATAATTTAAAAATAATTTTTAAAGAGTAAAATTATATTTTATTTTTAATTGATTTACGGTTTTTGAAAAAATATATATATTTTGGTATCATATTAAAAAAAAAATTGGTATCATATTAAAAAAATGTTTTTGAAATTTAGAAAACAAGAAAAATTTGTTTTGTTGTTCTAAGATTTCATACAAATTAAGTGAAAAAAAAAACTTTATGTGAGTCTCCATTAATTACAAATCAACTAAAAGAAAAACTCAAAAAATAATTTTTCTATGTTTTTTAAAAATAACTTTAAATCACAATGAACCAAACAAGTTTTTTACAATTTTTTTTCACTTTTTATTTTTAAATACAAAAAACTGTATTTAAAAACAACACTAAAGGCAACCTTACAATTCTATGCCATCATCACAAATGTAACATTGCAGTACACACACACATATATATATATATATATATATATATATATATATATATATATATATATGCAAACATTGAGTAAAACCTCAATGGAGTGTATGTCTATTGTTGATTTATACACAAGCAATCAAGAATATCTCCAATTTTCTTGCTCTAGCAAGGTCACCTATGAGTGGAAGATGAACTGATTCATATTGTTCTTTTTGACCTTGGCCCCAATTGTAAAGAGTTGAATGCAACAATTCTCTTCGACATCCTTCAATTTTCTTTGAGGATTAACGTTATGAATTAGCTGATCATGAAGTCCTTCTCAAATGATAGGAGTCCCAATAAAGAAATTTCTCTCATCGCTGGACAATTCCATAAGAAAGGACCCAAAAATGTAACTAAAAATAGAAACTTAGTAAAGGCATGCATATGGTCAACACATGGGCTGATCCTGAGTTGCCTTTGGTGACCAAATCATGACAATAAAGGCATACATATGGTCAACACATGGGCTGATCCTGAGCTGTCTTTGATCACCAAATCATGACCATATAGGCATACAGATAGGCAGCACATGAGCTGATCCTGGTTTGCCTTTGACCAAATCATGACCATAATGGCATACAGATAGGCAGCACATGAGCTGATCCTGGGTTGCCTTTGGTCAACCAAGTCAACTGAGCTGATCCAAAGGCATACAGATAGGCAGCACTGCTGCCGATCCTGGGTTGCCTTTGGTCAACCAAGTCAACTGCTGCCGATCCTGGGTTGCCTTTGGTCAACCAAATCATGGGCACAAGCATTCCAGTCAACTGGAACAGTAGATCGTTCAACTTTTGCAATTACGGCCCATGAATGTCGTCCGTCTTTTTAAGTACAGTAAGACGCAACAACTTTAGAGGCAATGTACGTCAAACATTACTGTTAAAAAAAAAGCTATATATATATATAACCCAATTGAAGAGCACCGGAACAAACAACAAATAATAATTATAATAATAATAACAGAACTGAGCAAGAGAGAACAAAAGAGAAGAAGAATGGAAATTGAAGAACACGAGGTAGTGATAGTGGGAGCTGGAATCGCTGGTGTTGCCACTGCTTTAGCGCTGCACCGAGTCGGGGTTCGATCGTTGGTTCTAGAGAGGTTTCACGAGCTACGAACCACTGGTTCAGCCTTATCCCTGTTCCCAAACGCTTGGGTTGCTCTTCACACTCTCGGAGTTGCCCACAAACTCTCTTCCATTTATTCTCCATTCAAGAAGTATTAAAAATTATTCAATTAATTAATTAATTGTTCTTCCTCTTATACCTTAATTTTTATTTATTTCTCCAAGTTCTGGATTACTAACTTTTATTATTATTATTTTCAGCGGATACTACACTGACCTAGAAAATGGGTCTGTGCAACAGGTCCCTTTTAATAAAAAATTGGAAGAGTGAGTTAATATTTTTTTTTTCTGATGTAAAAAGATCTATATATATATTTATGTGTGTGTTTGAAATTTTATGGAATTAATGAGTTTAAATGGAGAAACTTGTGCTGTGAAGTAATATATACAGGAACAGTGACTATGGAGCAAGGACAGTGCACCGGAAGACCTTGTTAGAGGCTCTAGCTAATGAATTGCCTAACGATACCATCCGTTACTCTGCAAAGCTCAGCTCCATTGAGAGTTGCACGCATGAAGGGTCTTTGGTATCTGTTCTACACATGGGGGATGGAACCATCATCAGAGCCAAGGTGATTTGGTAACTTGAGAGCATTCGTACAATTAATTACAGTTACCTTTTAAAAAAATGAGCAATGCTACGTGAATTAAAAATATTATATCAATTGCTACAAATTACTGTTACATTAGCTTTTAACTTTAATACATCAAAGCAATACACTTTTTAATGAAATTACAAATTTAATGTAGATGCTTGACACATCAAATTTGTAACAATTAACGTGGCGATTTTAATTTCCTTAGCATTTTTCTAAAAAAATTATTATCCTTTTTATTACTAAAGTTCTTTTTTTTAGGTTGAATAATGTCAAAATAACTGATGTATGTACTGAAGTACGAACCATTCTATAGTACCCCAGGTCCCCAACACCTTGTGATGTGATATCAATATATATCCAAAAGTATTGAGATAATACCTCCCTCGAGTTAGTGATGGAACTGGTTTTACAAACTTACTAACATTATATTTTTTCTAAAAAAAAAAAAACACGTTGGGGAGATGTAGTTATTACAGTACACAATAATCCAATTAATGTACTATTACTTTTTTTTTGTTTGAAAGAATATTGGGTGTCCAAGTTGGATTAAATATGTATAATTAAAAAATGTTAAATCTAAGTATTTTGATACATCATTAAATTATCTTAAATAACGTGTAACGTCTTGATTTAATGTAGCTCAACGATGAATGATGAAAAAAATTGTTTCTGTTAACGTCAGCCAGAAATTAACGTCACTTTAACATTTCTTTTATAAAAAAAAAATCAAACATATACTTAAGTTGATACAGTGAGTCCATTTTGTATAGTTTTTTCTCACTTTTTTGACATAACACGACAGCTTGAATATAAATTTGGAATGACAGGTTTTGATAGGATGTGATGGGGTTCACTCTGTGGTGGCTAGGTGGTTGGGGCTTTCTAAGCCTGTTCATTATGGTCGCTTTGCTGTGCGTGGTTTAGCCATCATGCCTCAAGACCATGGATTGAACAATGAAGTCCATCAGTTTATCCATGGTGAATGTAGATCTGGTTTTGTTCATCTCACTGCTAAAGAGGCTTATTGGTTTGTTACCTACACTTCTACTGACAATGAAGGTGAGCTTAATTTTAAAAATTATAGCCATAAATATAATAGGTGGAGGCCCAATGTGTACATAAAAATTAAGAGCACAAAAATTAATGTTACATTTGGTTTGTGATGATACAATTTTTTGTATCTAAAATTTAAAAATACAAAAACGTGTTTGATTGGTTAAAATCGAAAAACAATTTTCGAAAATTTACAAAGAAAACAAGTTATTTTTATGAAATGATGAAACGTCATTTTCTGAATTTTTACTTTTTTGGTTGTATTTTAGTTTTCGAATCACATACGCAACAAACTTAATAATTTTTTTTTTTTTTAAAAAGCAAGTATTTATAAGGAAGATTGAACATAAGACCTTCATTCTATTAATAAAGCCATGATGTCATATTAATATTGCTTTCACTATAAGAAATTAGCCTTTTTTTAGTGTTTCAAAAATGTTGTAGCAGATGTTTTCAACTTTCATTAATGAAAATAATTTGAAAATTAAAAAAAAAAAATTGCTATAACTTATGGGTAGATGGCTAATTATGTATATCAAGATAATCTTATATGGCTAATTATGTATGTCAAGATAATCTTTCGTTTCAGAATTTTAATCTCATATATATATTTTAAACCTGATTATTTGTATCACATGAAATTCAACCAGGGGAAGAGAAGAGAGCAAGAGATCCCGAACTATTACAAAAGAAAATCTTAGAAAACTCGGCCAATTTTCCTCCAAGGTTCTTAGAATTTGTTCGACACAGTGATCTATCAACTTTGTCATGGGCTCCATTAGTGCTTAGACTACCATGGAGCCTTATATTCGGGCATATAAGCAAAGGGAACGTCGTAGTAGCAGGTGACGCGATGCACCCTATGACTCCTGATCTTGCACAAGGTGGTTGTTCAGCACTTGAAGATGCGGTTGTACTTGGTCGTCATATAGGGAACTCATATCTCAAACACAAGAGAATTATATCTACAGAAGTAGCTGAAGCCTTGAAGATGTATGTTAAAGAAAGGAGGTGGCGTGCTATTTGGTTGATCACAGGATCTTATCTTTCGGGATGGGTTCAACAAGGAGGGTCTGGATGGTTAAGGACCTTCATAAGAGAAAAAGTGTCTTACAGGTCTCTTTTTCAAAGAATAGCTGATATCATAAATTATGATTGTGGAAAGCTTGCTTGTGTTTCTCCTGTCATGGAAGTTAACAATAATCATACCAAGATTGACTAGGTAGTATTAGTAGTACTGTTATTTCTTATGTAATTGTATGAATAAGGTTTGAAGATTGTAGGGTGTTTGTGGACATGACAACCATATATAAGTTTATTATTCCGTGTTTTTCTGTTCAACTAATTAAAATTATTATTACTATTATTGTTATTATTAATGGTGGTGTTATTTATTATTGGTATTAGTAGTAGCAGTGTGTTCATCGCTATCATTTTTTTTTTTTTTTGAAAACCTAGGTATCCAGGCCACTTGCGCGCACCTGACTAATTCTAGGGGGTGCAACCCCCTAGCTCGTAAAGGGGCATCCCCTAAAACTCTAAAAAAATCTTTGTTCGGGCTCATACCTTAGAGGGGCACAAGTAGATGAAGCTCAAACTTATAACCTCTCAGTTACTTGCCCCTCTACCTACCCACTTGGCCAACGCCTCTTTGCCTCTTTGGTGTGTTCATGACTATGCCGTGCACATTAGACAAGCATTATTGAATGGTACTTGTATTATAAATTCTAAGTGTCCTTTGAGGGGTATGCTTGTTGGAAAAATGGGTAACAAACATGATTTTTGTTCATTTTGAACTAAATATTTAAGTAGGACCCAAATGTAATTTTGGGTAGGATTAAGTTAAATATTAATCTATAATATGTAAATATTAGGAATATATAATTATTTAGCTATATTCATTTTTATATGAATGAAAAATTGAGTCTAAAGTAACCTACTTGATAAGTGTAAAGTAGTCATTTTGTAAACAAAGTTTAGTCCCACATGAGAAAGATAGAAAACTATGTGTTTACTTATAAGTGTAGCTAGAACTCTACACTTGCATTTGAGCTCACTATACACACACAAACACAAACACACGCACACGCGCACACACACACTTGCGACGCGTATGTGAGGGCGAGCCAAAATGGCGACTAAGGGCGTATTGGGCGCATAAATGGCAACTAAGGGCGTATTGGGCGCATAACACTTTATACTTCACGATAGGAGTGTCAATGGATTAGTTCAAACTGCAAAACTAAACATTCTCATTAAAAAATTATGTAATGTCTTTATACAATAAAAATAGTTTTTAAGTTTTTTTAAATATGCATTAAAAAAGTTAAAATTACCTTTTATATATATATATATATAATTGATTATTTTAATTTATTTAATGTATGTACATGTAAAACTTCAAACTAATCAACCCAAACCGAACCAAATCGATTATGTTTGATTTGGCTCGGTTTGGTTTGGTAATTCGGAATAACCGATTAAGCTAAACCGAATCGAAACCGATTGCATTTGGTTTGGCCTAGGTTTAAGCATTAAACCGATCTAAACCGAACCGTTGATACCCTATTTCACGAGGAGCTGGGGGACTTTTCATCGGACGGGTGCGTCTGTAGAGATTGAATCTGGATCGTTTGTTGAGGATGTGCAGATGCGATGAACGTGGTTGATCGGAAGGAACCGTCTAGGTTTGATGTCCGCAGTCCGGAGCCATAGGATCTTAATCGTGCCAACCATGCGCGATCCAAGGGCGTGTGGGATTGGACGCACTGATCAAGACCGTCAGATCGTGCCTTCACGGATGGTACGCAATCCAACAGTGCACGATTAGGTGCAATGATTGCGACCATCAGATCGCATCTGGTTGCGATCGAACTTGATTTGATGGTGCACAAAAAGGCACATTGTACAGCCACAAAAAATCTATAGATAAGGCCTCCAGAACTCAAAAAATCTATTCCAAAATATTTGATTTTTCAGTATTTTCTCCTCTTTCTTTCTTTTCTATTTTAACTTTTTTTTGTTATGTTAAATTGCAAATGCACAATATCGTAAACCAGTAATATAATAATAAATAAAAGTATTCTTCCCACATAGATTTGCACTAATTTCTTGTTAATTATTAAGATTATTTTAATTTAATCTTATCTAAACAAATAGCAAAAATAACAAATAAGAAATTTAAAACTCAGATTAAAACCAAAACAATTAAAATTAAATAACTCAACCAATTAATTGTTTAAACCTAGGATTGCATTTTTTTCCTCATATTTTACTTGGGTTCATCTACTTATTTTTTAATTAATTAATTACTTTGAGTTGTTAACCAAGAGCCTAATTTATCTATGAGACTCTTTTGATGATCAAGTAAAAAATACCTTGACTAATTAAATCACTATATTTCTATGAAATTTTAATTAAAACAAGATTTATTAATATCGTGTTCTTCAATGATTGAGTATATGTCTATCTCACATTAACTCAATAGCTTTCACCCTTTTTTAACATGTGTTATTTTAATCAAGTCTAAAATCTAAAATCTCTTTTTCAAGATTATTAAGATTTATCAAATCATCTAATTAGTGATCAATTAATTAGAATTAATAAGAACGAATTAAAATAAACTACTCTAAAAAAAATTAATTAAAATCTAACACCATACATGAAATTCAATATCCATATGAGTTCCAATTGAAACCCAAGAAAAGAAAATTACTCCATAACTATTTCTCAAAACTTAAAATCAAATAGGTTTAACATCATGAAAGGAAGAGAAATTAAATACAAGGGAGTAAGTGAGACAAGATTAAACTAGCACGAATTCACCAAATTTGGATCTAGCTTCTTCGCGTCGCTTCGAAGTAGTTTTTCCTTTGCTTCCAATACTTCAATTGCCTCTTCTCTTCATTAATAATAATTTCTAAACTCCATAACTTCTATTTTAAAGAAAAATTACAAAAAAAATCGCAACACTAAAAAATCCTAAATCCACCAGGATTCCTTGGTGCCGAGACACTTCGGATGGGCGCGGCGGCCCCCAGTCATTGGATTTTTGCACTTTTTTTCTTTTTCTCCTCTTTGCTCCACCACTTCACTTCTATTTTAATACCTACAAAATAACACACAAATTAAGTGTATAAACTATAAAAGCGTCATAATATACTAACATATCACACTAATTATCACCTAATAACCTATTAAAACTATGATAATAATGATATCAGAAATCAACTTATCATTTTTGTGAGAGACTACAACCATTATTGGTTTGATTATTCTTATGATTTAAAGTGTTGCTATCATAAAAAAGAGATTGTTGTATACTGAGAGATAATTGCCATATACCGTGAGTACCAGTACGAGACAAAATTATTTTAAGGACATAGAGTTAAACTCTAGTCTCGATTTACTGTTGTTATATTGTTACTCTGCTGAAATAACAATTGATCTAGTTTAGCTAGACAAAGTTTTGTCTCTAGTACCTTTAAATAGTAAACGGAAGGCAGCTTGTTGTTCTAAAAGAGTGGTATTTAAATGAAATCATTGTGACAACCATTCAATCTAGGGACTAGTCTGGTTAATTATTTCACAAGCTATCTTTTGTGAAGCCGTTACCTTCTATAGACAACAATACTTGAACTAACCTTGGTTTTTGCTTCTCCCCTAGCCAAGGGCTTTACAATTTCAAATTGGTTGCTAAATTGGGATAATTATATATATGTGGGTAGGGGCTACCTCTCCTATGAAGGATAAGGTTCAATTAGGCACGTTGGAGTGTAGGAAATGGCCTCATTGCTTTAGGGATATGGGACCCTCGTAGTTTCACCTCTGTGATTAGTCTTTGTACATTCATTCATTCATCAATTAATACAATCATCTCTTATTTCTGCTGAAAAAAAAAAGAAAAAAGATTAATCAATGTAAATCCATTTTCAACATAAAAACACACAGTTAAAAAAACAAAACAAAACAAAACCTATAATGACTTTGGGCGCCTAGGTACGTGTGTATTACAAAACATTCTCAAACATTTTTTCTCACCGTGTCTCTATGCAAAATTGTTTGGCGGCAGGGCCAATTACACTTGACTACATTCACTATAAATTATCAAGGTTAGTCCAAGTAAATGACCCTTGTAACTCACCCCATTACAAACACTTCTAAATTCTTGAATTGAGTAATAGCCATGGTTTTATTACTTTTGATCTCAACAAAGTTTTGTCTCATTGTTTTACATTTTTAAGAAAGTATTATAATCTTGAATTGGTTGGTAATCCAAAAAGTACAATACAACTCAAAAAGTAAAAACTTAAAAAACATCATTTTGTCATTTTCTAGAAATAGCTTGTTTTCTTTGTAAATTTTGGGAAACTGTTTTTGGGTTTTAACAAACCAAACATGTTTTTCGTATTTCCAAAAGAATACAGAAAATTGTATCGGAATTATAAACCAAACACCGCCTAAACTTTTAAAATTTATATATTTCTAATAAAAACAACGTTCTTGGACTAACCCCCCTTGTTGTATCACGCTAAATTATATTATCTAAAACCTATTTATTGTTGATGATTGTTTGATATGCATTGTTGGGTCCTTATCTAACAGCTATAGTTTTTAGGTTGAGTGGTTTCTAACATAGTATCTTTCTGTGTGCATAATGGGGTTGCACGTGAGGGAGAGCGTTGATGATAGCTTGATTTGTATATTATTGGACCCTTATCTAATAGTTATAACTTTTGGGTTGAGTAGTTTTTAATTTGCGCACAGGATAAGGCTCACACAAATAGTTTCTAAATCTTTATAAGTCTTCGCCCGTTATTTCTTTATTTAGAGAAATGTCAGGAATTGAAAATACGAACCAATTGCATTTATTTATGGGAAATTTGACAAAACGTTGGGATTTTAAAAACTTAAAAATAGCATGTCCCATTATTTTAGGTACCTATAACATCTTTAAACATGTAAAATGACTAAAATACCCTCTTATAAATAAAACAACCATCGGTTGGTAAACAAACAATTGCTATTCAATTTATTCATCCTTTTTTTTTTTTCATTTAAGCTACTCTAAACAACCTAAACCTTAGGTTGTTTGAATAAAATAACAAAATCACCCAGAAATATCTTCATTATTTAGCCATTATTATCTTCAATCCTCTTTTCTTTCATTTTTAAAACTTTTCTTTCAATTGCAAAAATTGTATGTTGTTTAAAAATTGCTATTTCATGCAAAGATGAATATTTTTTATATTTTTGGAATTAATAATGAATGAAGTGATTAAATTACATGTTATCTCAAAATATGTTATACATCTAATCTATGAGATTGACTTATCAAATATATGACAATATATTTTATTTTACCGTCTTTTTGTTATGCATGTGTTCATGTAGTTGATATCTCAACAACTGTTTGATATGATATATCAATCAAATATCACATTAATAATATATCAAACATATCAACCTGTACTTCTTATTTACTATCTTTTTATAAGTAAACATATCTTAAATTTGTCAAAATGAGTATTTCTAATATTTTTGGAATCAATGATGAAGGTAAATGGTTAAATTATATATTACCTTAAAGATATGTTATACATCTAATCTATGAAATTGACTAAGCAAATATATGACAATATATTTTATTTTATCGTCTTTTTGTAATGCATTTGTTCATACCGTCGATATCTCAACGATTGTTGGATATATCAATCAAATATCACGTTGATAGTATATCAAATATATCAACGAATATCAACCAATACTTTTTATTTACAGTCTATTTTAAAGTAAATATATCTTAAATTTGTTTAAACGTGTATTTCTGATGTTTTTTTAACCAATAATGAAGGTAAAAGATTATATTACATATAACTTCAATGATATATTATACATATAATTTATGAGATTGGTAGAGCAAATACATGACAATATATTTTATTTTACCGTCTTTTTGTTATGCTTTTGTTCATACAGTCGATATCTCAACGACTGTTTGATATATCAATCAAATATTATATTAATAGTATATCAAACATATCAACGAATATCAACCGATACTTTTTATTTACTGTCTTTTTAAAAGAAAATATATCTTAAATTTGTTTAAACAAGTATTTTTGATGTTTTTAGAATCAATAGTAAAGGTAAATGGTAAAATTACATGTTACCCCCAAATACATGTTATGTATTTAATCTATGAGATGGGCTCAATAAATATATGACAATATACTTTATTTTACACTCTTTATATTATGCATCTGTTCATGCAGTCGATATCTCAATGATTGTTTAATATATCAATCAAATATCAACCGATACTTTTTATTTACTGTCTATTTAAAAGAAAATATATCTTAAATTTGTTTAAACAAGTATTTTTGATGTTTTTAGAATCAATAGTGAAGGTAAGTGATAAAATTACATGTTACCCCAAATATATGTTATATATGTAATCTATAAAATTGGCTCAACAAATATATGACAATATACTTTATTTTAGACGCTTTATATCATGTATCTGTTCATGCAGTCGATATCTCAATGATTGTTTAATATATCAATCAAATATCACGTTGATAATATATCAAACATATCAACCAGTACTTTTTATTTACTGTCTTTTTAAAAGTAAATATATCTTAAATTTGTATAGATGGTAACTGGCTTAAATATCACGTTAATAATATATCAAACATATCAACGAATATCAAACGGTACTTTTTATTTACAGTCTATTTTAAAGTAAATATATCTTAAATTTGTTTAAACGTGTATTTCTAATGTTTTTTGAACCAACAATGAAGGTAAGATATTAGATTACATGTAACTTCAATGATATATTATACATATAATCTATGAGATTGGTAGAACAAATATATGACAATATACTTTATTTTACCGTATTTTTGTTATGCATTTGTTCATACAGTCGATATCTCAACGACTGTTTGATATACCAATCAATTAAAAAGGAGATCGTTGTATCCTGGGAGATAATTACCATACACCGTGAGTACCAGTACGAGACAAAATTGTTTTAAGGACCTAGAGTTAAACTCTAGTCTTGATCTACTGTTGTTATACTGTTACTCTGCTGAAATAACAATTGATCTAGTTTAGTTAGACAAAATCTTGTCCCTAGTACCTTTAAATAGTCTACGGAAGGCAGCTTGTTGTTTTAAAAAAGTGGTAAGCAAGATCATTGTGACTCTACCATTCAATCTAGGGATTAGTCTGGTTAATTATTTCAAAAGCTATCTTCTGTGAAGCCAGCTACCATCTATAAACAACAATACTTGTTGAAAGGATCAACAATATGATTGATAAAAATTTAAGATTTATTTACTTTTAAAAAGATAGTAAATAAAAAGTATTGGTTGATATTCGTTGGTATGTTTGATATATTATCAACGTGATATTTAATTGATATATTAAACAATTATTGAGATATTGACTGCATGAACAAATGCAAATTTAAGATATATTTACTTTTACCATCTATACAAATTTAAGATATATTTACTTTAAAATAGACTGTAAATAAAAAGTACCGATTGATATTCGTTGATATGTTTGATATACTATCAACGTGATATTTGATTAATATATCAAATAGTCGATGAGATATCGATTATATGAACAAATGCATAGCAGAAAGACCGTAAAATAAAGTATATTATTATATATTTGCTTAGTCAATTTCATAGATTAGATGTATAACACATCTTTGAAGTAATATATAATTTAACTACTTACCTTCGTCATTGATTTCAAAAACATCAGAAATACTCATTTTGACAAATTTAAGATATATTTACTTTTAAAAAGACAATAAATAAAAAGTACAGGTTGATATTCATTGATATGTTTGATATATCAAATAGTTGTTGAGATATCAACTACATGAACACATGCATAACAAAAAAATGGTAAAATAAAATATATTGCCATATATTTGATGAGTCAATCTCATAGATTAGATGTATACATATTTTAAGGTAACATATAATTTAATCACTTACCTTTTATTATTGATTCTGAAAATATAAAAAATATTCATCTTTGCATGAAGTAACAATCTTTAGACAACATACACTTTTTGCAATCGAAAGAAAAGTTTTAAAAATGAAAGAAAAGATGATTGAAGATAATAATAAAAATGTTTCTGGGTGATTTTGTTGTTTTATTCAAATAACCTAAAGCCTTAAGTTGTTTAGAGTAGCTTAAATGAAAAAAAAATGAATAAATTGAATAACATTTATTGGGTATTTTAATCTTTTTACGTGCTTAAAGATGTTATAGGTCCATATTAATTTTCAATTTTTAAAATCGAAGACTATGTTTTGTCAAATTTCCCTTTCTTTATTTATTTATTGTTCATTGTTTCAATAGCTGATATATTTTCTTCTTGTCCTTAAACCTTTGACAACTCTTCTAAATTTTCTCAACTCTGCTCTTTTCAGCTCCTTCTACCAATCTCTCAATCGAATGGCTATTCGACCCTATTTCTCACCTCTCGCCAAGGACAAGAGGGCATTTTACTCATAAAATTTCTGTGAATGGTTAGTGTTTAATTTTACTCATAAAATTTCTGTGAATGGTTAATCAAAGTGCTCTTCACCATAAATTCCTTTATTGCTTTTAGTGTTTTACAGTTCTGCAGTTTGAGATCTGCTTTCGAATTTTTATAGAAGATTTAGTTCTCGATGCGATATATTGATCTGTGGCTAGAATTTCATGTAACATCTGTATTTTTTTATTTTATTTTTTGGTGTTTAGCGTCTAATTAAGTTGTTTTTAATCTTGAATATCCCTCTGATCAAATATCTTAAAGTACCTAATTCCTGTTAAATTAAACTTCGATGTTTTTCTGTTGTTTATTGCTAATGAGTTTTTGCTTAATTTCAATCTGAGAAGAAATTTCAGTTTTTCCACTAGAAACCAATCTGAAAAACCCTTTGGAAACTTCGTTCTTGTTAAACTTCTGTATATATATTTTTTAAATCTTATTATAAATTTAGAGAAAGTTTTAGCTTTTTTTAATCAAGGTTTTGCTATGTGTGTTTCGGTTCAAACAAAATACTTACTCTTTCTAGCTCTTCTTTCGAAATTAGGTTTATTCTATATTCAACAGACTCCATAAATTATAGAGTATAATGCATTTGATGTATTTTCAAAGTAATGTAGCTCACTTAGTTCATCCAAACATTTAGTCTTCAACTGCTAAGTATTTGGTGTCTTTGATTTTATGTCAGATGAAGATCGTCTTGAAAATCTTGCCACTATATTCGACAGCTTACAGCGACCACAGTTGGAGAGAATTTACATGAAACTGGAGATCTACCAGACAGCTTGTAGACATTACTTCAACTTCTTTTTATTATTTCAAAGATTTTTCCCTTGTTCTCTTTTTTTTTTTTTTTAAATGATAGTGGTTTTCTTTATCTTTTTCTGTTAATTTTCAGAAATTTGGTATGGGGATTTTTTTTTTTTTTAATTTTATATGGAACAGTGTCATTTATTCTTTGGTATTTCAAAACTCTCTCGTAATTTTTTTTTTGAAGATTTCTCATGGCAGATTTCCAATATTGATTGCCCTCTTATGGTCTTACCATATTCCCTCAGGGTATATAATAGTTTGTTACAATGTTCCTGTAAATTATATAGCTCAGTTGATATGGTGATGTTGTTAAGTGCATGGATTTTCATTTCCTGTATGCTCTATGGATTTTCCAATCTGTAGCTTGATATATGATTTTCAGCTGTTGATGCACAAGAACAGAAAAAGTGATTGGTTTTAAACTGGGCCAAATGGGTAACATATTGGTGTTTAATATGGTGAAATTTGAAATTGATGCAGGATACAGCATATTGTTGATCCTCTCTATTTTTCACCAATCTGAACCAGTTCTTGAAGGTACGGTCTACACTCTGTTCTTCATTATTGTAATTTTTTTTTTTATCCTTTTTTGTTTTTTCTCTATTGGTTTTCTTCTCTTTTTTGAGTTCGTTTTGGATCACTGGAATGTTGTTGTTGACATATTATATACTTTGAGTAGAGAACTCCCAATTGTTAGAACTTGCCTAATAGAACTCTATTTCGACTTATTTGGCCACATTTTTTTTTTTCTCTAATGGCTATGATTTTGTTTTTGAATATATTAATTAATGGAGTCTAAAACATCTAGGAACCCAATGAAGAAATGATATTAATTATGAGTCATATTTAGGTTTTTTTTTTTAACTCATCTCACCAGTCTTTATTAATTTGTTGTGCTTATTGTAAAAGGGTGAATATTCATTGATGTATTTGCTATCATGAATTGGGTGAAGTACCATATGATCTAGTATGAGGTATATCTAATTAAGAAAAATAAAATTTGTATATTTTTTTAATTTAACCTTTCTTAGCTATAATTTTCCTTTGTTTTATTTTAAATAAAACAGGAAAATTTTACCTTTTTGATATAATATTTTTTAGAAAATAAATAATACCAAAAGAATACTGAAACTTAAAATTTTGTTTATAAATACTAGAAATCAACATAGAAATAATAAAAAGAAGTTATTAGCAATCACAATTATATCAATCCTCTATTGCAAATATGAAATTGTTTTACGATTTGATCACTCAAATTGCCTTTTCTATTCTTCAAAACCTCAGAAGTTGTCATAGAGTTATGACCTTAATCGTATACATCTTATTTAAGGAACAGGGACATGGCATGCAGGTAATGGATACCTGTAGCAACCTAACACCACCAAGTAAAAGGATATTGAGTTGGTCCAACCCCACTTAGTAATGTAGGATGCTGCTCTACTTGATCCGTGGAAAACTTGATCCTGTTCTTGTTCTTGAAAGCTAAAAATCATTTTTGTTGTAGTGAAATACTAGTCCGTGTGGGTGTGCTACATGCATCATTTGTTGAAAAGATTTAGTTAAAATTTTATTCATATTGTTGTTTTTTCTAAAGTATATATATATATATAGTCTAACTGAAAATTAAGGGTAAGATTATCTTATATTTGAAACTAATTTTAAAAGTATATATGTATGGTCTTTAAACTAATTTTTAGCACAAGCATATCTTGACTCCGTTCAAGAACTAAAATCAAAGGCCAACCAATGTGTGGTCGGGCTAATGGCTCGGGGCTTTCGGCGAAAGCATGGGATCCCGAGTTCGATTCCCGCGTTGGCCACTGAGGGCGTCTCCTGCTCGAGCAACCAGGGCCTAATTGGATTAGTCGGGCGACTCCCGGATACCACTTAGTGTCAAAAAAAAAAAACTAAAATCGAAGGCCACACTAGGTAGATTTCACATGAATAAGAAAGGATGCATCGAAGATTGCCTATAAAGATTTGAATCAGCCATACCATATTGCATGTGTTCCAAGAGTTAACCACATGCCTAATCTGTGTTTCATCCTTATTTTGGAGCTCTTACACATGTTCTTTATATTGGAGGATGTTGGAAAAGATTGGTCATGAAAAAGGGATTTCAAATGGCAGCAACAGTTGGGAATTTTGCAGCTTTGTCTTTTTCAGGGATATATACAAGTCCCCATCAAGTATGCTTTCTAACAATTTACAGCCATATGTTTAGGTTAGAAACTTGTTTCATCATGGTTTTGTTATTAATAAAATTCTACTTTATGCAACTTTTGTGTTTTATTATTTGGTTCAATGGTTTATTTGAAATGCTTAATTTAATTGATTGAGATTAATTATTTAATAGTATAAGTTCAGTTAATCTTTATAAAGAGTAAAAGTAAATGAAAATACAAAAACCCAACCTAAGGGGTCTTAAGAGCTAGAAGCTATAAATAAGATAAATATAAAAGAAAAGAAAAGAAAAGATATGGCGAATGTCGCAACCCTTTGGTCTTAAACAATCGCTCACAAGGGTGCATGCCAAAAAATCCTTTGTCAACATGTACACTTTTAAGATACTAAAGAGATACAATAATAATGCAATAATAAAACTCAAATTTATCCTTGACATCAAGTAGATGGTGCAATAAATTAAACGTCTTCACTAAGGCAAATGCGTACTAGATACATTTACAAATAATAAGCTGAAGCTGGGGAAGTTCCAAAGGTGAAGCATAAGGATTGGGATGGGTTTTATAGAACTAAGGATTACTACAAGTCTACAATTTGAAAAAATGAAAATCCGATCAAGATAGAACATTAAGGGAAATTAGCAGGATGCTTGAATTTGATGAAGACAATATGAAAAACTATAATGAGATAGAAACTACTAGTTTTTTAATGTTTTCATGATCTATTGATAAGGAATCCGAGGTAGATAACTCTTCTTTCCAATTCCTTGGAAAATCAAGAGCTAATTCCTTAATTCTGAAACACTAGTGAGAAATCTGTACCCTATATTTGATCATGCTCTTTCACACATTTTCTGAAAAAATAGAAGTAAGGGAACAGAAAAAAAAATCCACCAATGAGCAGGACCATTCTTGAAACTGTAAGTTACAAAATTATTCTTACAGCCCTATGAAGTCCAGCATCTTTCCTATCAAATAATGATTGGCATTAAACTAAAAGATTACATATTGAATGAATCACCTTCCCCCATAAAATAGAAATATGACCAACCCCACACTTCAATTCAGAAAACTAGAATCTCTCTCCCTTGACCATTGACCCTTTTTTGGAATTTTTTCTTTTTTGTCATTTGGGGAGGCATTATTTCTAATTAATCTTGTTAATGTGTAAGGTAATTCAGAAAATCTGCACCTAATTTATAAACTACCCTCCTGCTCTGATCTCTTGGAACCTGTATATATTAATCAGATCAATCTTCAATAGCTATATGTATAACTTCCCATAGAATATGAGTTAGGTTGTAACTGTGGCATTCCAAGATGACCTTGCCTTCCATTATTAGCATACTGTTGCCACATCAATTGTTCTTCCACCAACAGGTTCTGCTTCTTCTCCATCTCTGACATTTGCACATATGGTGGTGGAGGCATCAATAGCGACGCTTGAAATGGGTCTCCACCGCCCACCACTGCAGTGTTGCCACCAGAAACTGGTGGCGCTGGCAAGGCTAGCATCCTCGGGTTCTGGGCCGCTGCAGCCAACCCTAAAGCAACACTACTTGCACTACCAGTACTACTTAGCCCTTCATGCTGCATTGCTCTTGAATTAATAGCTACTTGTTGGTACATTCCGTCCAACAAATTCATATCAAAACCACCCCCTAAAGTGAGCCTTTGGTTAGATAAATGGCTTGCTGATTGCACCAAAGCTGTTTCCCAATCTGTTAAATCCTCAGATTTGAATGCTTCCCATGCAGATGTTGATGTTGTTGGTGCCATACTATTACTATTTCCAGTACCATCAAATAAAGCTAAAGCGAGTTTGTTTTCTTGATCTTCTTCTTCATATCTGATTGAATCATCTCTCAAGTCTAATAAATCAGCTTCTAGTTGTTGGGTGTTTTGAAATTTCTTTGTAGAATCATCTTCTTGCTTCATTTTTTGATCTTCTGATGATTCATTATCGAAGCCTTCTGGTGGCGGCAATGCTCTAATTGAGAATAAATCTTCTTCATCAATGGCGTCTGCTTCTTTTTCATCTTCTTGGACTGGTTCCTTTTTTTGGTGGATTGGGCTACTATTATTAGATTTCTTGGTTTGTGCTAAGATGGACTTGTCTCTGATAAAGTCGGCCATGATTTCAAGCTTTTTAGCTGTGATTATCTCAACTTCGGGGTAATCGGAAGACCTGGCGATACCAATGGACTTGCACCAACAGTAGAACTTGTCAAGCTCGTCGAATTGTTTTCCGATTCTGGTGAAGATTTCATGGACTTTTACACAGTGAGGGATTTCAAGCTCCATGAATCGATCAACCAAGACACCCATAAATTTTGTTATGTCATAGTATATCTGGAAGCTCTCTTTCACCACTGGGTACAGAGCAACTATTACTATCCTGTTGTGCTTCGCTTCACCTGTTTATCATCAACAATAATTTAACTATCATTGTAAGTGATTAGTTATATCAAAATAAAACATGTAGAGTGATTAAGTACCTATGAGGTTTTTTGGGTTCACCTGTTCATTAGCAATATTTAATTCTTGAAATTTAAACATATACCACTAAAAGCATCTAAATGCCAACTATACTCTTCATAATTTATTAAGCATGAGAATCATGTACTAAATAAATAGATACAAGTAACATAATCACATTCAATAACCATGACAATGTAGTTGCATCAATACTTGAGGCTGATGTGGCATGTTGATTGATAACCATATCAGCAAAGAAAAAGAAAAAGGGAACAGAAAAAAAAATAGTCACCACTCACAACACATCAACTTCCATATGGTTTAGGCTCTGTTCTTTGGATCAAATTAGTATTTTCTAAAACGACTCAAAAATTAAATCCAAAACTACATCTATGCCGATGGCTTGAGTATAATTTTGGGTCTGTATGTAAAATTCTTTTAGCATTCCCTTCTGTAACATTTTTATATTGAGTGATACTACATTGACATCCGTAGCAAACATTCATAAATAATAAACTATTGGATTATCTCAAATCATAGATTGGTGCATAATTCTAGGTAATCTAAGGGTGCATTTGAAATGTTTCTATCAATGTCAACCATAGATGTCAGTGGTAAGCCTTAGCAGTCAAGTATCTATGTCACAAAAGAAAAACCATGGATGTAACTTTAGCATTTTTCTTTTATATTTGGTCTAGAAAATTAACTAGCAATAGCGGCAGCAGAGAAACGTTTCTTACCTGCCGGTCTGCAAGCGAGAAATCGCTCAAGTAGGTTGAGCAAGTGCTGAGCCCTCAAGAAGATCCGTTCGGTCTTCATTTCTTGCACTGGTGTGCTACGCACAACAACAGGCCTCTGTTCAAACCCATCTCCTTCACTTCCTCCTCTTCCATTAGGCTTGCTTCCACCTCGTTTCGCCTGCATCCTAAACTCCAATCTCTCATCAAGATACAATGCGTAAGTCCTCACAAACGCCGAGAAATCCCACGAACCAGACCGAGACGTATCTCTAAAATCCGCCATATTAAGCAGTCGAGTTCCCCTCCTTGTCGCATAAAAGATCTCTTGCTCATAAGAAGCATCGCCATCTAAGAGAAGCCGGTGTACCAACATGAGTGTTTTAAGCGCAACAATCCAATTCCTTGTTTTGTTGAGCCTTTTTGCGACTGTGTTTACGCACGATTTGATGTAGCCTCGTGAGTAGCAAGTTAACCTTAGGATTTCTCTTATGTGTTTTTCATCTGCAGGGCATTCATCGTGGCATGTGGCCTTGACTATTGCAATTTCTAGATCGGATGCAGTGCTGCTATTGCTTACCATGGCAATGCCAATGGTGGTTTGGTCCTTCACTGCTCCTAGAGCCTGACGGATTGTTCTTGGAGCCATTGACACACATATATATATATATATGTATAGCTATTATGTAGATTGCTATGTGTGTTTGTTTATGGAGAGAATTAGAGAGAGAAATAGCAGATTTATAATTTTGTTTCTTCTAGCTAATACTCTTGTGTGTATGGAGGAATGAGAGCTGTTGACAGAGGAATTGATTAGGAGCAAAATGCTATCAATTAACCTGAAACATGCATGAGAAAAATTAGTCAGGCTCAATTAAAATGAAATAAGGTATGCAAATTCAAAGCTTATAATGTAAGAAAAGTTTAAATTTGCTAAATAAATATGCAATTTAGTTTTATAAAATTACTGTTTGTTGTAATTGTATAATTATGTATTATGTATATAATGATATTGATTCAATTTGATTGATCAACTTGGTGCATTTAACATGTGAAGGATGTTAGACATTTTGAGTATCATGTAAAGAAGAAAAAAGATATTGGTCTTGCTGTTTTTTTGTTTTTATTCTGGCTAGGTTAAATAATTTATTGATGAGAAAAGCAGAAAAGATCGCTGAGCTTTCAATTTTAATAATTTTTTCTTCAAATGCAGCGTAATTAATCATTATAGGTCCAAAATCAATCAAGAAATTAATATTGAAAACATGGTATGAGTGAAATTTAAATAAGAATTGACCTTGAGAAAATATGCATTGGGGTGTTCAAACTTCGGTTCGGTTCGATTTTTGGTAAAAATCGAAATCGAACTGAACTTAGTTTGGGTTGGGTTTTCTAAAACTGAAACCGAGTCGAACTAATACTCAAATCGAACTGAACTGAATTTGTTCGGTTTGGGTTGATCGGGTTAGTTATGTCAATTTATAGTTATAAATTTTATACTTAACATTATTTTACTTTTTTAAAATAAATTCAATCCTTCGAAAAATATAATATATAGTTCTATCATTATAATTAAAACACAAAATACATTATTACATTCAATAATAAGAATACTAAGAGAGATTGGCATGAAAAATTTTTACATGTTTTTCATTCTAAGTCTATCTTAAGGTAATTTTTTTATGTACCTGCACATCCAATTTTAAGTATCTAATAGTTAAACAAATAAAAATTAAAAGCAAGTTCAAATGATATTTTAATCATGTTCCTACATATTTAAAGCTTAGGGTTATAGGAGAAATGACAATATTATTCTTAAATTCTGTTCGGTTTGGGTTAAATTTAGTTTTTCAATGTCTAAATCGAAAATCGAACTGAACCGATCGATTTTTTCATTCCTTAAATCGGAAATCGAACCGAACTTCACAAAAATTGAACCAAACTGAACCTATCACATCGGTTTGATTTTTCGGCTTGGTCGGTCTTAATGAACACCCTTAAATATGAATACAACACGTAATAGACAACATTGTACTTCATAGGAAAAATGATAGTCTTACTTGAATTAATGTACGTAAAGTATTGTGCTACTTAATGTATCTAATAAGTTTGGCCCGCTATAAAGTTAGGCCATCGAATTTTTGGGCGCCCATGTAAAGTGCGCTATCACTACAATAGAAAAGAGAATTAGTTACAAAATAGCTTTGTGGCTAAAACTTATAATTTCGTAGCTAAACTATTTTAGCTATAGAAAATATTGCGTAGCCAAGTTGTAGCTAAAACTTTGTGCCTAAAACCAAATAGTTATGAAAACGGTTTTTGTAGCTAAAAAGTTGTTTAGCGTCAAACTTTATTTCGTAACTAAAATTTCTTAGCTACAAATATGCTTTTTGTGGCTAAAAGTTATATTTAGCTACAAATGAAATTTTATGGCTAAAGTATTTATAGCTTTAAAAGTACTTTCATAGCTAAAAGATATATTTAGCTACAAATTTTTGTTCATAGCTAAAGAATATATTTAGCTTCAAAAATATTTTCGCAGCTAAAAGATATATTTAGCTACAAATAAAAGTTTGTAGCCAAAGTTTACATTTAATTTCAATATTAATTTTGTAGCTAAAGTATACATTTAGCTTCATAAATATTTTGTAGCTAAAAGATATATTAGCTACAAATAAAAGTTCATAGCTAAAGAATATATTTGGCTTCAAAAATATTACAACTAAAAGATATATTTGGCTGAAGTTTGTAGTCAAAGTTTACATTTAGCTTTAATATTAATTTTGTAGCTAAAAGATATATTTAGCTACAAATAAAAGTTCATAGCTAAAGAATATATTTGGATTTAAAAATATTTTGCCAGCTAAAAGATATATTTGGCTATAAATAAACGTTTGTAGCCAAAGTTTACATTTAGCTTCAATATTAATTTTGTAGCTAAAGTATACATTTAGCTTCATAAATATTTTTGTAGCTAAAAGATATATTTAGCTACAAATAGAAGTTCATAGCTAAAGATTATATTTAGCTACAAATAAAAGCTTGTAGCCAAAGTTTACATTTAGCTTCAATATTAATATATTTTGCTATAGATTTTATCTTTAGCTACATATACTTTGTAGCCGAAATAGATCATTTAACTACTAAAATACTTTCTACAGCTAAAAAAAAAACTATGAATAGTTCATCCATTTCATTTCATATGTTATAATCTAAAAACAAATGTAATAATAATAAAAAGACAACTAATATGAAAAATTAACTCATTATAAACGTTGAGGGTCTAAGAGACATACTTGCAGAGACTAAAAAAGAATATATTAGAAACAGTTAAAAAAAATATATTGACTTGTAGTAAACTTATTTTTTTTTGCAAGCAATTTAACAAACAATTTTAAATCATATTTTTTTGGCTTGTAAAAATTTAATGATTCATACAAATATATAATTCACTTCCAAAATTTAACATAAATAATCATGCTAATCGTGAACACCTAATTAGTCTTGAAAAATAAATTGCTATTAATTGTGTAACATGCAAATAGAACTTACAAGATATAAATATATTGTTTGGCTTCTGGCCAACTTGTAACGGAGATCCTGAACAGCTTCTACAAATTAAAGAATATATGACTTTTGTGTTCTTAGCCCTCTCTCTCTCTCTCCTTCCCTTTTTCTTTCCTTCTCTCTTCCCCCTCCTCTCCCTCTCCCTTTCTCTTACACCCCCAAGAAATTACTGCCATATTTGATTCCACCACATAAATAAATAGACCTACAACTCACAGGTTATAAATAACCCACTTGGCAGGCACCCACGTATTTCTCTATCTGTCAAAAAAAGTTAGGTAATTCAGTTATCAATTTTCTATTTTAATTACTGTATAGTACTATATATATATCTCCACCTGTTGAGCAAGTCTTTTACTTTTCCTGGGGGCACCGGACGAACCCATAAATTTCTATGTCAACGCTGAAGAACTTTTATATATATTCTGTTCACTCTGATCAAGACAGTTGGAAATACCCAAACATATGTTTAAAATGAGGTCCTAGTTGATGCAATGGGGAACCTCTGTGACTTGTATGTTCCCCTTGGGTTTGTTGTATTGTAATTTGTCTCCTTCAAATTAAAAAAACTTGATTTCTGAAAAAAAATTACAAATTAAAAAAAAAAGGTTTAAAATAACTTTTAAAAAAAAGTATAAGCTCTTCTCATGCTAAATTTTTTTATATTTAGGTAGCCGTGCGGAACTCTACTTTCTTTGCTCTATAATTTTTAGCTCTAAAAATTATAAGCTCTATAATTTTTAGCTCTAAAAATTATAAGCTCTATTTTTTTTAGCTCTATTTTTATAAGAGCTTATTTTAAAAAAATGTCCTTTGGTAACTAAAATACTCCAATCTCCTATTTTAGTTTTATTTTAGAAATAAAATGTTTGCTATTTGAAATCACAGCTTCTTTCTATAAAAAAAAAAAGTTACATTTATTTTATCAAAATATATTTATTTTAAGACGATTGATAATTTGTTCAACTTATAATAATTATTTATTATATAATAATTATTTATTATTGAATATTGATTAGGATTTATAATAATATATTTTAGTTAATAACAAAATCATTTATTTATGACAATTTTTTATTTAAATACATATAAATTTAAATTATTTATTTATTATATCATAATTTTTCACTCATTCATTTTTAGTTTTTTTTACAATCATTTATTTAAAAAATTTTACCATATCGCAATTTTTATTTAAATATATTTTTATTTTTAAAATTTCTAATTGTTTGAAATATTTTAAAATATTTAAAAAATTATTATTTGTTTACCTTTACAATTTTTTTTAAAATTGATTGCTATATATGTTATTATATGTCATATTTGTTTAAATAAAAATATTTTGTATTAACGATCACTTACTAATTCTAAGGGGGAATCAATTATTCCATATTCGTGATTAATGTAAAACTCGTAGGTTATAAAATATTCCTAATGTGAGTGGTTTAGCCTATACTAAAAATAGAGGATAAACCTCTACAAGAAAAAATAAAGTTTTTTTTACTTTCTATTTTAAGAGGTTTAACCTCTACTTTTCGTCAACCTCTAAATAATTTAGAGGTTAACAAATTATTACCAAACACTTTAATTTTTTACAACCTCTATTTCAATTAGAGTTTTGAGGAATTAGAGTTACCAAACATTATCTAAGTTAAATATGTATTATCAATGTACCAGTGGATATGTGTAAATTGAAAGAATAGTCATCCATAGAAAAGAAAAGAGTTTATCATATCAGATATAAATATAGATCTCCCCCTCCTTATTAGTATCAAAGCCTTTTTTCAGTAAAACCCCACACCTGGGCTCAGTAATGGTCTTAATAGAAGCAGTTAAGTGGGGATGGTATTACTAGTATTGAGATCCAGGTCGACCAACAAGTATATAAGGTGACAATTTGGCCCACTAGGGCCGGCCCGGCCCTGCCCCACCTAGCCTAAGAATATTCGGGTCGGGTCGGGTCGAGTCGGGCTGATATTAAAAAACCTTGGCCCAAATTAAACCCAAGAGTTATATGGATCAGATCTTTAGATCGGCTTTTGGACTGCACTTTTGAACCTACAATATAACCAAAAACATTTAAGGTTAAAAATATTAAAAATATATATAAAATTCAATTCAATAATTAAATAAAACATAGACATAGAAATAAAAAATAATTTGTAAACCTAATATTTTCTAATTTACTATGATATTCTAAAGATTAGAATGTTACAACAATTTTTCAATTCTAAAACTATATATAGTATATACTCTTAATATATATTTACTACATATATATGTGGACGTGTATGTATGTATATATAATATACTGCATATACTCTTAAATATAACACTTTTGATTATCATTATGTTTTATTTTCACTTTATAAACTCTTAGTTACATTACACATATATATATAGCGCATGCATGTGTATATATACTCTTAATTATATAGCACTCTTGATTATCATTATGTTTTTTTTCACTTTATGTCACACCCCGCCCGGACACACCTAAACAGGCGGGACACTCACGGACGGGCGGGCAAATGCATTATAACGATGAAAACAGAGTGCGCGGAAGCATAGTTAAGTACGAGTCTGATTTCATTAAATTCAGAATATAATTGTACATAAAATAGTTAAGGGAACATTCTCCCAAAATCCCCAATGGATAATACAAAGGGAAGAAAATGTGGGCCCAAAAATCTGCACCTAGTCCACCCTAATCTCCTGTGAAAAATTGGATAACAACGGGGTGAGCTACACGCTCAGTGGGTAAAATAGTTCGTGAATATAACAATTAATAAAGCAAACTTCATAATCAAATATCTTAAATACACATCAGAGCATCATAATCAATTCAATATGTATGTATGCATGACATCGTCTCGTAATGGTTTGATGAATGTACATCGCCTAAGTTCACGTACAGATGTCCCTCTCTAGGAGTAACCGGGTTCTCATTGTACGTCCTTCATCAGGAACGATGCTCTGGATTCACGTACAGATGTCCCTCCTTAGAGAAATAGTCAGGTTTTCATTGTTCGTCCTTCTTCAGAGAGATATAATGAATAACGAGCATCGCTTCTATCTATTCTATGAACCATAAACCACATACGTCCCTAGGTGGTGCTATGTATGATGCCAATGATGAGCTGGTCCGGTCTTTACTTAATACGTGCAAGGTTAGGACATTCAGTATTACTTGTATAAGCTAATAGCTTTCAAATAAGACCAACCAAATCAGTCTCCAGTTGAGAGGTGAGACACGAGGTCTACTTAAATACCAATCGTCTAGGGCAGCACGCTGCTTCCCGTTTACTATTTAAAGTTACTGAGGACAAGATTGAGTTTGGTTGAGTCAGATTGACCACTAATCCGACATAACAACAGTGTAATACATGAACTCCAAACATACAGGCATAAGTATGACAGTATGAACATTATACGCAATAATGCAGTGTAAATGAATAATTGACATGACGATAAATGAATGTAAACTTTAATAAAAGTTATAAGACACGCAAACCTATGTTTCGTTCCCCACCTTCAGATAAAAGCTCCTTTCACAACTGGCGCCTTTCCTCGAGCAGAACCCCGTTGCACCGCACAGAGAGTCTTAAAAGAGAAGATAAAAACTCAAAATTAGTGAAAGAGATAAGGAAAATCACAAGGAGAAGTGATTTTGGTGTGAGAAATGAAGAGGGGGAGGGTTGTTTACATAGAGAATTTGGTGCCTGAAAGTTCGGGCAGGTTGCCCGAACAATTTTTTTTTTTTTTTGTGTGCAAACCTAGGGTATTACACTTTACCCCCCTTAAAAGGATTTCGCCCTCGAAATCAGTTCAAGTAGTCATGATGGTTATCTGCTTGAGATTCACTGCCGGCGTCATCGTTTGTTAGTTCAGGGTAGTGCCTGTATGGTCCCTGAATGGCGTTGTGGCCAGTGGAATCCTCAACATCATGAAACCATGGAGAGCAAATGGAGTCGGATTCGTCCTCAGAAGATTCCAACCTTTGCTTAACAGATGGTGGTGTAGGCCGCTGGTTACATCGTTTGAGGGGAGGTAGGTTGAGCGGTGGGATGCTTTTTCGTGTTGTTGCTCAAATCCGGCCACCTGACAATTTTGGTAGAAGGTCCTGCCAAGATGAGGGCACAAGATTGTTTTGGAAAAAATTGTTACGAAAAAGCCATGCACGCTCTGGCGATAAGAATCGTTGTCTGTGTGGCGATGGAGTTGGTGATGCAAAGTAGTTGTGACTTGACTTTGATCCTGGAGGAGTCGTCACAGGTTGCCAAGGAGGCCATTGCGTGTGTGCATCACTATATCCGTTGATATTATTTTCAGACATCTGCATAGTTATTCAAATGAAACAATGTATTAAGATATTTGTAACCAAAGTTTCATCATTTTATTGATAAGTGAAATAGTACAATGTATCACATCATCAGTTATTACTAGAAAATAATTCAGGGTATTTCTGTTTAATTGTTGCTTCTAGTTCCCATGTTGCTTCCTCTACTCTGTGGTGATCCCAGAGCACCTTCACAAGTGATATGCTACGTCGTCTTAGTTCTTGAGTTTTTCTATCCAAAATCTGTATCGCTCTCTCCTGATACCTATTTCCTTCCTCAACCCGAACCTTGACTAGAGGGATGATATGCGAAGGATCAGGACGATACTTTCGAAGCATGGATACGTGAAAAACGTCATGAACCTTAGACATGGACATTGGAAGGGACAGACGATAAGCAAGTTTTCCAATACGTTCAATGATCTGAAATGGACAGATATACCGTGAGGAGATCTTTCCTTTGATCCCAAAGTGTTTGACACCTCTTGTGGGCTGAACTTTTAGAAAAACCAAGTCCCCCTTATTAAATTCTAAAGGCTGCCTCCGCTTGTCAGCATAGCTCTTCTGTCGACTTTGTGCAACACGAAGTCGCTCATTTACTAGTGTGATCTTCTCAGAAGTCTTTTGAACTAGTTAAGGGCCCAACTGCGGTCAATCTGCCATATCTAACCAACATACCGGAGATCTGCAAAAGCGACCATAGAGAGCCTCGTATGGTGCCATGCCGATACTAGTTTGGTAGCTGTTGTTGTATGCAAACTCAGCTAAATGTAAGTACTTTGCCCATCTATCATTAAAGTCCAAAATACAACACCGTAACATGTCTTCCAAGATTTGAATAAGACGCTAGGATTGTCCATCAGTCTGAGGGTGAAAGGTTGTGCTCATGGTGATCTTAGAGCCCATTCTACTCTTGAAGCTTTGCCAAAACTTTGATGTGAATCGAAGGTCTCGATTAGAGACGATCTTGAGTGGTATGCCATGGAGGCGTACGATCTCTCTTTCATATAATTCGGCAAGTTTGGCGGGGTTATCCGTGAACTTTATTGTCAAAAAGTGTGTAGATTTTGTAAGTCTGTCAATGATAACCCAGATAGCATCTTGCCCTTTATTATTTCAAGGCAAGGCCGTAACAAAATCCATTGCGATGTTCTCCCGCTTTTATTCTCCAATAGGTAACGACTGGAGAAGTCCAAAGGGGAGTCTTCGTTCTGCCTTAACTTACTGGCAAACGAGACATCGAGCAACGAAGTGTGCAATCACCTTCTTCATTCCAGAAAACCAGAATTGTCGCTTGACATCCTTGTACATCTTGTCACCCCTAGGATGCATAGCGAACCTTGAACAGTGCATTTCAGTGAGCACTTCTTTCCGAACCTCAGGATCATTCGGTAGACAAAGAAGTTTTTTATAGAAAACGGCCCCGTCTTCAGAGACCGACCAGTGATGAAGGTCCTGTCCGCTGAGTAGAAGTTCTGGTTTCTCCATTAAGATAGGGTCGTTGGCTTGAGCGGCTGAAATCTTTCGAACCAGCTCAGAGTTGGCTGATAATTGAGAAAGTCGTGATTTTGCGCCCTCCTCGATCAGTTGTAGGTTAAAATTCTCCATCTCTGTAGCCAACTTCCCCATTTCAAAGTTAAGAGTGCAAGCAACATAAGATTTTCTACTCAGGGCATCAGCCACAACATTGGCCTTACTGGGATGGTACTGGAGTTGAAAGTCATAATCTTTCAAGAATTCCAACCATCGTCTTTGGCGGAGATTTAGGTCTCTCTGGGTGTAGATGTACTTAAAACTCTTGTGATCCGAGAAGACCTCAAACCGTTCATCGTATAGGTAATGACGCCATATCTTCAGTGCAAATACGACACCTGCAAGTTCCAAGTCATGTGTTGGGTAATTACCCTCATGAATCTTCAGTTGCCTCGAGGCATATGCAACAACTTAGTCTTCTTGCATTAGTACGACACCTAAGCCTTAGAGAGAGGCGTCGGTGTATAGTGAAAGTCCAAGTGTATTTCTTGGAGTGATGAGTACTGGTGCCGTCGTGAGGCGCTTCTTCAATTCCTGAAATGATGTTTCACAAGCGGGATTCCAGATGAATCGCACGTCTTTCCGAGTGAGCTTGGTCATAGGTTCAGCAATCTTTGAGAAGTCCTTGATGAAACATCTGTAATAGCCAGCCAAACCAAGAAAACTCATAATCTGAGTAACAGTGGTAGGCTGCTTCCAATTTAAAACCGCTTCAACCTTAGAAGGATAGACCTCAATGCCATTGCCTGAAACCACATGGCCTAGGAATTGAACTCGCTTCGCCCAAAATTCGCACTTACTCAACTTTGCATACAACTGGTGGCTTCTCAAGGTCTGGAGGACTATCCTCAGGTGTATCTTATGGTCTTCCTCGGTTGAGGAATATATCAATATATCGTCCACAAAAATCACCATAAATCGGTCTAAGTATAACCTAAAGATGCGGTTCATCAAATCCATGAACGCAGCAGGTGCATTTGTTAGACCGAACGACATGACCAAGAACTCGTAGTGACTGTACCGAGTTCTAAATGTCGTCTTGGTAATGTCCGACTCTCGGATCTGGAGTTGGTGATAACCAGATCGTAAATCAATCTTAGAGAAGTATTTGGCATCTTTAAGTTGGTCGAACAAGTCATCGATCCTGAGCAACGGGTATCTGTTCTTAATGGTGACATTATTCAGCTTGCGATAGTCGATCCAAAGTCATAAGGAACCATCCTTTTTGCGAACGAACAGAACTGGAGCGCCCCAGAATGATGAACTCTTTCTGATGAAGCCATTACTCTTTAATTCCTTTAGTTGTTTGTCCAATTCGACCAACTCGATATTTGACATTTTGTATGGTGGAATTGAGATAGGCCCGGTCCCAGGTATGAGATTGATTTCAAAATCGAATTCCCTAACCGGAGGTAGACCAGGAAGGTCATTTAGAAAAACTGTTGGGAATTCAGATATTACTAGGACATTGTGTACTTCGAGAGGGTACAGTGCTGGTGATTCATTTTCATTACCAAGGGATAGAGCTCGAAGTTGTGCCTTGAGAAGTGCAGTAGTCAAGTTGTATATCCATTTCCCTGTTCCCTGAATCTTGACAAACTCCCCTGTGGGCAAGGTTAACTGAACTTGCTTCTTCATACAATCGATCTTTGCATTCAGTGGTGCGAGCCAGTCCATTCCGAGGATGATGTCGAAGTCTTTAATGTCCATCACAAAAAGATCTGCATATATGATCTATTCTGACATTCGAAGTTGACATTGAGAACACTGTAATTTCACGTTAGTACCAGATCCTAAAGGTGATGTGACATGAAGTGTGATTTCTGTGGGTTCAGGATGCAACCCTAAATGTCTTACCAATGCATACGATATAAAAGAATGCGTAGCACCTGAATCGAAAAAGACATGCACCATTGTATTGAACAAGGAAAATGTACCTTCGACTACACTATTGTCTGGGAAGGGTTGTTGAGCGATGACAAATGCTCTACCCTAGTTTCGTTGCCCCTGGTTTTGCTGGTTATGCCTGAGTTGGGCATTAGCAGCAAGTGGTGCTTGTTGGACTGGAACAACGGGAATAGGTTGCTGAAGGTGCGGACAGGCATGTCTTACATGGCCCTGCTGGCCGCAGTTGTAACACGTCAGCCGCTACTGCTAATGGTTATGTTCTCCATGTTGATTATGGTGCTGACCACCACCTCTGCCATTGCCGTTTCGACGGCCACCCCTGCCATGACGGCCTCCGCGGCCATGATGTCGAAAACCCTGCTGGCCAGGCTTAAATGGTTCAGCCGCAGGTGTCGTGGCCTCATTCTTCTTAACAGGGGCGGGGAGGGTTGGATTTTGATTATAGTAGAGCTTCTTCTTGTTGCCCTGTTGCGAGCCCTGTTGGGAAAATGTTGCCGACCGTTTTCCCCTATTCAGTCTCTGCTCTTGCACAATCTTCTCCTGCTCAAAGCTCATGGCCTTGTCAACAACCTCCTTGTAAATCTTGAGATCTAAGATCGACAAGGCTCGTCGAATGTCAGGACGAAGGCCATCGTAGAATTTCTCGGTCTTATCTTGCTCCGTTGAGATGGTGGAGAGATAGTAGACCGATAATTCTTTAAACTTCCCAACGTACTCCCTGACTGTCATGCCGCCTTGGTATAGTTTGGCGAACTCTTGGCGCTTCTGCCTCTTCACAGCGCTGGGGAAGTACTCATCAATAAACAATGACTAAAACTGTTGCCAAGTCATGTCTGTAGTGTTGACCCTTGGGTCCTCTTTTACTGTTATCCACCATGTATTTGCTCCACCAATAAGTTGGTAGGTTGCAAGTGGAGTTTTTCAAGCCGCATCGACTCTCATTGCATCGAGAGCCTTCTTTGACTCATCCAGCCTGTAACACCCCGTAATTTTAATTAAAATATGGAGAAGCCAAATATACTCGTGTATGATATACGCGTGTATGAAATACATGCTATATTTAAGAAATATGAGCAAATAAATAAAATTATTAAATAAAGAATATAAGTTTTATTAGTTGAATGGGTTGGTTAATTAAGTATATGGATTGTAGTATGATTTAAGGAATTAAATTTGTTGAGGTGAGTTGGTTAACTATTGAGCATGAGGTGCATGGGATCATGCTTATATAAAATTATCATCTCATTTTTAATATATCTCTCTCCAACGTTAAAAAAAACAAAATAGAAATAAAACTAAAAGAAAAGAAGGGAAAAGAAGTTGCAGAAAGGGAAGAAAGAAGAACGGACGGGAGGGAAGGAAGAAAGAAGAGGAAACGGAGGGAGAACGCGAGATTCGCGCGAAATCAGGATCCGCGGTAAGTAATTTTCAGTCTATTTCTTTGTGAAATTCATATCTAAGCTAGATGTAACCTTTCTTTTAGAGTAATTTTTGCTGTGGGAGCCATTTTAAGGCGTTTTCAAAAATTGGGGTTTTGACCCAACGTGAATGAAAATCCGCTAGGAAGGTTGGAAAACACTTCCTAAGCTGTAGGAACCTCAAATATATTGTTAGATTGAATTTATGTGTTCATTTGAAATTTTTATAGTCGTTGGAAGTTTGTTGGAATTTAAAGTTTCGATTGGAGACCATTTGAATCATTTAAAACCCGATGAAACTCTAGTTTAAGGCTATAGAATGGTAGAATGAACTGTTGCGAGTCCATCGATGCTAATTTTATGATTTTTGGAGACCGTTTGACAATTTTAGTAAAAATTTATATGCTTTTAATGAATAGTGATGATGTGAATAGTGACATAAATAGTACTGTAATCATATCCAGTGAATAAAATGGAATTAAAATCCAATGAAACTCCGGTTTGAGATCATAGAATCGTAGAGAATTGAATTCCGGACGTTTCGATGTTAAGATAATGATTTTTGGATATGATTCGATATTTTTAGTAACTAAATATATGGTTTTTGTGAGTAAAATTCACTGTCGTGACCTTCGCGGACGTGTAAAACCTCAATAAAATACCTGTTGAAGGTAGTAGAATGATAGAATAAGTGATTTTACACGTGTCGATGTGGACAGAATAATTTTAGGAATGTTCTAGATTTTTAATAAAATTGATATGTGTTCCAGTAGAAAAATAAACTGAGAATTAGTGAAAATATGAAATGGGAAATCTATTTTCACTATTCTTTCTTATGGAAATATCTAGATTGACCACGGAAACGAAATAGTAGTTTCTTCAACTGTTTATGTGTCACACCCTGGGTTGCACAGGGTGCCCCCTACCCAGGTGCGGGCGCACCACCGCAGTGGAGAACGCTTAGCCATTATATATCCACAGTATTGTCTTCATTGGGGTCCACAGAACACTGCACGCACCCAACGACCTTTGTCCTTTCCCTATGCAGAACACTGCACAGTCCAGGGGCCTCCCCCAAGTTCGAACTCGCAACCTCTTCCTCATAAGGTTAGATTTTTGTCACACCCTAGGTTGCACAGCGTGCCCCCTACCCAGGTGCGGGCGCACCACCGCAGTGGCGAACGCCTAGCCATTATATATCCACAGTATTGTCTTCATTGGGGTCCACAGAACACTGCACGCACCCAACGACCTTTGTCCTTTCCTTATGCAGAACACTGCACAGTCCAGGGGCCTCCCCCAAGTTCGAACTCGCAACCTCTTCCTCATAAGGTTAGATTTCGCAACTTGAGTACCCATTGAACCATTGGCTCAATGAGTACTCAAGTTGCGAAATCTAACCTTATGAGGAAGAGGTTGCGAGTTCGAACTTGGGTGAGGCCCTCCCTGTGCTGTGGATTGTGCAGGGGGATAAATGATCTCGGTGTCCGGCGTCCTTGTGTGGCGTGGCTGGCCGAGATGGGACAATATTATGGATCCATAATGGCTAGGCGTTCGCCACACGGCTGAGGTCGTGGTGGTGCGCCCGCGTTCGCGGCTGCGGCCGGGGCGTGACATTATGAGTCCTAAAGTGAGTTGGAGTCTAAATTCACAGAATGGGTATAAGATTATTTAGGTTGATCTTTATTCGTAATGATTTAAAGTGAGTTGAGAAATTGAAAATGTAAATAGATATGAATAAATGAAATTGAATTATAGAGTGGTTGTGACAGGTTGAATTAGTTGGATATAAATTGGAGCTGGACTCGAAAGCGACGGTGATTGTGTTTAAATTGAAAAAGTCCTGTACTGTGAGTATATTTTCTTGATTTTGGTTCTTGTATTACATTTTATATATGAAATGTTTGAATGTAAATATGCTATGCATATATTGTTGCATTGTGTTTTAATTTGCATTCATAAATGATTTCTTTTTAGCATTGGAGCATGTGAGACTTGCAAAGGCAAGTTGGTGTCATTTCGTTAGGAATTAGACCCGGGTGAGTGTTATGCGTAACCTCATTGTCAGTAGGTCTGTCCTAACAAGGATTGGAGATCCTTGAAATGACTGTGAATTGGGTAATGAGAGGTTGTGACTACCTTGTAACGGTCATACATGGGTTAGACCCGCTCTCTTGCCTTGAAGGAGGGAGATTGTGGATTTTGTGAAAAAAAGAATGCATTGTTTTCTTGAAAACCCATGAAATTTATGTTGTTGTCATGTATGATATATTCGTTGAATCATGCATGTGTTTAATACTTGTTTGAAATGATTTTAAATGCCATATTTTCCTAAATGCATATAATTGTCATATCAAGAAATATAGTCACTGAGCTGTTGATTGCTCACTCCATTTCCTCCAATATTTCAGGTATTGAGTTGAAGGAAAAAGGAAAAATCCGTGAGTGATAATCACGTGAGCCTTCGTCTGGTATGTATATGTATGCATTGGAGGATATGGGTTATATTTTTGTTATTTTGATATGTAGAATTATCACATACTATATATATAACATCACCTAGATGGGTTGTGGGGTAATGTTATACTACGCTTGTGATGAAATGAGATGATCAGATATATTGATCAGGTGAGGATTTGATGTGTGAATGAATGAAATGAATGGAATGATTAGATATATCTATATTGGATTTGATTTGTGATATATCAGGAAAAAAATGTGAAATGTCCATTTTATGGGGAGTTGCAGTCAAAATTTTTAAAAATTATGGAAATTTTTGTGAATGTCCGTTGAGGCTAAAAGTGTATTATATATTGTATATGGGTATGTACAGTGTATAGTACACTGTGTTGGTCATGACGTTAGCCTACGTTAGGGACGTCAGCTTATGTATACATAAGGACTTTTTGTCACACCCCAGTACACAACACACCGCAGTGTCTAGTACCCCCGGGATGTGATGGATACCTCATACCGAGCGTACCCCAGCCGTTATATACCACATAATATTGTCACATCCCAGTACACAGCCCACCGCAGTGTCTAGTACCCCCGGGATCATTTGTCCACACTATTCATTCATTTTATGAATAGTGCAGGGCCTCCCCCAGATTTGAACTCACAACTTTCTTATAAGGTTTGATTTCGCAATCTGAGTAACCACTGAGCCAATCACACTGCGGTGGGCTGTGTACTGGGATGTGACAATATTATGTGGTATATAACAGCTGGGGTAAGCTCGGTATGAGGTACCCATCACATCCCGGGGGTACTAGACACTGCGGTGTGTTGTGTACTGGGGTGTGACACAGTCATTTCTGCACCTCTTCAGCATCAATGGTGCCAACAAAAGTAAGAGGTTGTAGCCTCTTGTATTTCGTAATCTCGTCGGTTTGAATCACCAACCCAGATCTCACAGGTGCCTGAACAGTGACAACCTGATTGGTCGTAGTCTCACGAACGGCCATCTGAACAGTTACTTTCATCGCGTCGATAAATCCGGCGAAGAATACTTCCATACTCGAAGGTATGGCAAAGGGTGTGGGTTGGGGTGGCACTGCCTGCCCAGAAGTAGCGGCATTGTCGGGTGTGGCCTGTGCTGTCGTCGGAGGTAGCGGTTCCTGGTTTTGTATCTCAGGAGGTGCCTCCTCTGTTGGACGGACAGTACGTGGCCTTCCTCTCTTCCTGGTTTGCATTTTCTCACTGGCAAGGAGAAAATAAAACCATGATTTAGGAACTGTAGCCGAGTATAATGTTATGATATTCTCAGCAACAAATTCGAGAGTACTGCAATATAAAAATCACTTATTTTTCTAAGTATAGTGTAAGGTTTTTGTTGAGGAATCAAAGAATCTTATATACCTCGTATGTTTGGCCATTGTGTAAAAACAAAGTTAGAATGTTTATATAATAAGTATAAAACTTTGCAAGTATTTCAAATGTTTTGGTTCTGATTTTTGTAAACATACATATATATTTTATTGAAAATCCATACGAGTCATAAAAATTCTAAGATTTTCCTCGGTAAGTATCCTGATCTAACGTTCTATCGCAATCTTTATGTATTCAAACTCTTTTGCTTAGTTTCTTCGATTATTATCCAAATTCGTGTGTCACATACCACATGAATTTGGTAATAAGGGTGTCAACCAAGTTAAGTTGTATGAACACGGTCTCTATAAAACACCGGCTAAATAGTAGTTCACTAATAGTATCGTCCAAGTTTACTCGTCCCATACCGTGTAAACTTAGTGATAATGTTAGTAATGCAACTTTCTTCAAATGTTTCTTTTCACACAAGGTCGTGGGTTTTCGTACTTCCATATTTTATTTAGTATCCTCCAATTTTGTTGTGTCTCATACCACTCCAAAGTTAGTGATACAAAAGAAAGAATGGTTGTAAGTCGGCCCACCAAAGATAGTCTTAAACAAAACATTTTCATTTATATATAAATTTTTTTTTACAATGCCAGTAATCAATCATGATTTCCCTACCTACTACCGCTCTTATTAGACCTCCTGCTAGGTACAGAAAGACTACTAGAAGAAGGTTCAGAATTTGCTTGTTGTTCTTCGACGTTTTGCATACGTGTTAACAAGGCATTTTGAGTCTCTTATATCCGAGCAATACTAGCTACGATCATGTTTAACTGCTCGAACTGGTTAGTCGATTGCCCCATCGATGGTTGATGGGTTGACTGTCCCATAGGTAGAGGGTAGGCCGTAGGCATTGGTGGAAAGTATTGGCCGTACGGTTGACTCATAGGTGTGGAGTAGTTGTTTTGACTGTACGGGGATTCCCTAACTGGAACCCCTTGGACATTTGGATATGCTTGGGTTAAAAAGTCTTGAAAAAATGGGCTCATTGGGATGTTCTGTCTTCCAAAATTTGGTGCCGCAAAATTTTGTTGTTGTTGGTTCACAGGAACTTGTGGAACTGGCCGAAACGGTACCTCAGGAGTTGGAAACCTTTGGTACGTAGTATTGCCTTGAGTTGGCATGTTCCAGGAAGGTGGATTTGCTAGAACTTCTTGTCTATCTTGATTTGGTTGAGGTTGATTTAGATTGGCAAATAAATCTTCCTCAATGAACAAGTGCTCAGTTGGATCATTATTCGAGGCTGGGTTTGACGTATGGTTCTGGTTTGGCTCATTATTTGGTACCTTCCTAATAGGAATCTTGCGTCGACTGTTTCGGTAACAATGTCCTTTTTCGTCTCTAATTCTTTCGCCATTAAAAGTCGCGTTGAATACTTCCTCATCAGTTACCCCTCCACTTGTGACATATGTCTTGAAGATAGAGGATGTTGTAACCGCCTCAGTGATCTGCTTCGAAGACTTATCAAAAGTGTTGACGTTTTCCTTGTATAGCATCCTCATGATCAAGACTCCGTAGCCGAGGAAATCCTTTCTTAAAGGGTTTTGAATCACCCTCAACATTTGTTGGATGATTATGTGAGGTAGGGAGACCTTAATTTTCTTCTCTATACAGTATAATACAAGAAGTTGAGCCCTTGACATAGTGCCTCTAGTCCCCCTTTCTGGCAAGATGTTGTCGAATATGATTTTTCCAAGGCCGGCAATAAATGGTTTAAGGAGATTGTTTGGGATGTGGGTGTACGTTGATTGGTTGTATGACTCTTTGGCAAGGGAATTGAACAACTGTTCGTTAGACTCTGCTATCTCTGCAACTGTCTGGGGTTCATGTGGATCAATGATTCTATCTTCAATTGGAATCTCCATAAGTCATGCAATAATTTCGACGTTGATAGAAATCTTTGTTCCTCTGACCATTGTCTCCAAAACAGGGTTGATCCCATCTTCTTGAAGTCCTACGCAATACATGGCTTCGTAGAAGGATTTCATCAAGTTGTAGGAGACGTGACCCTTAACTTTTGTTATGTTCAACCACCCCAGTGTTGCGAGTTTTTCGTGAAGGATCGGACGGGGGTGGAGATCTCTATTGTCGATACTCCTCATAGTCATAACCTCCCTTTTGGACAATTTCTTGAGTCTAGTGGGAATTGGTTCCCTACTACCGAAAGTCGTTCTTTCACTTGAGGCCATTCTTTTGCTGAAAAGAAAATAAATTTGTGAAAGACACAAAATATATTTCTAACATTTTAAAGATTTCTACTTTGTCCGTTGGACAATATTTTCTATTTTTCTCTTGATGTTTATGCCATCATTTAATTCAAAATTTTCTATTGGCAATATGATATATATATATATATAGTTCTAGAGATATATATATCTAATAAATAATTTCTTCCCCTAATTTGGTGGACTTGGGTGGGTCGTGGACCTTACGCTCTGATACCATTAAATGTCACACCCCGCCCGGACGCGCCTAAACCTGCGGGACACTTACGGACGGGGCGCGAATGCATTATAACGATAATAACAGAGTACGCGGAAGCATAATTAAGTACAAGTCTGATTTCATTAAATTCATAATATAATTGTACATAAAATAGTTAAGGGAACATTCTTCCAAAATCCCCAATGGATAATACAAAGGGTACAAAATGTGGGCCCAAAAACCTGCACCCAGTCCACCCTAATCTCCTGTGAAAAATTGGATAACAACGGGGTGAGCTTCACGCTCAGTGGGTAAAATAGTTCGTGAATATAACAATTAATAAAGCAAACTTCATAATCAAATATCTTAAATACACATCAGAGCATCATAATCAATTCAATATGTATGTATGCATGACATCGTCTCGTAATGCTTTGATGGCTGTACATCGCCTGAGTTCACGTACAGATGTCCCTCCCCAGGAGTAACCGGGTTCTCATTATACGTTCCTCCTCAGGAACGATGCTATGGATTTACGTACAGATGTCCCTCTCCAAAGAAATAGTCAGGTTCTCATTGTTCGTCCCTCTCCAGAGAAATATAATGAATAGCCAGCATCGCTTCTAACTATTCTATGAATCATAAACTACATACGTTCCTAGGTGGTGCTATGATGCCAATGCATGAACTGGTCCGGTCTTTACCTAATATTTAGACTGGATTTGACAACGTCTAGTGATCCTTATCAGGGTCGGTATCACTACGTGCAAGGTTAGGACATTCAGTATTACTTGTATAAGCTGATAGCTTTCAAATAAGACCAACCAAATCAGTTTTCAGTTGAGAGGTGAGACACGAGGTCTACTTAAATACCAATTGTCTAGAGCAGCACGCTGCCTCCCGTTTACTATTTAAAGTTACTGAGGACAAGACTGAGTCTGGTTGAGCCAGATTGACCACTAATCCGGCATAACAACAATGTAATACATGAACTCCAAACATACAAGCATAAGTATGACAATATGAACATTATACGCAATAATGCAGTGTAAATGAATAGTAGACATAACGATAAATGAATGTAAACTTTAACAAAAGTTATAAGACACGCAAACCTATGTTTCGTTCCCCACCTTCAGATAAAAACTCCTTTCACAATTGGCGCCTTTCCTTGAGTAGAACCGCGTTGCACCGCACAGAGAGTCTCGGAAAGAGTGTCTCAAAAGAAAAGATAAAAATTCAAAATGAGTGAAAGAGAGAAGGAAAATCATAAGGAGAAGTGATTTTGGTGTGAGAAATGAGGAGGGGGGTTGTTTATATAGAGAATTTGGCGCCTGAAGGTTTGGGCAGGTTGCTCGAACAATTTTTTTTTGTGCAAACTTAGGATATTACACTTTATAAACTTTAACTTATATATATGTGTGTGTGTGTGTGTTTATGTATGTATGTAAGTATGTATATATATTGTATATATTATAATTATATAACACTCTTGAATCTTGATCATGTCTTTTTTTTTTCGTTTTACACTCTTCAAAAAAAAATTGCATACATATAAATATTATATTTATTTCGGGCCTATGACTGTGCCTTTGGGTCGGGCCTTCGAGTTGAGCTTTTGGACTGAATTCACGAGCCGGGCCAAGTCTACCTATGTAATCTCAAACTCGCCCAATAAGTTTTGGGACCAAGTCGGGCCAACTTATATAATAATCGAGCCCGGGTTTAGATGTGACCATTTTGATCGGGCCGAGCCGGGTCAGACTCATGGCCCTGGCCAAATTGCCAGTCGTACATGTATAATATCATTTGGAAATAAAATGAAAGAGATAATCCAATTAACAATACTTCTAGCATATCTTTTCTTTTCAACAGCTCTTGGAGGCCCAACTAGGGGTGCCAATGGATTAGTTCAAACTGCGAAACCGAACCGAACTGATATGTTTGGTTTTGTTTGGTTTGATTTTTTAATAAGTTCGGTTTGGTTTAAGTTTGGAAAAAGTATAAACCGATAGATTTGGTTCGGATTGCGGTTTGAGACTTTAAAAACCGATCTAAACGGAACCGAACCGATTCTAAAATTAAAACTATTAATATTTATTTTTAATGTCTATGATTCTTTTATGATATAAACATTCTGATTAAAAAATTATATAATCATCTTTATATAATAAAGATAGTTTTTAAGTTTTTTAAATATGCATTAAAAAAGTTAAAATTACCTTATATACATACATATATAATTGATTATTTTAATTTATTTAATGTATGTACATGTAAAACTTCAAACCGATCAACCTAAATCGAACCAAACTGATTATGTTAGGTTCAGTTTGGTTTGGTTTAGTAATTCGAAATAAACCGATTAAGCTAAACCGAATTGAAATCGATTATATTTGGTTTGGTTTAAGTTTGAGCATTAAAACCGATCCAAATCGAATCGTCGACACCCAAGAACCTCTTCATTTCTTTTCTTTCTTTCTTTTTTCATTCGAAAAACTCATGCTACTTTAAAACTTATCTAAGTCAAGGCTAGATATAACTTAAGAGGTGTATATATACAATCTCATCAACTGCTTCCAGTGTAATCCAGGGTATTACATAAATGGTATCACAACAACATCCTTATTAGATATGTGTCACCAAGGGTATTGGGCCCTAGGAGGTAGATTGTTATTACCTACGTGGTTAAGGAGGTGTGATAATCTCGCATCTTCGAAAAGAATGGTTGTTGTGCAATAAGTGAAGAGGTTGTGTGAAACATGTGAATACTCATTTGCTAGGCTAGGGGTCACTTTCCAATAGGATGTTCAGATGAGCCTCAAATGTTTGTGTACATGAAAGTAAATATGTGATGTTGGTAAGGTCCAAAGTAGATAATCTATTGCATGGTTTGAATAATTGATACAAGTGGTATCAGAGTTAGCTCCTTATTGGAAGTGTGCCAACAAAGATGTTGGGCCCCAAAGGGTGAATTGTGATGACCAGCTTAGTTAACGGAGAAATTATTGTTAGGGTATAAGGGTGTGTTTGATAGCTAAGAAAATTTTCCTTGAGGAAATAGTATTTTTTCGAGAAAATTTTCTTGAAAAAATGTACTTGAGAAAATTTTCTCATGGTTGTTTGATTGGACATGAGAAAATTTTGTCATAGTTAGTTATTAATTAATTATTCAAATATATGATTGTAACTTCTTCAAATTAGTGTATAAAATTTTCTCATGAGAAAATTATGGTGAGAAAATGGTAGGCCTGAGAAATTTTTTTAAATTTTTTTTCTCACCTCTTTTGCGTCAACCAAACACTAGAAAATTTTTATTTTATCATCTATCAAACACACCTTGGGGTAGGGGGTGGTGGGCTTGAGGTATTTAGATGGGCCTGAATACATGGTGACATGGTGCACATACATAAGGGCAAATCCACAAGGATGATACAACCCAACGTGACTAAATTCAAATCGTCTTTCTAATTGGTATATTGTACTCGATTACACTACAACAAAATAAATGTTTAACGATATAGTGAAAAATGTTGTTAAAAAATGAATGTCATTAAATATTTAAAAATTTTGATTATATTTAAAAAAGCTTTATTAAAATAATTAAAACTTTAAAGTTAAAATCTAATTATTTAATATTATACAAAAAGAAACACAAATTTTCATTAATTTATTATATAATATTTAAAAATATAATTAAAAATTTGGATTAGATTTCTCAAAATATTAATAAGATTTGGAAACAAATAATACTTTAATGTTGAAAAATGAACGTTATTTTTAAATCTTAAATTTTTGAAAAACAAAATTACATGTAGTCAATTTTGAAATAAATAATATTTTTTAAATATTATCAAAACTTTAATATTTAATGACTTTTTTTATTATTTATTTTTCATACTTTGATGTTGGACTGAGTCGTCCCTGTTGTTGGCGTGTCTTTTTGTTCATTGTATTGGAATTTCTTATACAATCTCGTGGAGGTAAGGTCAACTTCTTCATTTGTTTTTCTTGTATTAACAATCTTTTCGACAATACTCAGAATTTTCAGATTTGCAACTATGGATTGAAATATGAATTAAATTAAAAATATAAAGAGAGAAGAGCATGAGATTGGCCTGATGGGTTTTATATATAAAGAGAGAAAAGCACGAGATTCATACCATACCACTCTCTCAATCATCCTTTTAACTTTATATTGTATATTTGAGAAAATATCTGAGGAAATGAGAGTATTGGTAACAACACAACTCCAACAACAATAGTGAAATTCTTGGTGAGTGGAAGTGAGAATAAGGCTTTAGAAAGTGAAAGTGAAGGATCAATAGATTCCGGGTATGAGGCAAACATCTCACTGATCAAGAAAGTGATGACTCTTCCCAAGAGCAAAAAGAATAGGATTGGAGTGGTGGATAGACTGTGGACTTTGGTTCCCAACTATGTATGCTTCGACAACCATAACTACACTAATAAGTAATTATTGGTTGGTTTTAATTTATGTTCTTTAACAAAACTTTAACACTCCAACAAAATAAATGTTTAACAACGTAATAAAAAATGTTGTTAAAATGAATGTTATTAAATATTTAAAAGTTTTGATTATATTTTTTAAAAAAAGTGTTATTAAAATAATTAAAACTTTAAAGTTAAAATCTAATTATTTAACACTATAAAAAAAGAAACAAAAATTTTCATTAATTTATTTTAGAACATTTAAAAATATTGTTAAAAATTTGTATTAGATTTCTCAAAATATTAATAAGATTTGAAAACAAATAATATTTTGATGCTAGAAAATGAATCTTATTTATAAATCTTAATTTTTACAAAAACAAAATCACATGAAGTAAATTTTAAAATAAATAATATTTTTTAAATATTATCAAAACTTTTAATATTTAATGACATTTTTTTAACAACGTTTGTTTGTAAAAACCTAGAGTTTCTATGGCTTTATTATTTTATTTTATTTTGTGAAATACAGGGTATTACACTTTATCACTAATCATTCAAATCATGTCACAAATTGTTCATTTTGGGTCTTACCGTCATCATGAATTTGCCACTATATCCAATCACCACGCACTATGGCCTATCTAAACACTTGTTTAGAAAGTGACTTGAAGCTTGCCACGTGATAGCTTGTTCATGCCTCCCCCAACGTTCCCCAAAATAGTATGTTTGAGATAACTTCTTCATTTAGAATCCATTAATAATTCTTAACGGCTAATGAAGTGAGACTATCAAGCCTCCTTAACCAAGCAAGTCATAATACTTTGGATGACATTTTGTTCCTTTTGATATAATTTGATATAATTTACTATTGAATTAATTATTTATATTTGTAATTTGTGTTGCACTAACTTTGAATAAAATCAGATTATTTCTTTTGCGGTTGCATGCATAACAACTTCGTTACTAAGTAGATGAACCTTGTTATACAACTTGCATGCAAATACCATTTTCTTGTAGATGTGAGTAATCATAATCAACAAAAAATAGTTTGAGAATACCTCCAAAAGCAAGTCTTCCATATGTTAGAATCTTCTATAAATAGGTCAAAACGCAATTGAAGGTTAAATTAAAAGTAGGTCAAATAATTCTTTCCCTTTGTTCAAATAATAGACACTTGTCTTTGCTCATTATTTGTTAAGAGTAAAGCTAAAGTACCTTCCAAAATATCTTTTAACACTACATTATATATAATTAGGGAAATTACACATACATGCTCATCAGATGTATATAGTTTACATATCTTGAGGTATGTAATAAATAAATCAATAAATATAAATATGTAATTACATTGTAGTTGTATTTTTTTTTTTTTTTTGCAGTTAGATTAACATTCATCGTATAATTATACACCATATATTGACCTTTTCTAATTAATCATGTTGCAGTACATGATTCGTAAAAGATCACTAGTGTGCAAATTAACAATATATGCGCCTCCAAAGGTATTTTAGAAAATGTCTTATATATGCTTTATATATATATAGGAACACAACTGATTATTTGTGTTTCAAATGCCGTGTTACCTTACTCTTTTTAAAGTGTCAGATGTATGGTCCCCAAGGATGAAGAGCTAGTTTGAAATAGCTAAAGCCAGTTTATAATATATATATATATATATATATATATATGATAATCATTAACAATTATTTTGCGTAGCTTGCTTAACTTGTCACCAAATTGAATGCTCAGACACTAATTAGAGCACCATATATATATACATTATTGCTTGCACTAATAGGAAGGAGTAGTTTCAATCATTAACGTAAAAGTACCATTACTTATTCCCTTAAATGATCAGATAATCATCCAACGTCCCTAACAATATACACATGTACGTACGTTTCTTTCTTTCCAAAACATTGAATGTGCTTTATTGTCTCCCTCGCTTTACAAATTGCTATCTGATCTGATCTTGATGATGCACATGCTGCCAAAACAAATTATATAATTGATTTATATATTATTAATAGCATTGCACACATATGTTTAATTAATTTATTTATTTCAATCACACACAAAAGATGCAAAAGTTTTGAGAGGGCTCACTTGCATGTGGTGTCATTCTCTTCTAGACACTCCAATCATAAATGGATGACTCAAAGAGACCACAATATCGTGGGGGAAATTAGCTAGTAGGAGCCGTTCCCTCATGGGAATGTAATTTAAGTTGGCCTTTTCATGTCCCTTTAATCAGTGTTTATCATTTATACTTTGGATTGTGATAGCTAAATGGATTCCTATCTTTCAAAATGAATGATTTGGAGATATAGCTCATGCATATACACCTTTATTGATGTAAGCACAGGTGGAATGAAGAAGGCCGCTTGTCCACACTTCAATTATAGAGCTCGACAAGCTGGGTCGCTCTTGTGAAAACACTTTTAGCAGAGATGATAAGTAACACTTCTCTCCGTATTAGAGACGAGGGTTCAAAAATTCCTCTTGATAGAAAAGTAATAATTTGTGATAAGTGGGCTAATAGGGCAGCCAGGAAACCGACTAGTTGTCTAGGCCTATTTATATTATGAGATATAAAATTTCAATTTTTCAGCTATGTCCATGGTTATAGAAGCACTGTAATATTTGTATGACATCAATAGACAAATAAATAAATAAATAACCATAACGCTTCTCTCCGCATTAGAGACGAGGGTCCAATTCTTCTGATAGATAAGTAATAATTTGTGATGAGTGGGCTAATAGGATACAAACTTCTTGTTATTACTATTGTGTAGGCCGGCTTATATATTTATGTTCTTTATGAGATGTAAAATTTCAATTTCTCTGTAGAAGCACTATAATGTATGAAATCAATAGAAAAAAAAAGTACAAATTAAAGAAAAAAAAATGGCTCGCTCTTACTTACTTAGTATATTATGTTTCGTCACCACATGCCCCGGCCCATCTAGTCACACATGTTAGAGCATCTTCAATGCTCTTATAAATTGTGTTTTAAAAAAAGTGGCATATCATCAATGTCAAAAAACTTGTATTTTACATGACATAAAATATTACTTGATAGACAATTAAGTTAAAAAATAGTCTTCAATGCTTCTATTTAAAATACATATTTTGATGATTCAACAATAAATATTGATAATGAATTTAAAATACTTAGTAGAGGTTCCTATTTGATTTTTAAATATTTCTTGAGTCAATAATCGATGATTGTCCAACAGACTTTTTGAAAATAGACGATTATGTTGACAATTTCTTTTTTTTTGTCACCTCAGCTTGACAGTGAATGATGATAGTTGCATTAGAAAAATCTATTTTAACTCAATGTCTATTTATCCTATATGATATATAATTTTTTTACAATCCATAAGAGCATGTATTTAGGAGTTCAATTACGTGTGTTGCATGCATTCCACCACCAAACATATATATATATATATATACACAAGTACTTTACATGATGTTAGAGATTTAGCTATCTAAAGTTCTGTTTTTTTTGGCAACTTTATGGTAAACCTTAATCAACATGGGCACACGTTGCAGAACAAGGAATCGATTGTATATAGATAGGGGATTGTGTCTTGTCTTGTAAAGCTGAAATCAATAATACAATGCAACTATGAATTAGAGACGTGTGGTATTTCAAAGCTAGTAATACTTTTGGGTCATAACCCACTTTGCATACGTAAAATCGCTAATTTCTTGTTGGATATATATATATATATATATATCATCATGACACAAAGTTTGTATATATATATATATATATATATATATATATATATAGGGTGAATCTGCCTGGTTAATAGGAATTAATACTGGCATGTAGTAGTGTATATACGTATAGATAAATACATAAAGTAATGTACGTTAGAGACAAGAAGTTTAGAACAAGTGCGAGCACCAAAATGTAAAAGTTGCTTTGGTCTCTACTTTATTCCGTTCTCCCTTATCTTATCGTTTTGGATTTATCTCCCTGGCTAAAAAGTAAAACACAACTATCTCTGCTCTAAAAATACAACAAACCTACGAATATATTTATCAATCTTTAACTCAATTTAGAATACCCTACGAATATATTTATCAATCTTTCTGTTTGTCGCGACTCAAACTTTCGACCATCAGATAGCCCCTCACCCTCTCAACCATCATGCCAACTGCGTGTAGGCATGCATATGTCTTTTTCCAAAACCAAGCCTTACTTTGCCATGCATTTGCGCTCGTTGTCGTTATGTGCCTACAAAAATTCTTATTGTAGGATCTTTTTAAGTAATAATCATAATGGTAACCCGTGAGAAACCTTCCCACACTTCACTTTTTTTTTTTTTTCTTGTTTATTTATTTATTTTTTGTGTACAACGATACATACATGACCCAAATACAAGCATAAATGGTTGTAAAACTACGATCAATCTTGAGTTTAAAATAATAATAATAATAATAACAACAACAACGAGAGAAACAAAAGTATAAAAGGGAGAAAAAAAAATTCTAGGGTGAGAAACCTTTGGCACTTTAACCTTTTTTTTTTCTTTTTCTTGTTATTTTGTTTTATTTTTTATTTTTTGTTACGGCAATACATACATGACCCAAATACTAGCATAAATGGTTGTAAAACTATGATCAATTTTGAGTTCAAAATAAAATAATAATAATAATACTCTATACTATATATAATAAAAAATACTTAAAAAAATTTCACGGTGAAGCCTTTTTTTTTTCCGTAACACCCTTAAAAAGTTTATCTTATTTTTATTTTTGAAAAATTAATTTTATTGTTAATGGGGTTAAAATAGTAATTTGATAATTAACTAATTTTTAATTTTTTTCCTACACCCTATTTTTTAGGCATTTGTTTAAGTTTTTTCTCCAATTTATCCTTCTAAGTTCTAAGTTTTACTCCTAATTGCCCTTATTCATATTTTTTAATAATTTTAATGATTTAAATTATATTAAAAGGAAAAACATATCTAATTTTTTTATAAAAAATTATCTTGTTTTAATTATTTTTAAAGAGGGCTCCTAAATAAACCACACGAACACTCTATCCTTACCACACACACACACACACACACAAAATTATAATACCAACAATTAATACCCTCCAACGATTAGGCCAAAATACCCCTACCCACCACCACGCCCACCCTCATCTTCTTCCATTTGCAAGCCTCTATACTCCTACAAGTTATTTTCATTCCAAATAGTATTTTTGACGTTTAAGATTCATCTTTGATAGTTTACAATCCGTTTGAAGGTGTTTACAAGCATATTTTGTTGATTTTTAGTGTGGTATAAGTCAATCCTAGAACATTCGAAAACTTCATTCATCTACACAATTTCAAAGCATTATGGAGAAAGATTTAAGTTTAGACGACGAAGCACATCATTTTAAGATATTTTTTCCTTTTTTTATGCATTAACTTTTGTTTTATTTTTGAAAAAATTTCGTCGTATTGTTCGTTCCTGTCACTAAGTACCGAACCACCTGTTTTTTATTTTTTTCTATGTTTTAACTACATTAATCTGTATTTACGTCTTTGGGGTTGTTTTGATATTGTTTCCAATATGATTAGGTTATTTCTTTTATAATTGTAATTCCTTCCTCTTGCTCCACATCCTCTCGGGTACTGGGCAAATTAAATTGAAGTAGGCGTTGTCTCCTAATCGATGTCATAGGTCGGGTCCTAGAGGTATTTAACTCGCTTGGTGATGCACTCTCACCTTCTTCTTGCTATTTTTACAAGTAAAACATGATAAATAGTTAATTCAATGAATTATACTAAAAATAAAGGTTAAAAACCAATTTTTTGTTTTGTTCTGCAAGGACAAAACATAACACATTAAATTTTGTCGGACACGATAGAACCAAATCGTTTGGTTTTGTCCTGTCTGACAGAATCTACCGCGATCGGTTTGGTAACGCAGGACCGAACTGATTGTGGTTCCATTCTCACCCATGCTGGTTTTCACCCATTTCCGATGAGGTTATCCGCCAAAAAAATATCAAAACATTTGATTTTACCACATCTAAATACTAAATATGATTTTCAACTCTAAACTTCAAATCTCAAACGAAGAACTTTGACACCGACGGAGCAATACTATTGGATTTCTTTCGCTGAAGAGGAGATTAGAGCAATGAAGTGAATAATTTTGTAATGATTTAGGGTTTTGAGTGTTGAAAATGTGAGAAAAATGAAGAGGGGCGTTGGGGAGGAGAGGCGTTAGGGTTGAGAGAGGAGTTTGTTTGAATGAGTTAAAATGAGAGAAAAAGAAATGAAAAGTGTATTTTGAGAATCAGAGGTGTGGTAAGGTTAGGAGATTTTGTGGTTTATTTAGCGGCCCTCTTTTTTAATGAAAATTATGTGCAGAGCACGTATACAAACACTAATAACAATAATAATAATAATTTATACTATTTATAATACAAATACTTGCAAAAACTCATGGGGTGATCAATTTATCAAAAACCCCGATATTACCCTTCTACTTCTTTTTACTTTAACTGTCTTAAAAATTAAGAGTGTGTTTGGTAGCTAATAAATTTTTTCTTTAAAAAATAATATTTTCTAAAAAAAAATTCTCGAGAAAATATACTTCAAATATTTTTCTTATGGTTGTTTGGTTAGACAAAAAAAAATTTTCTCATTGTTGGTTATTAGTTACTTATTCAGTTAAATTCAAACAAACCTAGCATGACTTATCCCTTCATCTTTTCATCGAAGTTCCCTCAGCCAATTCCTTCAAAGCAGCAAAAGAAAAGGAAGAAGAATAAGAAGATATGAGAGAAAAGAGATCAGTGCCGTTCTCTCTGCTCTTGAACATAATGCAGGAAAGATATAAGATTATTGAGCTGCAAATATACATTTAATTCCAACCATCAATCACTGTGGAAAACCATTCCTCTCACTCTCTTCTAATGTTAGATATATAATGCAGCAAAGCCTTGATGAACAATAAAAGAGAGTGGTAGAACCAAGATTTTACTGAATATGTGATCTCAACATGATCATAACCAAAGTGTATATGATTCATATTCAAATTTATTTCATTTTGTTTCCATTCAATTTTAGGTATTATAATTTTTTTTTCACCTATACTTATTTTCAGTGTTTTTTATTTATTTATAGTTCATCCTCTATTATTAATTTTAATTCACGTGCAACGCACGAGCACGTCAACTAATAATAATAATAATAATAATAATAAAAATGTTAATTTAACTACAAAAAATATAACTACACATTCATAACTATTGAATGAATGTGTGTTTCATATATCAAAATATACAATAAATAGTTTAATGATTGTATAATTACATTTAAAATTTATAATTATTATAGTTAAAATAGCATTCTCGTGCTTTCAAAAAAAAAAAAAAAGCATTCTCCTAATAAATGGGCCCAAATGACCCACAAAAACCTAAGTGGGACCGAGGCCCCGTAAACACTAAGACTGGGCCCAAAACATACTTTTAGCCTTTTAGGCACTGAAAGCTAAACAAAATTAGGTACTAAGGCCCACCAATTTAACATTACGGTCTAATCAAAGACATATCGTTTGACTTTATTACCGCAAATGAGAGTCAAAGGTTAATTAGAGGCTGCCACCCAAACCAGCCCACTAATACTTGAGAAAGCAAGATTAGATCGTTGACATTATTTTTAACGCAAATATAAATAATTAATTTCTTATTATTCGACGCATTGATCATGGTGCCCATTTATACATATCCACAAAGGATTAATGTTTCTTCTATCTTCTCTCCAATTTAATTCAGAAGATGTTTCTAGCTTAATTAGCAAGCTAGCTAGGTTATATATACACCAAAGAGTGGTTAGCCGAGTGGTAGTGACCTAGTAGATGAGTCTCAAAGTCGTCTCTGTATAAAAATTTTAATATTCGATTATGTAAGACACCCTTATTAGTAAAGATCTATCATTCTATTACTGTATCAAATAATAACTAGTCTTATATCTAAAGGATGTGGGAATGAGCAAAGGTGTGGAGACAGCTCGTGAGAAACCAAAAGAAAATTTAAGCTAGGTTATATATATATATATATATAATTACAAGGAGGCACAACACGCAACGTAACATGCATTTAGCCCTAGTTAAGCTCGGTTAGTGATTATGATTTGTGTTTCCTTATTACTCCTATTTCTTGACAATGAAGACGACTAAGCTTCTGTTTGATCTATTAATAACTACGTACCATACAGAGAACTGCTAATTACCTCAAATGAAGTAATTGCACACAGTATTAAGGGAATGCGCACTCACGTGTCATGTATGTTTCATTAATTAAATATGCAAATTTTAGTAAAATAATAAAAATTATGACCATAATAATGACAGCTACATGCAACAACTTAATCCTTTAGTGATGAATACATAGGAAAATAAAACTGACCATCAGTGAATAATACCCTTTTTCTTTTCTTCTTTTTGATAGAGGATACAAACATACAATATTTGTCTTCCGTCGAGTATCAAGCACAGTTTTTAAACTCATTAATCCTCACACCAATATGATGGGACTACAATGATCATTCAGCGACACGAATCAGCCCAAGCCGAGCTTAAAAATTTGTCCTCCAGCTTGTACCTTAAGAGATTAATTTATATGTTTGTATATATGAATGTGAAACTAAAGAAACACGTAGGTCGACATGGATATATTAAATATTGGGCATTAAACGGATTTGTCATTGGTGATTGACATTCAATTATTTAAAATTGGTGAATAAATAAGCAAAAGAAAAGGTAAATATGCAATATCTTGATTATAGAAAAGAAAGTTAATTTCTTAAAAAGCAACTACTTTATTTATATTAAATGATATTACTGATCCCATTCTTACATGAATATATAGATGTACCTTCAAAATGAAATTTGGAAACGACCCAAATTGAATAGAACATTTTAATAGGTATTAATTCTTATACATGCATGCATGATTGGTAATCTTTAGAAAAGCACCCTTTGTATATTTCACTAAACCATGCATGTGTTAATACCTGCCTTGAGCGTTGAAACATTTAAAAAGCACCCCCTTATCTCACCTACCCTTAAATATTGTTCCAATTCCTATGGCTAGCTAGAGATTGACCGTTAAAACATCTAAAAAGTACCAACTGCATATCTCACCTAACCATGCATCAGCCATTAAAATAAAATAACAGTGAAGATGATTTAATTTAAAGACTAATAATAAAACATGAGTTCCCTTAATTAATATTAATAGATAGTGCATTTAGCATGTTGGAGTCTTCAATCACAAGAATAAAACCTCACATTCTCTCAAAAAGAATTTTTTTTTTTTTATCCCCTTGCTTTCTCAATAACTAATCTTATAAGAAAATAAAGGAAAAAAATTCCACACTTTATCAACAAACTTTTAGTTACTGTTTATTTTACAAAAAGGCAACTAGATTGTATATGTATGTAGTGTTTGGTTCGAAAAAGATGTATGTATTCTATGGTTATGATGTTATGTGTTATAGTGTGTCTTAAAGGAAAATACTTGCAATAAAGAGAATATGGGAGATCGTGTACTTGTTTTGTTTGCCTACTACCAATAGAAAAGAGAGATAGGTATAAGAAAAAAATAAATAAAAGAAAAACTGATTTCTTATTCACCTTATTATCAATTCAACTTGTTATTCAGGTCTCAAGTGCGTCCTGTCATAGTCATAGTGCCGGCCTCTGGCCCAACTAGAGGTCTCGATACAGTCTGATCATGTACTAGTAGTCACAATATATATATTATTTTTATCTATTTATTTTTGCCAGTTTTGTTATACCAAGGAACCAAACTACAAAAGCTAGTATTTTTTTCCTAAACAAGAGTTAGTGTCAATATCTAAGTAGTTTTGAAAGTAATATATACTAAGTAGTTGTTACTAAAAAGTCGAGAAAATAGTTTAGAAAAAGTGACTATATGTTCACTTTATAAATTGTCAAATCACATATATACATTATACTTCTTGAATTTCATAGTACAAACACAATTCAATGATTTGCAGTGCACATTATCATAATCTGTGCATATCACTATTATCCATCACTAAAACATTTCTAAAGAAGAAATGAAAAGTTATTAATTTGTTGATTTTCTCATTCAATATACATTTTTCAATATATATATATATATATATGTGTGTGTGTGTGTGTGTGTGTGTGTGTGTGTGTGGATTTGGATTAGAAGGAATTTTCTAAACCATCCATAAAACTTGTCATTAGGGGCTTGAGAAACATTTTATTATGAACTCCATCGGTAAAATTTTAGGCTGAATTTGGTTTGTTATTTAAAAAATTTGTATTTTTTAATATAAGCAATACACTTAATTAGTATGAAAATTAAGTATTTTTTTGTTAATTTATAATATTTATTACAATGGATCATTACGTGCATATAAGTTATTCTAAATCAATGAATTAAAGATAAAAGTTGTCTCAACTATTAACATGGAAATAATAAATTCTCACACCAAGACCTAATATAGCCGCACCAACTCTTCTCCTCAAATAAGGCTAAAGAAATTTGTATCCTTATATATTAGGAGGGTAGAACTTAATTCAAAACAAGTTTTACAAAACAAGCAAAAAAAAAAAAAGTAGTCCTTGTCAAGAAATGATAAAACGTCGTTTCTAGCACATCCCCCTGTCGCCACTACCAATTGTTCTAATTCCCCCCTTTTTTTATTCGTGTCCCTATCTATTTTGTTTTTATTTCATCACAAAATTGTTGATTCAAATACAAAAATGCTTGTGCCTTCTGAAAAAATAATTTAAAATTCTCTAACGATCATCATCTTATCTCAATTTTCAGAATCTTAATTTTGGATCACAAACCCAATGCACCCAACAATAACTTTACAGATTTACAGATTTTGTATAGATAATTATCCTCCGTTTCATGCCAGAAGCAAAAGCATCAAATTCCTAGTGCAAAGCTGGCGGTAATGATCAGTTCCATAGGGTAAATGAAGTATAGATTCCACTTACTGATATGATGTTTATATCCATGAAGGAAATAAAACAAAGGAGGGCAGAAGAACCTGCAAAGAAGGGAAGGCCCATCTGTTTACATATATGCATGCATGTTCCATCTCCATCGATTACCATATAAAAAAGCTCAAGATTCCTCATCTCCAGTCTGGAGAAAAACCAAAAAGATGATATAGTTGTCTCAGCCATTTTATATATCAAGTAATTATTTCTGATCATGATTATGTCCTATCAATGATTATGATTTGTAACAACTTATTCCAAAGTTGTATTTGTCTTCACCCTAAAACATTTTGGCAGGAGCACATTCACTCAACAATATAAGTTTTTAAAAAATAAATTAATAATAAAAAAATATTAATCTAACTGTAAAAACTTACAATTATATGTGTAACTATACATATATATTTATTAGATCATTTAATATACGTCTTGAGATGTGTAAAAGTCTAAAATCCAATGGATATATATATAGTAACACATACAGTTATAATAATATTTTTCTTTTCTAAATAATATCAGTTAACCTAAACGGATTGTTTAAATGGTGTGACCTTTTGCTTATAAACTAGAGGTCTTAATAAAATCAAGGCCTCAGTTTACTTGGAGTACAATTCTTATAGCTTGGTGGAGTTTGTTGGAGATTAGTCGAGGGTGCGCATTAGCTAGCTAGTTCAGACGTCCCTGTGGTTAGCAAAATATATATATATATATTGTTGTCAATTATTGAGCTAATAAATAAGATTAATGAACTATTGCATCTAAAATCTTTTTTAACTATTTTCCTAGTATATATGTAAAACTTCACAACCTATTAATTATTACTTTCTATATGTTAATAGCAGATAAATGAGTATGAAAGTATTTTGTTATATACCTATAGTGGTAGGTACCTTAGTTAGCTTAAGTAATTATGGATAAAGCTTGCGCGTGCAAGTAAATAATTTCCAAAAAAAGTACTAAGAAAGTTGGCAAGCTAGGTGTGAAATGCTCGTCAAAAGTCCGATCTTTATCTATATATATATATAAATTGCATACAAGCACTCTAATATGGAGTTAGTGCAGTTGGTAAAGAGGTAATTTTTTTAACTTTTGTCACCTCCTCACCTTAGGGGCTGAGAGGGATTAATGGGTCTGAAACAGGCTTGATAATTCTCCAAGAATATGATCGGATGATAGAATTAGTTATACAACTAATTATTAATATTGTATTTTATCAAAAAAACAAAAAGAATTATGGATACAAGCACACAAGTCATGGTTTCTTAAAGTTGTACAAGAGATGATGTGCAGGTTAATTGTCATATGTAATTTTTCTTTTTTTTCAATTACCCAAGTCCAAGTAAAAGAAGTCATAGACGCACACAACACATTGTAAATAGCATTTATGTTTTTTTTTTAACCTAAGGAGATTTGAACACTCCTAGTTATGTAAACAAGAATACTTTTGTGACCCGCCCTAAACTAAGGCCTTGTTTGGAAGAGCTTTTTGTTTGAGAGAGCTTTTCTAAAAAAACTCTCCCATTAGCGCTTTTAAAGAAAAGTGTTTTTGGAAAAAGTTGTCTCTTATCTTCTTCTAAAAACATAAAATTATTTTTATCACCTTAATTTAGCCAGAAGTAGTTGTTAGCAAACACTTTAAAAAGTGTTTTTACTCTGTTACGATTACGTTTTTTATTTAGATTAAATAATTACTTATTATTTTTATAAGTTTTATTTAGTTGAAAAAGTCTAGATAGTGGGTTGTTTAATTTGTGGGTTATAACTCTTTGTTATGGAGTAGTGAGTGGTTATAAGTAGTTATAGGTAGTTATGTATTTTATATATTTAAGAAGAATGTATGAAATGGAAGAGCATAAATTTATCATCAATGGTTTGATCCATTTGGGAGGTTGGGTTCCCTCGAAGAATTTATTAAAGATCGTGGTTCCCTCAATTGAGCCAATTATCTTTTTATTTTATGTGTTTTTTTTATTTGTAGAAAATAGATTTGTATCATTTGGTATCAGAGTCAGGCATATCTGCTCCACCGCCTCGCAAGTTCGAGAACCACTAAGGGCAGGTTAAGATGTATTTCTATTTGTAATAACATAATACAAGTACGTCGAATATTGATAATCAAGTGAAGCCACTAGAAGGAAAGGGCTACCGCCAAGTCAGTGTCGGAAGTGTTCATCGACGTGGACGTCATTTTGGAAGTGTAGTGGAATGTTACGATCACGTTTTCTTTTTTAGATTAAAAAATTATTTATTATTTTTATAAGTTTTATTTAGTTGAAAAAGTCTATATAGTGGATTGTTTTGTGGGTTATAACTCCTTGTTATAGAGTAGTGGGTGGTTATGAGTAGTTATAGGTAGTTATTTGTCACGACCCACTATCTATGACATCATGACCGACACGGAACCCCTGGGTATACCTTCACTCGATACACGCGACGTCCCGTCAGCCTAACATAAACACAAATCCCAATAACAAAATCCCAAATAAACATCCATATAAACATGATCAACAACAACAAATATATTACATCACCAAAAATACTAAGTATAAAATCTCATAAGTCCACAATTATACAAAACCGTACACATCTCATCTAAGTGTTAAGTATATACCATACGTGTTATTTAGTACATATTTAACAAAATATAAAAGAAATGTACTAACACCTACATCAACAAAAGTACAGGAAATGCTCCGCAGTCAAGCTTTTCCCTTCCCCTTCCTATCAAAACTTGAAATGATAAGGATGAGGTGTGAGCTACAACAAGCTCAATAAATGTCTTCTACAAGTGGCAATATACATGCATTTATATAAAACATGGCAAGATCATAAAAACATTTGAAATAACATGGTGATAAAACAAGATTACATACATGCCAATATAATGCATCATGTCATTACCCAAGACAATGCATATCATTTTTCTAAACATGCCAATGCAATCCTAACACCTCCTGAGCAAGGGCGATCAAAGGCTTGGGTTCGCGACACTCAGAGTCCGATCCGACCAAACACTACTTGTATTTAATAGGATTCTTGTGGTTGCGTAGCTAATAGGATTGGCTCACCAAGACACGTACAATGTCTAAGCAATCCTATCTACACAAGCCATAAAATCCTCTACAAGGTACACAACCGGGGATCACCGCTAGACTTACGAGATTTTCCAAAGGAAACCCCAACTAGGAGACCTCACAACCCAATTGATAACCCAACCAAACTATGCTCAAATTCATTTCATGAATCAACTAAAAGCATGCAAATGACATATATATATCAATTCAAATCAATTTATGTAATACAATGCCACATAAATAGAAACCACAAGTAAAGGAAAACTCACAAATGATTGGCTAGGCTTAGCCAATCCAATCCAACCACAATCAGAACAAGGTACTAGGATTCCACCAAGACTCCTATGCACTTAAACTATCAATTGGCTTAATCGGGGTCACTTATATCAAACACATCCCTGCATATGACATGATTCATTCATCACTAAAAAATTAGTCCAATGCATGCCATACAACCATGTTTTAAAATTCAATTCAATAGCCAATTAAGACTCTAAAATGGTTGTACTCATGAGCTATTCCATATTGCTCAATTCAACCATTTAATATCTAATTAACCCATACTTAACCCAAATAGAATGCCTAAGGTTGAATCTCATGATCCAACCATCATAATACAATGCATTCAATCTTAAATAGGGTTAATTAGACTAATTTTATGTCAATTTCATCAATTAACATCAACTACGTCAAAATCCCCAAATTTTGGTAAATCCTCAAATTCATGGCAAATTTCCAAATTTCATGGCCTAGGCCAAATTTACACTACACCTAGGTTTTTCAACAATCAAAATCAGTAAATTGGACTACCAATCATCCACATTTACCTATTTATTCAACATATATCACATACAAGTTGAATGGAAAACACTAAGTCCAAAACCTAGGTTTATGTCAAATATACATAACCCTACCAATTTCTTGTTAGAAATTGGGGGTTTCACCATTAATGGACTCCCAACACCCTCTAGATACACATATCTCACATGTAAGACCTAATTCCAAAATGTGTTTTCCACCACCCTCCTTAAATTCTGGGATTCATGTGTGGAAAACACTTCTTAGGTGTTGTTCTAGGTTAGGGAAGGTCATTAACATCATAAACAAGCTTAAAATAGCTTAAACATGCAAACCCTAGGTTAAGAACCCTACAAATCTGGGATTCATAGCAAACCCTAGGTCAATGGAAAGCTTGCATACATCAATTAAAGAGATAGAATGAAGAAAATGAGGAAGAATATTATACCTTAAAGGGTTTTTGGGCAAAAATGCACCAAATCCTAGCCTTTTCCTCCATTTTCCTATTCTCCCCTTCTTTTCCTCTTTTCCAAGATCTCTAGCCCCTTTTGAAAGTGAGAAATGAGCAAAAACTCGTCCCAATGGCTTTTATAGAAGGTAAGATGCATTTTGGGCCCACATGAAAAAAAACACTTAAATAAAAAAATAGTTTTCCTACTACAATTTCTTGCAAACGACTCATCAATTTAACATCTCTAGCCATTCAAATTTTTTATGAGTCGGTTACCAACCTTTTTGTAAATATTTCAGCTCAATCCAACGGTGGGATTACGAGATCTAACAGTTTGATCAAAACTGCGCAAGAAAATTTGCAAATTCTAGAAACAGTGTTTGGAGTCTTATACCTCACAATAGACAACTCCGATCAAGATTTTCACCGTTCATAATAAAGATCTATCAGAGAAGAATAAGTTGAAACAATTTCAGCTCAATCGGTCCGCGGATCTAGGAGATCAACTCATTCATGTAATCGGTGACAAAAATTTCATCCTCTATGGAGCGAGCTCCACTGATCCAAAACACCGTTCTCGACATGTTTCAACACTGAACGGGTCTTCGATCATTCTAAAACTTTACGCACACATTAAAAAACTTAAAAGTATGCAAAGACACTCGAACCAACACGCATCGAGCATCAAATACGTATACGCATATGTATACGGGTACTCTATGGGTCAAAATGACGTCATCCTTAGGTACGGGCGCTACATTGTTTATTTTATCTATTTAAGAAGAATGTATGAATGAAATGGGAGAGCAAACATTTATTATCAATGGTTTGATCTATTTGGGAGGTTAGGTTCCCTCGAAGAATCTATTGGAGGTTTTGGTTCCTTAGAATGAACTAATTATCTTTCTTATTTTATGTTTTTTAGCTTTAGAAAATGGGTTCTTATCATACTCCACAAGCATTTTGGACAAACTCTCTCAAATGGAGCCTATAATTAAGTAGTTATTTGCAAATGCGATGTCTTAATTAACACGGTGCTTCTAACACTAAAACAAAAAAAAAATGCAATATGCCAAAAATTAAAATTGAAAACTGTGGGTGAGACACTACAGGGAATTTATGACGAGCCAATTGTACAAGTGCGGGAATCAAAATTATGGATTTTTAGAGATTGGGTCATCTATCTTTCAACAACGAGAGCAGAGGTCCCAATGTTTAAAAATTTAGCATTTGGGTCTTCAACTGATCAACTAGTCAACTGCTCATCAAATCAAGGCTCACACTTTCCCATTTTGCCCTTTCTCTTATTTAAGAATCAGTAATCTTTTTCAAAAGACTGTAACGTTTTCATTCCATCTCCGATTTGAATGATTCAAAAAGTATTGCAAAGATCTTTTCTTCCTCTTTCCAATAACGCATTTTAAATTACTCAAATCGGAGTTAAAATGAAAAAATTTATGGTTATTTTAAATTTACATACCTATCGGTCAACAGATGGTAAGTAAGTTGACCGATTGGTAAACTATCAGTAAGTAAACTTCAAATAGTCATAACTTTTTCATCCCAACTCTGATTTGAGTGATTCAAAAGGCTTTGGAAAGATCTTTTCTTTCTATTTTCAACGCATTCTGAATTAATCAAATCGGAGTTAAAATGAAAATGTTATAGTTATTTGAAATTTACATGCCGATTTGTCAACGGTTTTGACTAATCGGTAAGTAAAATTCAAACAGTCATAACTTTTTCATCTTGACTTTGATTTATGTGACTCAAAAGACTTTGAAAAAAATCTTTTCTTCTTATTTTTAACTTCTTTTGAATCACTTAAATCGAAGTCGGGATGAAAAAGTTACTAATTTATTTAAATTTTACTTATCGATCGTTTAAAATGGTTAATAAATCGGCATGTAAACTTCAAATGACCATAACGTTTTTGTTTTAACTCCGATTTGAGTTATTCAAAATGCTTTGAAAAGAGAAAGAAAATACCTTTCTAACGCCTTTTGAATCACTCAAATCGAAGTTGAGATGAAAAGGTTATGGCTGCATAAAATTTACATATCGATTGGTTACATATAGTTTACTAATTGGTTACCGATCGATTTCCGATAGGTTACCGATCGGTCAACTCACTTACCGTGTGTTGATCAATTAGTGTGCAAATTTAAAATGATCATAACTTTTTATTTTAACTCTGATTTGAGTGATTCAAAATGCGTTAGAAAGATGAAGAAAAAATATTTCTGATGTCTTTTGAATCACTCAAATCGAAAATAGGATAAAAAAAGTTACGGTCTTTTGAAAAAAACTACTAATTCTTAAATAAAAGAAGGAAAAAATAGAAAAAGAAGGAAAAAATAGAAAAGTGTAACCCTTAATTTGATGGACAGCAACAAGTTGACCCAAATGATAAATTTTAAAACTTTGAGGCCTCTGTCCTATATGAAAGATAGGGACCAACCTCTAAAAATCCCTTAAAATTAGGGCAGTGCTCGCATATAGAACCAGCGAGTTTGGGGCGTACCTTTGATTCTACATATATGAGGGCCTACTTGGAGATACTTTGACCACAGGAAACACGGGAACTTGAGACGTACTGTGCTTTTGCTTTGTCGTTCAGGCACTGCACTATACGTTCTGAACCACCTCGTGATCTTTACTACTGAGGTTGACATTAACTGCAAGCTTTGGCTACTACTACTACTACTATTGGTTCGTTCAATACACGTGACCCGATACCCTTAAAGCTTTGTATATTGAATGGCTAAATGGTGATGATTATTCAAGTGATCACTCAAGCACACATGCATATATACCCAATTAATATTGTAAAAAATATTCGACTGTTTTTTTTTTATACTATAAATGACGCGTTAAAGTGATATAATTTACTTTTTTAATATTTGGCCCAACGAATGAAACATTACTTTCAAATGACCACTTGATACTCACAAACATTTCTTTCTACATAGATGGGTAGTACTGTTCATATCTTCTTAACTAAGTTGAAAAATAAATGGCATTTGCAATGTACAGTGTAGATTTAGAAACCCTCCTCTTATTAGAAGTTTACTCTCTGTTAGTTTGTGTGGGCTTATAAAATTACTTGTTGTCTGAAGAGTCATGACTTGTTATTATATTAATTAGTGAGTTTCTTGATAGTTGTGCTTCCTTCAATAGTCTAGTGTATCTAAGGCTTTAGCCTACGTGATTAAACATAATAGTAGCATTGCTTTAATTATAAATAAAAAATGTTAAAGTGACATCTAATATACATCTAAACCTTAATTTGTAGCACTATTCTCCATTGGCATTATCTAAAATTTGCTTGATTAGTTAGTTTTGCACACCCAAGCAAGCAAAGTAACCATTGAATTGATGTCTTAAGTACGAATTAATTAATTGTCATCATTTCAAGACCTCCATCATTTATCTAATTAATTAATGATGGGTATTAGAACTGAGAGATCAATGTGTACAAGGCAAATTAATTAATTAAGATCACCAAAATCATGTTCAGGGCCCTATACTTCTGCTTGTTTTGTTCATATTGCAATATATATGATCATTTCACTTGCTTCTAAGCAATCAATTCTCCATACATTGGAACTGAATTTGAGAACTGACTCTGAGAAGTTTGTTTGTTTCTTTCCTTCTTTTTTTTTTTTTTTTTTTAATATTTTTTACTATCACATGCAAGATTTTTTTTTCTACTATGATAACAAAGATACAGCTTAATTATACCACGTAAGGAAAAAATAAGTGTAAATTTGTTATGAATGTTATTCTAATTGCACTGTATATATATTCATATGGAAATATATATATATATATAATGTTTTATATCCGTTAGTTTTCAACGTTATTTTTTAATGTTGGCACCTAACACCTTTGAATATTTTGGGATTACGTGTCTATCCAACGTCAAAAAATGGTATTGCCACGTATATATAACATTACTTTATATATATATATATATATATATATATATATATATATTATTAGAATAACGTTTTTCATTAATTAAATTCAGAATTTTTTTTTTCATGATTTTGAGTCAGCTACATGGTTACATGTGTGAGAAATTTTGAGTCAGCTACAGTCGCATTCGCTGTCTTTAAAGCTCTAAGATTTAAAGGATCTTGAGCGGATCTCATCCCTCATTTGACAGTAAAACCATTATGAGATATATAATGTATTTTAGGCTACTAATTAATTAAGTAAATTAATCTTTATTAGCAGGATTTATATATATATATACTCGCTTTTCCTTATATATACTAAAACATACGCATATTGATAGCTTTGCAAATATTCTCTAATGAGAAAACTAATTAAATATGGGACCGATGTCTCTTTAACAAAAAAAAAAACACATTTAGGATATATAATCCTTTTGTGTTTAAGAGATCCCATGACTACTCTTGATCCTATTTGTGATGAAGCACAAACCATTAGCCATGTTATAATATGAACAATTTAAATCCTAACAATAAACATAAGAAAAATACTAAAGTGATGACGACATTTTCATAATGTACATTACCTTTATATATTATTAGATTCTTCTAAATTTTGTGTTGATACATGATTAAAGGTAATCTAATATTAGTAGCATAGACCATATCGAAGAAATAGATCATTAGATGGATGTACCTATTGGATCAATCAAACTTCTTTAATTAAACACACATTGAGCCGATGTATCTATTAAAGGTTTTAATTAGACATGATTTTTTTAAAATTTGGTGTGCTAAGCCTCAACTAATTTAAGATCATTATGTGGTTCGAATCATTCCTCTAATTAAGTATATTTTCTATATTGTACAAACCGACCGAGGAAAAGAAAAATACTATTCAACATACATTTTTAGCATTCATTTTCAGTACACAGCTCATTATATACATCATATGTCCTTGAATCACTCGTCGATACATGATTCAAAAAACCCAACAATTAATATTATAATGGTGTGTGTGTTTTGCCAAAAGGAATATATAACTATATGTAAACTTAATACGATTTTGAGTCCTTTTTTTAGCCATCTTTGTATTTTTAATATATATTATATAGGAAAATGCTAATTTAACTGTAAATATTTTTACAACTACATGTGCAACTATACATGCATACTCATTGGATATTAATGTTTTACACATTTTGAAGTATGTAATAATTGATCCAATAGGTATACATATGTAGTTATAATATTTTACAGTTAGATTAGCATTTTTATATTACATACACCCCTAGCACTATGTGATGATGCAATGCGGTTACACACGGTATTATAGTATATGTCTATATGAGTAGAGAGCACTGCATGTAGAGTGTAGAATACTATAGTACTGTATATATAGGTTTATGCGGTCACTGTCACGCTATGTCACGCTAGCTCCCGTAATAACGTTATACACTGTCTCTTCCGTTACAACCGCCCGGTTCGAAATTAACCCTAGAAAAGACGAGAAAATTACAAGCCTAACCCAGGAATTTTAGTCCACTGCCGAATTTAATGAAAGGTGCACAGAGAGAGAGAGAGAGAGAGCAAATAAAACACAACTCGTAAAGGAAGGGCAAGCGAGAGACAGTGAGAGGTGGCACCAATTTGTAGCAGATGTTCCTTATTTCCATACTCCGGATAAGAACGAAATCATTCTGAAAACTCTTAATTTAATTTAATTTTACTTTCTTTTCTCTCTATATAAATACCCGGAGAGAGCGAGAGATATAGAAATAGAATCAATCACTTGTTGTTGCGTGCTCTCTCATGATCTCAGCTTAGCTGATCAGTTTCTTTTTTGATTTTTTTTTTTCTTCTCTTGTGTCTGTCTGTGGTTTTAGCAAGGGTTTTTTTGGGGTTGGCTTGATCTTAGATTGAAGAGAGAAGATGAAGCATGTTCTTCATTTCGTGTTTGGTCTTTTTGGTATGTTCTTGATCTTGTTAAATTCCTTTTGATTTTCTGGTTTTTTGTTCTTGCTTTTCATTGATGAGTTTCTTGTTGTTTCTCTGTTTTGATTGGAAACAGGAAATGCTTCTGCTCTGTTCCTTTTCCTGGCTCCTCTGTAAGTATCAGACATTATCAACAGTTCATGTAGTATTACTTTTTCTTCTTGTTTTGATTGATCTTCTTGAAGAACATATCAACATTTAAAGAGCTTTTGATCTTCACCATCAACGTGGTTTCTGTTTCGAAACTTTAATTCTGTGCAAATCTCTTGCAGAACAGAATTTTCTGCCATTCCAGATTTTGTTTTTTGTTTTTTGTTTTTTTAATCTGTACTCGTTCTTCCTTAAAAGATCGTCGTAAATGAAGATCAATGGATCTTTGATTTATTTTCGTTACTTCTCGATCTCTCTGATTCTTTGTTTTTATCTATTTATTTGATTTTTGTTTATTTTGCAGAATAACATTTAGAAGAATCGTTAAGAAGAGATCAACAGAGGATTTCTCAGGCATTCCATACCCCATGACCATGCTCAACTGCCTCCTCTCTGCATGGTATATATGCTCTCACATAACATTCAAAAACATCCCCATTCTACCCTCTCACCTTCCACGTTTCACTCTACACCACAATGCCTATTGCCGTCATTTTCCCTCTCCAATCTTCCAGAAACCTCCAACACTCGAAATGACTGTTTTACACTTTGTACAGGTATGGTCTTCCGTTCGTGTCACCGAACAACATTCTGGTGAGCACAATAAACTTCACTGGAGCGGCGATCGAGACAGTTTACGTGCTGATCTTCATCGTTTTCGCGCCGAAGAAGGAGAGATTGAAGACTCTGGCGTTGCTCACCTTCGTTCTCACCGTGTTCTCCTCTGTAGCTCTGATATCTCTGTTCGCTCTGCACGGCCAGGCCAGGAAGCTTCTCTGCGGCTTCGCTGCCGCCTTCTTCTCCATCTGCATGTACGCCTCGCCGCTCTCCATCATGGTAAATTCGCTGATTCTCTTAACCATTGCATTAAAATTGATAGATTGAAAAGTAAATGCTGCGTTTGGTTGGTGATTCGGTGGATACAATTTTTCTGTATCTGAAAATTTGATGATAAGAAAATCGCATTTGGTTAGTTATTTTCAAAAATAGTTTTTGTGAATTTTATTAAGAAAACAACTTTTTCACAATACGATATAAAGTTGTTTTTAAAATTTTGTTTTCTAATTGTATTCTTATTTTAAAAAATTAAGTTTGTATTTGGTTTGCGATCGTGGAATATTATTCAGAAAATGAAATTTCAGAAAACGTTTTTTTTTATCTTCAAAGTAAAATATGAAAAAATTATTTTTGAATTCAACAAATGAAAAGTATTTTCTGTATTTTTTCTTTTAATTTTAGATATAAAAAATTGTATCTAAATTATAAATCAAACTTTTAAATGTAGCCTAAATTAAATGAGAAATAATTTTTTATCACTTAAAAAAATACATAAAGGGACTCGTGAGCCCTATGGGTGTAATTTTTTTTTCTTATTATGTTTATGTTTTGGCAATTTTTTCTTTTAAAACTTTCTCTTTTTATTGTTAAATATTGATGTATTGGCTTTTATATATTGTATTGATTTTTTAGATTAAAATTCTTTTTTTTTTATATTTATAAAAGTCACTGCTTTAAACATATTAAAAATGTCATATGTATGTTATTAAAAAATATATATATATTTTTAACAATAAAGTTAATGTCATAAAATTATTTTTAATTAAAAAGTAATTTTTTAAGAGTTTCAATTTTTCAACAAAAATTGAAAAATCACATTCATATGCACACGGATCTAAAAAATGTAGATGTTCTTTATTTTAAAAAAATTATTATTTTACTTTAAAAAATATAAAATATAAAATTTTATTTAAAAATATCTTTATTAATTTTGTTTCAAAAATATTTTTACTTTAGAAATAAATTTATTGAAAAAAATTTAACGAAAATCTTATATAAAAATAATTTTATTAAATTATATTCAAGAGAAATTATTTTTTAAATAAAAATTACTTTTAGAGAAACTAAAACTCGGAGAATTACTTTCTCATTAAAAATAATGGAAAACTAATTTTATTAGCATACTTACCACATTTTTAATCTAAAAACTCGATACAAAAAATAAAACCCAACAATAAAACATCAATATTTAACACTAAAAAAAAATTACGGAAAAAAACAAAAGATAATAAAAAAATAAAATTTACACCCATATAAGGCCCATCAATATTATTTTATGTATTTTTTTAGATGTTAAAGAATCATTTTCAATTTTTTTTTTCTATAATTGAGCAATTCATAAGGAAGAAGAAAGGACAAATTTTTCTTGCCTTTCCTTTTTCGATCGAGACACGAACTGGTTTTGAATTTTGCTTTTTTTTTTTTTTTTTTGGATTATCTTAAAATTAGCTTGGTAGGTGGAACTATTGTAACCATCTCTCAAGTGAAATGATTATGAGATAGGTGCTGGAAACTAATTTCGTTCTATTGCTTGGGCCCACCACTTGATGATGATCTTTTGGTGTTTTCTTCATCTCTTGTTTATAACGGTTCAAATCGATTTGGCCAGATTAACTAAATCTGGGAGTATGATAGCTACCGAACATGTGCGAGTACATGATCTCTTTACCGAACCTAACCAAATTGTTGAGTGCGAAATGACCTTTGTAACCTTCCCACTGTTATCTGTTAGTTACACTTTATTACATACTTATTAGGAGATACATAAACGATTAAAAATATAAATAAAAGGTGCTATGTTTTCTGGTGTTAAATGCTAATTGCGATTTTTATTTTTTATTTTTATGTTTTTGTTTTGGCAGAGGCTGGTGATCAAAACAAAGAGTGTTGAATTCATGCCTTTCTTTTTATCTCTGTTCGTTTTTATGTGTGGCACTTCTTGGTTCATCTTTGGCCTTCTCGGTCGAGACCCTTTCGTCGCTGTAAGTATTTTTATTATCTTGCATTTATATAAATTATCATTATAATTTAATGTATACTAGTCGACGGGCACATGAATAAAAAAGGGTTATGAATAAAAAAGGTTAAAAGTTACTTAAAAAAAAGAAAATAGGCTGAAAGTTATAAAATAAATAAAAGGAACTGAAAATGATAAAAATAACATTTTAAATAAGTCTTATATTTATTAACATTACAAAAGAGATTTTTTAGGTATATAGATATAGATTAGAGGTTATGTTTTTTTTTAAAATACTGATTTATACTTTATTTTAAATTTTTTTTAATTTAAATCTAAAGCAATGAAACACTTGCTGAAAGATAATACGTAATTTTTTGTCCGGGAAATCTTTTGAAAATTGAAAATAATGCTTTTAAAGAAAATTGGATATTTAGTTTTTTCTTTTATGAAAATACATGAAACTGGCACAGAGGACATGACAAGCGCCCACTTACGTACGGTAGGATTTTGTCGTGGTTTAGATTAATAACAGATTAAATGCTGTATCCGTGTCACTGTGTCGCGGAGCTGCTTCATAAATGCCAAGTAGCACATTGCATTTATTTGCTGCATTTTACCACTTGTTTCATAGAACTTTTATTAGGAAGGACTGCTTTTTTCACTCTTTTTTTTTCTCTGCTCAAAAATAGGATCCATGACGTAATTCTCTTCTGATAATGATAGCTGATTTTAGTGATGAGTTTAGAAAATAAATGGGTTCTATGATTTGCTAATAGTAATATCTACTTTTGAAAAAGTTGTATTAGACCACTAATGATTAATGACTGATGGATAATTTTTAATGAATATGATCAAGAAGAGGGTTTTTTATTTTTTATAATCTAGTGGAGTCATCAAATATTTTTGTCATCTATTGGGCATGCATCATATCACTCTCACTCATGAGTAATATTAATTTAAATGATATATATATATGGTCGGCATGTAGCTGCTCATTAATGTACATAACTATTGGATAATGGAATGGGGATATTATGTAAAGATTGATGAAAATGAATATATGACAGGTTCCTAATGGGCTAGGGTCCGCACTGGGAACACTGCAGCTGATTCTTTACGCAATCTACCACAAGGACAAAGGTAATAGAAATAGAAATATTAATGGCGATGATCATGATGAGAAGATGAAGCCAGTTGCTGCTGCTAATTCCATATTGGAGATGGGCTCTGCTGGTAAGCCACCAGCTGTGAACATGAATAATAAGCCTGCTGCTGTGTGAACACCGAGGTGTAACTTTCCTTAATTTCCCTAATTAGCTATCTAGCTAGCTAGCTGCTGCTGCTTTTCCATGAATTTAGCTATATGATCCTCTCTGTACAAATTATTAAGCATAAAATGATGCATTGAAACAATTAGTAGTAAAACAAAAGAGAGCAAGAGAAGATTTGATGTCCTCTTCCCATCCTGCTCTTCGCTTTAGAAAATATTACTGACGATTGATGATATCTTTCTAGCTCTTATAAGTCATCATATTTCTCTCTTTCTTTAACAAATTAAGCTCCTCCTCGTGCTTTCCATTTTCTCTTTATTTAGTTCTTGCTTCGAAACCACTGAGTAATTTGGTTTAATTAAATACCTTGACTATATGTACCAGCCCAAGCGTAATGTTTTGTGATGATGACCACTAGTTTAAAAGGAGCATATTTGAAACGCACCTGCTACAGGGGCCTCGGGGGATTCAGCGAGGAATGCATTTCACAAAACAATTAATCATGTGATCTATCTTGGAATAATTATAAACATTTGCCACCTAAACCTATATGTATGTATGTATGTATGTATGTATGTAAGTGTGTGATGATCATGATGAAAACCATACAACAATCTCTTAAGGGGTAAGGGGCACGACAACCAAAGTGTTGGACACCCAAGCACTGCACGCCGGAGGGGAGGGCGGGAGGTGAATTAGGTGTTATGATCGGTTTTAACAATTTCTATTTTTTTTGTCGAAATCCTTTGATTAATTCAAGTCATGTACTCAAATCAATGTAAAGTGCTTAATGAAAGATATTGAAAATAAATACAATGCACACAGAATTTTTACGTGGTTTGGAAATCTTTTTCCTACTCCACGTCTAGAGAAACTTTCTCTAGGATTCCACTATACCATATTCACTTCAAAAGTGTGAACCAAACCGTTACAATGTCATTTTCAAGGTTCAAAACAAACCTATCATTTTTACGGGTTAAAGATGAACTTGCAAATCTTTTTCACGGGTTAAAGAAGAACCACTTATTCCTTTTACATGGGCAAAAAAAAAGTTGATTCCTTTTCACGAGCTAAGGAAAAACCGATTGACCCTTTTCAAGATAAAGGGTGAAACTGGACTTGATTCTAATTTTGGAATCACTAGTGATATCATAATCACTTAATTTGGTTTGTTTCAACCTTGAAACAATCCAACAAGACCAAAGGCAAAGATTACAAAGTTTGTTCTAAGTGATTATAACAGTTACATATGAAGCTCACAAATACAAGTACTTAATATATGAGATGAAATCTTAAGCTCAATAAGAGAGAGATCTTACAATCACATTTACGTTCCTTGCAGTTGTATTTGCTCAATGAAATGTTTTTGATGATGCACGCAATCAAGACACAAAATTCAAGCTTTAGTTCAAAACATTTGACTCACTGGTTTTGAAAATATGAGAAAGAGTTTGATTTTGAAGAACATTCTTTGATTGTTGTTTGCTCAAATGGAATCACGTTTTTGCTCTCTGAAAATGCACTTTGAGAAGCTCACAATAACTTGCAACAACTGTGATTACATCTCAGTTGAATGAACACACTCTGTCTAGTCTATTTCTAAATGAGCAAGTTTGGTGTTTTTATAGAAAAATGACTATAGGTTGATTTGATTTAAAATATTGTTTAATGTAAGATGTGTAAGAGCATGCTAGAAAACAGGAATAATTCAGGTGTTAGTGGAGAATATTTCAGTTAAGATAACCTGACAAAATTGTGTGAGGAATAAAAAATCGAGCAAGTGGAATCTCCCACGTTTTTCTCGTTAGAACTGTCAGTGTTCTGTCTCAGGCTTGGATAGCGCGCCATTGGGTTGTGTATCATGCCCTATATCGATGGATAGCGGACTATAGCAGGTCGATATACACAAAATCGAGAGCTTTGGAACTTTTAGAAAAGTGATAGCGCTATCAAGCCCTGTAGCGTGCTATTACCTGAAATTCCAAAAAACTGAAATTTTGGCAACAGTTGGATAGTGGGCTATAGATTCCTATTTTTGAAAAATCATTCTTTTGACATTCAAGAACCAATCTATTAATTCAAAAATACTTTGATATAAGATTAAACACTTTTAAATCATTCAAAACTTATTGAAAACATGATTGAAACATTTTAAAAACCATGTTGATGAAATCAAATGAAGGATCAATTTGGTTTTGAAAACTTTTGGGAAAATGTGATTCTGATGAGAACTCATGCAAATATGACTCAAACAAGTTTGAAACATAAACCAAACATGTTCAAATAAATTAAAATCATTTTTAGAGAAATCTGATGCATGTATGAATAACTGAGCAATATAGAATAAGGAGGTTTACAATCTATATCAAAATTTTATGACCTGTAGCTCTTATTCTTCTCTTATCATCTTGACTCATCCAAGCTTTGATTTAGACTTCTTTTTATCGCTTGATTTGACTTGAACGAGCTTAAATCTTGTATTAGCTTCTTTGTTGTTTTTTGTGCTGAAATATACTAAATTCAAATATTAGCAGCATTTGTTATGTTGTTTGTTAGCATCAAACACTTAGGAGAAAGCTGAGTGGGAAACCACTTGGGCCGACAAAAAGCCCATCGACCATGATGATAACTGTTAAGGAACGAGATAGAGCTTAAACGCCTGCATGCGTGAGAGTGAGTATCTTGACAAAAAAAATGATATATGTCACTGTTTAGAAAAGATATAAACATACAATATTTACCCTCCGTGGGGCATTAGGTCTTGTTTCTGAACCTACTAATTTTCACACTAATAAGATGTGACTACAATGACCACCCAGCGACACGAACTAGCCCAAGTCGATTTTGAAAATTTGTCCCTTTCGTCTAGCTCATACCTTTTACAGACGTAGCTTTTACGAACCTTGTCTAAGCGTTTGCCGTGGCACGTGATTTGAAAAATTGCTGACCTTTCGCGACTCGAATTCACACCACGTACGATGTCCGTGGAGCTGGAGACCAATTGCGTCAACACTTAATTGGCACTGTAACCAAAATTTTGAGAAATCATTGTGCACATATTTGAGATTGATTGAAACTGCAAACCACGAAAGGAGAAGAACCCACTTTTAAGGAGAGCTTGCCCTTTTTTTGTTTGGAAGAAAATATAATTTTACAAGAAAGAAACAGAGGGGAAAAATGCAGAATCAATTACACGTGTCATTTCTCTAACATTCTTCCTAATAACTATTGGTTTGGTCATTAAATCATCCGCAGATTTGGTACTTATTCCCTTCAATAATGGATCATAATTCCAATTCCAATTGACACTGGTTCTCAATCTTTTTTCTAAAGTTTATTCATTTTTCGAGCTCATTTCAACCTTTCAAATCCCTGCCTTACGAAAGCTGCCCTCTTCAACCATGATTAGTTACATTTTGTTTGTCTTTTAACTCAAGTTAATTAGGCCAAAATGCAATAAAAAAAATAAAAAATTAAAATCAAGTATTTATACTCAACTTCAAGTTATAGTCCTTTGATGATCAACTTAGACTACTTTTGGTGATTCAAAAATAAGAATATAATTTAAAAAAAAAATTTAAAATGTTTTTTTATCATTTTTAAAAAGTAGGTTATTTTCTTAGTAAAATTCTCAAAAACTATTTTTGAATATGACTAACTAGATGCATTTTCCTTATTTTTCTTTTCATTTTTATACAAAAAATAATTTTCAATCACAACCCAAATACAGTCTTGACTTTTTTTATTTTGTCTTGCAGGCCAACAAGATATGGTTTTATGAATATATATATATATATAGTAACACTATAAGGCATATGAAGGCCCGAACATAGTGAGCTCAAGGATCCAACATAGAGTTATAGAAGCCCACAACAAACCATGCAATAATAATGCATTACCCATGCATAACAATTACCTGCCCTTAAAGGTGAATTGAAGCCTCAACCTCATGAATTGAGAAGAGATGTCTTTATTATTAAATTAAGGGATGATTGAGGATGATTAATATTCTTCTTTGATCCATGGAGTCATCTTCTATAGCCAGTAGGGCCAGCATGACAAAACAAAAGGAACATTTATGAATTCCTTCGGCGTCCACAATCAAGTTTCAAGGCTTTTAGAGTTGGTACATATCTCATTTGATCAATGCCAAGACTCTTAATTCAGTATTGTTTAGCTAATCAACTACTTAGAGTAATTATATCTATCTATGTCTATATCTATACTATTTATAAAGCCAAAACACCTTAACTCTAGGTGTACTATTTTTATCATAAATTCCTAACCACAACTTTTTAATAGAAAATTGTTAAATAAATTTAGATAAAGATATACATTTATGGGTAAATTGGTAATAAGGCACCAAAAATTTTCTTTTGTAATGTTAGTGGTAACTGTTGAACCATATATCGAGCACAAGATACGTCAGTCTTGATATGTTTGGTGTTTGTTTGATGGTTGTTTAATGTTTGTATAGTTGATGCTTGATAATGTATATAAATATGTGTATCATAAATTATATATGGGTCATGTTAAATTAAATTATAATGCATATGTTATTATTTATGCATGGACCCATTAAACCATTAATTGATATGAGTTAGGATTGATTGAATAAAAGGATAAATGAGAATGAAAATTTGGTGAATTAAATGGATTGGACATCTAAAATACATGGAAGCATGAAATTGGTTAAAGTACATGTGGTTGGTATGGGTAGTACGAGACCAACACATGTGAAGGTTGGTGCATGAAAGTGGACAAGTGTCCCCTGCCCTCAAGGAAGTGCTAGAATGAGTGGAGGGAATCAAGGAGAGAATCAAAGAGGGAATCAAGGAAGTGCTAGAAAGAGGTGAGTGGAGAGAATGGAAAAAAGAAGAGAAAGAAAAGAAGAGAAAGGAAAGAAGAAGAAAAAGAAGAAGGAGGGAGTTGCAGGAGGAAGATCTCTGCGACATTTTCATCAAAGAGCTGGACCTTTGGGGTAAATGGTCGGATTGAGCTCAAAATTTGTCAGCAAGTTCGTAGCTTATGGTTATTCATTTTGGTCGGTGGAGATCTTGATCAGAGGTTTCGTCTGAGAGATCTAACCTCTCAAACAGAGCTGGTCGGAAAGTCTGGATTTCTCGCTCCGTTTCGCTCAAACTTTTAGATCTCTTTAATCTACCGTTGGATGGATATAAAATTTGGGTAAGTACTGTAAAACTGATATTTATGCATTCTGAACGGTGAAGATCTTGATTAGAGGTTTTGTCTGAGAGATCTAACCTCTGAAACAAAGCTGGTCGGAAAGTCTGGATTTCTCGTGCCGTTTCGCTCAAACTTATAGATCTTCTCAATCTACCGTTGGGTGGATATCAAATTTGGGTATGTAGTTTATAACTGATACTTATGTATTCTGAACGGTGGAGATGTTTATGCATTTAGTATTTTGTGTGATATAGTCATCTGAGTTTGAGTATTTGCAGCAGGAAAGGAGAAATTATCTGATTAGAGACTTGTTCATCAAATATACTTATCTTTTCGGTCCACCGTTGGATTGGGCTGATATTTGGACAGAAGGTTTGTGTCTTCATATACTTCAATCTGTACGGTTGATTTTGTAATACATAATTCTGTTGGTATATTGATACATCTGAACAGAATAGTAAATGAAGAATTGGTAGGGTTGCTTGTATTAGACCTAAATTTAGAATATGAACTTAGACCTTTCCAAATAGCTTGCATGTCAACTATGTTGACCTAGTTGTCATTGTTGATGAACCCATGATGCAAAATCAGTGATATACATGGCTGAACATGGTGACCTAGTGTAAATCGACAATATGGCCTAAGTATGGAAAATTTCATATTTTAGGGCTTTTGATGCTTTTGGCCTAGAATCATTGAATTGATGCAACTTATGTTTAATTAAGCATGATTAGGGTTGATTATGCTACTGATTTGGTGGTTGTGACCATATCATGGGTTAGGCCTACTTGTGATCAAGTGACCCAATTTGGGCATGTTTATGCCTAAAGGAATTGAAAATCAGTATTTTTGATTAATAAAATGGTTTATGTATGAGAACTATGTTTTAGAGGCCTAAGTCATGTGATTTGAGTTGAATGATGGGATTAGATGGGATTTAGGCCTATTGTTTATATGTGGGCTGATTTAGGGTTGATGTGTAATGTCTATGTGATTGAGCATAGAAATTGATGTATGGTAGGATATTGATGTATGTTTCAGGATCTTGATTGGGTTGATTCGGTTTGGTGGTCGTGTGTGGTTAAATACTCTCGCGAGGCTTGGTTGTGAGTAAACTTCATTTATGATTATATCTTTTATGTCATCATATCACTTATATATTGTATGTTGAAAGCATGAATGTGTTCTAATGTTTTGAATGATGCATTGATTTGAGAAAACCTTATGACTTTGGTTGGGCCCATCTATCTGGCTAATAGGGGGACTTAACCTTGTCATATGAGGGTTTTAGGAAAGGAAGAGATTGGGGTCAACGGTACGGTGAAATAGACGTGCACTAGTAACCCAAAATAAACATGATTGGGATCAACGGTACGGTGAAATAAACGTGCACTAGTAACCCAATGCATGTGGAATGTGGATCCAAATTGATAAGCTTTTACTTGCATCGAACTTATTATAAATGCTTGATATCTATATGTTATGAGCTTTTAATCATGCTACACATTGACATGCATACATGATATTTATTGATGAGTATTGATAGCATATTTGAATTCTATTCACTGGGCACCGTTGGCTCACCCTCATTTTCCTCTTTCAGGTCCTTCTGTCCCGAATAAGGGCAAAGGAGTAGTTATATCTTGAGGGTCTTGCCTGCGAGAGAATCCAAAGCCTCGATGTGAGTTGAGAGGCATTTTGATTGAACTGTGTTTTAAATTATGAGGTATTATATTTTGGATTATGTAATTATAATACTTACCACATTGTAGTATGGGTGAGTTGGGATTTGTTAGATAGACCATGTGGGCATATGACGGTTTTTATTTGTACCCACAATTTTGGACTTTATGTGTATGTCAATTTTAATGGACTGTAGGGATTATGATTTTATTTATGGTTCAATTTTTATAGATTATCTATTGTCTTGGATGATTAATACGGTGGGTAGTTTTGTTTAGTACCTTTTGATATTATGTCGTTGTTTGAGATAAGGCTCGTAGGGTCTCAACCACCTCACGGAAGTTGAGGAGTGGTCAGAGATGCCTACGCCGGGCGTCCCGCCTCGGCATTCCGCATGCCACTCCCTGCGGGGTTGGTGGTCCGGGGTGCGGGGTCGCCACACCACACCAATGTTCCTTACGATAGCTTGTATTCTCTTATTTTCCCTCTCTCAGAAAATCAACCTCCTGCGATTTCTCCAGCACTCCGACGAGTTTCAGATTAGCATCTTTCCTCCACCTCATCGTCTACTAGTGTTGATCAAATCTTGCACCAACATTTGTAACCATTTGTGGGAATAAAAAATGCAAGTCAAAAACAACTCTGTCGTTATGAGTTAGCAGGAAAAAATACCAGTTAAGGTTTAACCCATCGCCACGCCCGGCGGCACCCCAAAAATAAAGGGGAAGACCACCAAAAAAGCAGTCAAATAACTCTGCTCAGAAATCAAGGTTGACTTTTATAGAGAGAAACTTGGAGAAGTTGTCTCAAAACTTCTTGGAGCAGCAACGAGTGTTAAAACATGTACTCCCCCTACGACCACTTCATAGCCACCTACCACCTCCTAGCCTTCGACCGCAAAAAGGGGAGGAAAGTAGTTACAGAAGTGTGACTTCGAAGAATAGGTCGGTACCGGGGAAACAACCTTCAAACGTAAATCGTAAGTTTTTATCTGCTAAAGACTTGGGTCACTCGTTGGATTCCAAGAAAAGTCACAGCTCGATTTTCTCCCAGATCAGGTCGGCCCTTCCGAAAAGGCCGAGATTGACGAAACCTACCTCATACAGGTCAGTATATGCAAAAGGTGGTGCGACAGGAAAGCTTGGTCCTGCCATCTCAGCACCAAGGAAGCCGTATGGATTAGAGCGCTCTAAAACTACTAGATCTGCACGTCGGCACTACCACGAGTATAAGGAACTCCCTTATCCCTTTATTGAGGATATAAAACAGACACCACTTTCAAAGAACGTCAAAACCGCAGAGGTTAGGGTTCAAAGGAAAAGTAGACCGTAGAGAGCACATTGAGAACTACAAGTCCTGGATAGAATTCAAGGGTTACGCCGACTCTACCATTGTAAGGGTTTCCAAATTACCTTTGGAGGGCTTGCTCGGAAGTGGTACCGAAAACTCAAAATCGGCTCTATATGTTCTTTTGGGCACTTAGCTCACAAGTTCATGAACCACTTTGCTGGAAAAAAAAAGAAAAGGAAAAGCCTGTGAACAACTTGCTCGCCATCAAGCAAAAGAAAGGCGAAACTCTGAAGGAGTACCTTGGTCGTTTCGAAGATGTGCGAGTTGAGGTAGACGATTGTGACAATAAGACAGCGATCACCGCCTTCCTCGCAGGATTAAGGCCCGGGAAGTTCCACTATTCCCTTGAAAAAAATAAGGCCCAGACCTACGAAGAAATCCAGGACCAAGCAAAAAAATACATCAATGTCGACGAGCGGACAGATACAAAACAAATAGTAGATGAGTCCCCAAAAAGCTTGAAGAAAGAAAAGAAGAGGAAAATAGAATATGACTCAAAGGTGGACAGCAGAGCCGGAAAAAGATCGAATGCTTGTGGCCGAGATCAGAGAAGTAACAAAGTACCACAAAAAGTGTACTCCAACTATACGAGTCTCACTGCTTCGCGTGAGCAAGTCCTCCTTGAGACCCAGAACATAAAGTATATCCGATGGCTAAGAAAGTTGAAAACGTCTGCAGAGCAGCGGGATAAGAAGAAGTACTGCCAGTACCATCGCGACCACAATCACGATACTGACCAGTGCTATGATCTCAAGCAGGAGATCGAAAGTCTAATCAGAAAAAATCATCTGAAGGAGTTCGTGAAGAAACCCAACCGGTTGAGGACCCCAGAAGATGACTAGGTTGGGCCAGTTGGCGAGATCAGAATGATCTTTGGTGGAGACTAGATCGGTACCTCGAATCGGGCTATAAAGGCTTAAGTCCGAGAATTCAAGTCGGATGTCATGAACCTAGGGTGCCGACCTGAGAAACAGAAGCGACTAGATTTCGTGATTACCTTCACGGAAGAGGAGGCCCAAGACATACTTCGTCCGTACGCCGACGCTTTAGTGGTCACGATGACTGTGGCCAACTAAAAAATCGTCGGATGCTAGTCGACAATGGTAGCTCGACAAATATCTTTTACTGGTCAGCATTCGAGAAACTAGGACTGACCAAGGATCAACTGAGCCTGATATCACTGGAAATAATATCATGTCAAAAAGACGAATCACCCTACTAGAGACAGTCGGTGACTCAGAGCACAAAGTCACGGTCATGACCAGCTTTTTGGTGGTAAAGTGCCCTACCGTCTACAACGCCATAATAGGACGACCACTCCTCAATAATCTGAGGGTGGTTATATCAACCTATCATCTAGCTCTGAAGTTCCTAGCAGAGTGAGGTGTCGGAGTGGTAAGGGGTTACCAAAAAGAATCTCGAAAATGCTATGTCACAGCAGTGAAGAAGAAGACCAGACATGAAGAAAATCTCAAATCTACAGAGGAGCAACTAATGCTCCTAGAGCATCCAGCCAGCCCCAACCTCGATCGCAAGGAAGAGGTGTCGAGGATCGAACCCAAGAATGAATGGGCTGAGGTGCAGATCGGAGAAGATCCAGCGAGAATAGTCAAGATTGGTATGGGAATGAGCCTCTCCCTCACCGACCACCTGGTCGGTATCCTATGGGAACATAAAGATATTTTTACCTGGTCCCACGAAGACATGCCTGGCATTCCAACTAGCGTGATGATGCACCGTCTGAATGTCGACCCGGAGACCAAACTAGTTCGACAGAAGATAAGGGCTCTCAGCTCCAACCGAGCTCAAGGTCTACGAGATGAGGTAGACAAGCTACTAACGACAGGCTTTATCAGAGAGGTCCTCTACCCAGATTGGTTCACCAACGTTGTGATGGTCGAAAAACCCAATGGAAAGTGGAGAACATGCATCTACTTCACTGATCTAAATAAAGCCTGCCCAAAGGATAACTTTCCACTGCCCCCGATCGACCAACTGGTGGATGCAACAACAAGTCACGAGCTGCTGAGCTTCATGGACGGGTATTTAGGGTACAACCAGATTGTGTTAAGTCGCAGAGATGAAGAGAAGACAACATTCATCACAGACTGAGGTCTGTATTGCTATAAGGTGATGCCCTTCGGCCTAAAAAATGTCGGGGCCACTTACTAGAGGCTGGTGAACAGCATGTTTGCAGAGAAAATTGGAGTGAACATAGAAGTCTCGTCGACGACATGTTGGTCAAAAATGTGGAAGCAGGAGCTCATCCTACCGACCTATTAAACGTGTTCACGATACTTAGAAAATATCACATGAAGCTCAACCCGACGAAATGCACTTTTGGAATAAGTTCTGGTAAATTTTTCGGATTCCTCATTAACCAAAGAGGAATCGAAGCCAACCCCGACAAGATTCAGGCTCTAGTCGACATGAGGTCACCCCAAACCGTGAAAGAAGTCCAAAGGCTCACTAGGTGCATAGCCTCACTGAGCAGGTTCATCTCCAAGTCCACAGATAGATGTCTTTCGTTCTTCAAGCTAATCAAGAAGAAGGCAGTGGAGTGGAACCCAGATTGTGAGAAGGCCTTTCAAGAGCTAAAAGCTTACCTAGGTCAGCCTCTTCTGCTTTCTAAACCCTTTCATGGAGAACAACTTTTTCTATACCTAGCAGTTTTAGAAGCGGTCGTTAGTTCTGCCCTGGTTAGAAAAGACTTGGGAAACCAGAAGGCGGTGTACTACATTGGCAAGTCTTAGCTCGACGCAGAGACGAGATATCTTGAGATTGAAAAGATGGCCCTTGCATGTAACGCTCTATATGTACGAGTCAAACTTGTACGTTGACCAATACATATTATCAGGTGTACGTGTACTCGTATACGTATGTACATGACTGTTAGTATAATTGTGTGAAATTTTTAATAGGCCGGTTGATGCATGGTTTAAACAAGTGTTTTGATTAATAAAATATAATTAATATCTAATTAAGTTGATAAGTGATGTGCTGACAAGCTAATTTAAAATGATGAAAGTAAGACACCTAATAGAAGTGAAAGTGACACCTAATTGAGTTGTTGGCAACTTGGTGTAGCCATGTGTTGATTTTGCTAGTGTGTTGGCAACAACAAAATGAGTTGCTAGAGTAACTAAATATTGTTGCTGGACTTATGAGAAACCAAAAACCAGAACAGAAACGTGAGGAAGAAGAGGAGAAATTGAAGGTAAAATCTTTGGTTTTTATATGTAAATTGCATCATTGAGTTCCTCTTTTCATTCTATACAATATATATGATATACAAATAGGTTCTATGACGTGATTAGGAACTAGAAATTCAAGAATTTGGACTGAAAATTTGGTGAATGACGGGCCAGAATCCTTGATGTTAACTTGTTGGTTTGATGGTAAGTGTCTAATGCTAATTCCAACAAGAAATTTAAGGTGTTTTGCTGATAATCAGTGTGTGAATCCTTAGAAATATATTAATGGACTATTGATATGCTGGATTTTAATAGATTTGGCAATTGGCTTATGTTAGAGTAGTAATCACTGTAAGTATATATTAATGAGGTGAGAATTATATTAATATACTAATATGTTCATATATTAATATATGAATGAGTATATATTAATATATTAATGTGTATATATATAGTCATATATGCATGAGGTTGAAAAGTATATTAATATATGAATGGAGTTGAGAATTAATTTATGGGGTTGAGAAGTATATTAATATATGTATATATGAATAGGTTTGAGACTTATTTTATGGCATGCAAATATATTGACGGAATAATATATAGGTGGGATTGAGATGTTTATATACAGATAATATTAAGTTTCATGATTATATATTGTCACGTAGTACTTGTGGGCATATTTGAGAGTAAAATCATATGGAAAATAATTTGTTATTATTGTTTGGTGAAATTACAGCAAAGTTTGAAATAGGTGGGGAAAGTACGCAGTGGTAGTGATATTTGGTGAGCATTAGGTCGTTGGCATTGGGTGAGTATCCTTCCATTTCTTGGTTATTTTGTATGGCATTGTAGCTATGAACTGTTTGTAAAGATAAGCATGTATGAATGGCATGGTATAAAATTGCATTGATTGAATACATGAAAATTATCTCGTAAATGAAGCATGTCTAACTTGTAAGAACATGTTAGAACATGAGTCATTTCAGGAATAAGTCTCACATGAGTAGTACCTTGAGTATCTCATGGGCTTAGAGGTTGTTTTGGAATTGATAGTGATAAAATTGAGTATGAGAGGACAGTTAGGCTACCCTTGTTTGGGCCGAACGAGGGGTGAGTCCTGCTCTATACTTAGAAGATGGGAGATGGATATGACTTTCAGTAGGAAAGTGAAATTGTTTTGAAAAATATTGCAGGAAGCTTCAAGCTATTTTGTGCATATATGTACTGTCTCTTTGCACTTAAATCTTTAAATGTATTTGATTCTGATTTTATCAACATGTTTATTAAATGCATATGAATGTTATAGAATTGAACTTACTCACTGAGCTTGTTGTAGCTCACCCCATTACCTCCAATATTTCAGGTAAAGACCCAAAAGCAAAAGGAAAAGCAGAGAAAGGATAAACCTTCTTTTGGAACTTTACTTGCTAAGTATGTATGGAGAAAACGGTTAAAATATGATTACTTTTGATATGTATAATTAGCATGTATATATATATTATCACGTAGACGAACGAGGTGATAATATGAATCATAGTTGACATGTTGGGTATGAAATACTGTTATGATGATGAATATCTGACTATAAATGAGTATGAAAATGAATGAATGTAGATTTTGATTTGAAATCTATCAGGATATTTGAAATTTGTGTATTTACGTTTAGGCTGACAGTGTATTGTACACTGTATACGGGGATGTATAGTGTATAGTACACTGTGCCGATAATGACGTTAGCCTACGTAAGGGGCGTCGTGACATTGCACTTGTCACTTCAGCTCGAAAGTTGAGACCCTACTTCCAGGCCCACACCATAGTCGTTCTCACTGAGCACCCACTAAGACAGGTGCTTTTGAGGCTGGAAACATCCGGACAATTGACTAAGTGGGCCATCAAGTTGAGTGAATTCGACATCGAGTATCGACCTCGTACAGCTATAAAGGGTTAAGTATTGGCAATTTTTTTGTCTGAGTTATCTCAAATAGATTCGCCTACTGACCTATGCCCTGAAGAAGCCTGGAAGTTGTTCGACGACGGCTCTTCGTGCAAGCAGGGATGTGGAGCGGGAATAACGCTCATCTCATCCAGAGGTGAGAAACATTTGTGTGCTCTTCGCTTTGGTTTCCCAGCATCCAATAACGAAGTAGAGTACGAAGCACTTCTGGCTGGCTTACGACTTACTCTCAGCTGGGAGGTGAACAAACTGCTCATCTACTGCGACTCTCAACTGGTCGCGGGGCAGGCCACATCAGAGTATCAGGCAAAGGACAACAGAATGCAAGAATATCTGAAAGAAGCCCTGGCCCTGCTAGAAAAGTTCAAGGAGTATGAACTGAAGCAGGTGCCGAAAATAGAAAATACCTTGGCGAATGCCCTTTTCAAGCTGGCCTCCTCCTTAGAGGCCGAGCTCATGATCCAGGTCCTGGTGGAATTCTTACCAAAAAGGAATATTGGTAGAATGGGTACCGACCATCAGGTCTGCAGCCTCAGCCAAAACCCATCATGGTTGCCCTTGCATGTCCTTTGACTCTTGCCGTTGATTCTGTCTCGAGATTTGTACTCATCATTACACCATACAGGTCGTTTGCCTATAAATAGAGAACTGGTCATTTGCTCTCCATTCATCAACTGTACTTTAAGAGATCGAAAATCGCTTGCTCGACTTTTCTGGTCTTTCATTCTTACGCGGTAACTCTTTATTCCAAGCTTTTTTGCTTTTGTCTTTCTGTTAAGTAGTCTGTAGGTATAGTCCTTAGGTTATTTAAATGGCTTCCTCCAGTGTAGATCCCACCTAACGACCAGAGAGTGTCTTCTTCTTCCTCTATGGAAGTCTCATACGATGACCCTTTTTTCGGAAGTAGAAGAGGAAGTTGGGGCTGACCCTCAGGTCGGAGGGGGTATCGTACTCTGAGGATTCTGAGTCTACCGAGCAGGATGAGGTGGTGTTTGACGTGGCACCCCTCTTAGTTGATAAGTCGCACAGCAGGCTCGGTCCATCAATGATGGGTTTTGGCTGAGGCTACTGACCTAATGGTCGGTACCCATTCTACCAATAGTCCTTTCTGGTAAGAATTCCACCGGGACCTGAATCATTACCTAGGCCTCTGAGGAAGAGACCAGCTTGGAATGGGCATCCCCCAAGGTATTTTATGGTCTCGGTACCTACTTTAGTTCATACTCCTTCGACCTTCCTTGCAGGGCCAGGGCTTCTTTCAAATATGTTTGCATTCTGTCGTCTTTGGCCTGATACTCTGATGTGACCTGCCCCGCGACTAGCTGAGAGTCGTAGTCGACGAGCAGTTGTTCACCCCCCAGCTGAGAGCAAGTCGTAAGCCAGCCAAAAGTGTTTCGTACTCTGCTTTGTTATTGGATGCTGGGAAACTAAAGAGAAGAGCACACAAATGTTTCTCACTTCTGGATGAGATGAGCACTATTCTTTTTCCACATCCCTGCTCCACATCCCAGCTTGTAGGAAGAACCGTTGACGAACAGCTTACAAGCTTCTTAAGGGCACGACGTAGGTGGATCTATCTGAGACAGCTCAGACAAAAAGTTTACCAATACTTCATAGCTGTACGAGGTAGGAACTCGATGTCGAATTCACTCAACTCGATGGCCCACTTAGTTAATCGTCCAAATGTTTCCGGCCTCAAGAGCATATGTCTTAGCGGTGCTTAGTGAGAACGACTATAGTGTGGGCCTAGAAGTTGGGTTTCAACTTCCGAGCTGAAGTGACAAGTGTCAGGGCCAGCTTTTCAATCTCAGGATATCTCTTCTCTGCGTCGAGCAAAGACTTGCTGGTATAGTACACCGCCTTCTGGTTTCCCAATTTTTCTCTGACCAGGGCAAAACTAACAGTCGCTTCCAAAACTACTAGGTATAGGAAAAGTTGTTCTCCATGAAAGGGTTTTGAAAGCAGAAGAGCCTGACCTAGGTAAGCCTTTAGCTCCTGAAAGGCCTTCTCACACACTGGGTTCCACTCCACTGCCTTCTTCTTGATCAGCTTAAAGAATGAAAGGCATCTATTTGTGGACTTGGAGATGAACCTTCTCAGTGTGGCTACGCACCCAGTGAGCCTTTGGATTTCTTTCACGGTCCGAGGTGACCGCATGTCAACTAGAGCTTAAATATTGTCGGGGTTGGCTTTGATTCCTCTTTGGTTAATGAGGAATCCCAAAAATTTACCAGAGCTCACTCCAAAAGTGCATTTTGCTGGGTTGAGCTTCGTGTGATACTTTCTAAGTATCATGAACACGTTTAACAGGTCGGTAGAATGAGTTGTCGCTTCCACACTTTTGACCAACATGTCATCGACGTAGACTTTCATGTTCACTCCAATTTTCTCTGCGAGCATGCTATTGACCAGCTTCTGGTAAGTGGCCCTAGCATTTTTCAGGCCGAAGGGCATCACCTTGTAACAATATAGACCTCAGTCTATCAAAAAGGGTTTCTTCTCTTCATCTCTGCGACATAGCATAATTTGGTTGTACCCTAAATACGCGTCCATGAAGCTCAGCAGCTCGTGACCTGCTGTTACATCCACCAGTTGGTCGATGCGGAGCAGTGGGAAGCTATATTTTGGGAAGGCTTTATCTAGATCAGTGAAGTCGACACATGTTCTCCACTTTACATTTGGTTTTTTGACCATCACTACGTTGGCCAACCAATCTGGATAGAACACCTCTCTGGTAAATTCTGTCATTAGTAGCTTGTTTACCTGCTCTAGTAAACCTTGAGCTCGGTCAGAGCTAAGAGTCCTTCTCTTCTGCCGGACTAGTCTAGCCTCCTGGTCGACATTCAGACGGTGCATCATCACGCTGGTCGATATGCCAGGCATGTCTTCGTGGGACCAGGCAAAAATATCTCTGTGTTCCCGTAGGATACCGACCAGGTGGTCGGTGAGGGAGGGGTTCATTCCTATACCGATCTTGACCATCCTCGCTGGTTCTTCTCCGATCTGCACCTCAACCCATTCATCCTGGGGTTCGAGCCCGACACCTCTTCCCTGAGGTCGAGGTCGTGGCTAGCAGGATGCTCTAGGAGCATTAGTTTCTACTCAGTAAATTTGAGACTTTCCTCATGTCCGTTCTTCTTCTTCACGGCTGAGACATAGCAGTCCCGAGATTTTTTTTGACTACCCCTTACCACTCCAACACCTCACTCTGCTGGGAACTTTAGAGCCAGATGATAGGTTGATACAACCACCCTCAGGTTATTGAGGAGTGGTCGGTAAGGCACTTTACCACCAAAAAGCTGGTCATGACAGTGACTTTGTGCTATGAGTCACCGACTGTCACTTGTATGGTGATTCGTCCTTCTGGCATGATACTATTTCCAATGAAGCCGATCAAAGGGACATTTACCGGGCTCAGTTGATCCTTGGTCAGTCCTAGTTTCTCGAATGCTGACCAGAAGAGGATATCTATCGAGCTACCGTTGTCGACTAGCATCCGACAGATTTTGTAGTTGGCCACGGTCATCGTCACCACTAAAGCGTCGTCGTGCAGACGAAGTATGTCTTGGTCCTCCTTTTCCGTGAAGGTAATTGCGAAATCTACTTGTTCCTGTTTCTTAGGTCGGTACCCTAGGTTCATGACATCCGACCTGGATTCTCGGACATAAGCCTTCATAGCCCGATACGAGGTACCGATCTGGTCTCCACCAAAGATCGTTCTGATCTCGCTCACTGGCCCTACTTGGTCATTTTTATGAGTCCTCTGCCGATTGAGATTCTTCACGAACTCCCTCAGATGACCTTTTCGGATTAGAGTTTTGATCTCCTACTTGAGATCATAGCACTGGTCGGTATCGTGACCGTGGTCTCGATGGTACCAGCAATACTTATTCTTATCTCGCTGCTCTGCAGGCGTTTTAAACTTTCTAGGCCATTGGATATACTCCTTGTTCTTGATCTCAAGGAGGACTTGCTCACGCGAAGCAGTGAGAGGCGTATAGTTGGAGTACACGTTTTGGGGTACTTTGTTACTCCTCTGATCTCGGCCACCAACATCTGATTTTTTTCCGCCTTTGTTGTCCTCCTTTGAGTCGTATTCCATTTTCCTCTTATTTTCTTTCTTTGAGCTTTTCGGGGACTCATCTACCCTTGTTTTTCATCGGTCTACTCGTCAGCATTGATATATTTTTCTGCTCGGTCCAGGATTTCTTCGTATGTCTGGGCCTTCTTTTTTCCAAGGGAATAGTGGAACTTCCCGGGCCTTAATCCTTCGAGGAAGGTGGTAATCATCGTCTTATCATCACAGTCGTCTACCTCGACTCGCACATAGTCGAAACGACATAGGTACTCTTTCAAAGTTTCAACTTTCTTTTGCTTGATGGCGAGGAAGTTGTTCACAGGCTGTTCCCTTTCCTTTTTTTCAACGAAGTGGTTCATGAACTTGTGAGCTAAGTGCCCAAAATAACATATAGAACCGGTTTTGTGTTTTCAGTACCACTTCCGAGCAGGCCCGCCAAGGGTCATCTGGAAACCCTTGCACATGGTAGCATCATCATAACCTTGAATTCCATCCAGGACTTATAGTTCTCGATGTGCTCTCTAGGGTCTACCTTTCCTTTGTACGTCCTGACCTATGCAGTTTTGACGTTATTTTGAAGTGGTGTTTGAGGTATATCATTAATAAAGGGAGAAAAGAGTTCCTTATACTCGTGGTAGTGCCGAGGTGCAGAGTTAGAGATCTCTACAGGTTAGTATGCCAATCTATAGTCCCTCATTCTATCCGCTTGATACCGAAAATAGGGTTTGTAAGAAGGTAGGTAGATAGTGGTCGGTAATCAGTAATATGGTATGCCGACTTGGTGATCTCTAGTGTTGTCCTTGCAGATATTGTGAATAATATATTCACCTGGTCGGTAGGACCGACAATGAACTCGGACTATGTGCACAGTTGGGTAGATCTGTACTCACTGTCCAGAACAGGTAGTGTTAGCCTTGCTAGACAAGACTAACATGGCTGACGTGTCTTGTGCTTGGTATATAGTCCAACAGTAAACATAAGAATTATTCTTTTTAATCATTTTCAGCGCTTTTTTTTTATATAAATTTCAGTCTCTCTTATTCTTTTTTTTTTAGTAACTTTCAAACCCTTTTATTTATTTTACTTTGGTAACTTTGAATCTCCTTTTTAACATGCCCGTGAACTAGTTAATATAAAGAGAATTTAATGATAAAGTCTTTTTGCTATTACGGTACAAATTTCCCCTTCTTTTCAATCTTTCCAATCTTAATGTTAAAATGGACAAAAACAGTAACTTTATATTTTAACTAATTTCTCCTTTTTCACCTGTCTCCCACATTTTAAGTTTCTTTTGCTTAAATTCAAATATTTTATATTCCCCTCAAACACCTTCCACTGCTTTACTCTTCTGTATCTTCTTCTTTCTTTTTTTAATTATATGAAACAACTTCATTCTTTTATATAATTTATTTTATTTTAGTAAGTAAATATTAAAGATCACCTGCATTAATATAGTAAGGCCAACCATGTTCTGGTTAGGGCACCTCTTTACCAAAGTACCTTGAAGCTATTAAGGACTAGTTTTGCTCTGGCGCCAAGATCACTGTTCTTAACTCAAAAGACGGTCTTTCAACTTCTTAAGAGTTCCAATTGCTAACCATTTGAATGATAACGACCCCAATCCATCTAAAGCTGCACCAAGCAAAGGCCAACAAAGATAGATAGGGCTCTCTATCCAATAAAATAAAGCTTCTGTTTTTTAGTTCAATTAAAATTTTACACTGACATGTGCAACTACACATATATCCATTAAATATTAATGTTTTACACATCTCGTGTAATAAATGATCTAACAGATATATATGTATCGCTATTCATGCAATTACAATATTTTACAGTTAAATTAATATTTTCCTGGGTTTTATCGTTTTGAAGTCTCCTCCAAGATACTTTCAATGCTTAAGCGTTCCATAGCAAGTCTCTAAAATTAGCACTTGGAGCGATTCAATTCTCCATAAACATTTGCAATATACTGATTTTCCAACAATCATGTGATTCCGCTAGCTTTTCTGAAACTCATATTATGAGTAGAAAATGAACAAACAGCCTTGTACAAAAAAACACAGATGGAATAAGATAACTGTACACAATACACAAGAAACCAATTTCTCAAGCGTATTCAATTGAACACACAAATAAAACAACCTTCCCCTTCAAATGCATGTATCAAGGTGTTCAGAAGCCTGAAACGCAGATTGAAAAGAACAGCAAGCCAGCCACCCTTCAGGTCTGCATCTAATCTCAGAGAAACCAGCCACTTCTGAATCATTGGGGAAGATGCACATGCCAGAGTTCTTGCGATTTTCGGGTTTTCTCCAGCTTCAATTCATAGTGTTTTTATGAACAAAACTTCCTTTGATGCATGTGATGATCAATCAACTTGGGTATTTGTCTTACCAGTGTGAAATGCTTTCTTTTTGCTAGTACAAGATCTTAATCAAAATCACCTTCTGTACAAGTCCGCCATGGAAGTCGCGGGGTAGTGGAACGCTTTTGTGTCCATGGCCAGCCATCCACCAGCAAAGCAACTTGATTCCATTTTACATTAGAAAAGAATAAAGACAACCCAATTACAATATTTTGGCCCGATAAGCTCCCAAGTAAAATTTGCCGATACAATTAAAACTTTCTCACTCTGCAAAACCAGACCAACAAACTGATAAAATCACCCCAATCCTCCAATTCTGCAACCAGAAAAAACCGTTAAACCACCTCCTCGGTGTGCCAACAGCTCTCATGGTTCAGGTATTGGACTCGATATTGAGCGGTGCTTCACAGAACCCATTTCAATGAGAGGTTATAAAAGGGTAATCAATATATTGGATTAATAATCCCATCATAATATTCCATTCAAAACCCGCTGATAATAATCATACTGCCGTGTCCGCCATGCATCTAAGCTGCTACTGATCAGGGATAGCACCAAAGAGACACATTGCTGCTTCGTCATACATATTAACAGTCATGAGAATGTGATCAGGAAATTCAACTATTGAAAAGTACCACAAAAATACCAATAAAGAACCTTACCTCTTCTGTTAAATTTAGATGGAACCTTTTCCTCAGGTTCTGTATTGTTCGTGGACCACCTTTAAAGCATGGGTAACCAGAATCCTGAATATAGATCATATACACTGTGAAGCACTGGACACAAGATGGGTCTCACACCAAAATTTAGCTAAGAGATGACATGCCTCTGCTAAATCCAAACAAACTAGGAAAAATGAAATCTCTACAAAAAAGTTGTTAGTTAACAAAACAAATGACTAGCTTTTTTCACTTACAAATGTTATATTTGATTTACAGATAGATTGTAATCAGAAAAGTTCCTCTAAACAACAAATGACTAGCTAAATATAGAAGAAATGGAAAAGCCAAATTCAATAGTAAGTTACCTGCATCATTTCAACCAGAAGTATGATCCTCTCTGCATGCTTACGGCAAGTTAGGAAACCATGTATGCATAAAACCTGAAGCCAACAAGGCAAAACATAAAAAACAACTTGAGCTTGAAATGTCAACAAATACATGGTGGATGTAGCCTTAAAAGGTAACAAAAAGATGTACAATAGATCAAACATGTCAGGAAGTACTTTAAAATAGTAAAAGAACTCGCTTGGGACTCCCTCAGCATCAGAATCCATGACCTGGAACAGGAATAATATACAAACTAGTCAGTTGTTAAATGTATGCGGATATCTCAACCCAAGGAAATCTTTAACATTACTGCACTTTTGGATCACAAATCAGAGGTAACTCTGCATGCATTTCTATCTAACCTCTAGAAGTTCACGAGTCAACTTAAATGGTGCACTCTCAAAATTCACTCCTCCTGGTGAATTAGATAGCATAAACCCAAAGTCGATATGTATAATATGCCCTTCTTCATCAATCAGCAGGTTTCCATTGTGCCGATCCTTCACCTACAGAAGAAAACGATGATGAGAAATCATGAAGTCAACAAAACCCACAAATTACTAGATGCACCCAAATCCCATCAATAGATCCATAAAATATGATCAGGAAAATGTTGAACAACAAAAAAGGATTAACAAGAGAGAGAGAGAGACTATTTCTCATGGTATTCATGCAAAATATACACTGTCAACAAAGGTTAGTTGAGTAACGTGGTGAGATATTAAGTGAATCAAATGGACAATCAGAGTATTCTATTTATTTCACCGAGTTTATTGAAAGTAACCAACAAAGTTTGAAAAGTTAAATTTTAATGGTGCACAAGCTTGACATCATATTGAAGATATGGTTTAAAAAATAAATCAAAAGACATGTTGTTTTACAATGTTGTACAAACACATTCAAACATGTATTAAGATATGTGAGCCAATCAACGCGTAGAAGAAAAGGAAACAATGAAGGAATATAATGTTAGGAACCACATTCTACAAGAACCACCAATCAAAAATATAGCGCAACTATTTCTTCTCCTTTTTGCTTCATTTTTATTTCCCTTTTCCTTCATAATACTGCTATTACAAGAGAAAACCAGTAAGAACACAGGATAAGAAGGTCCATAAACAAAATAAGCACCCAGCAAATTAGAACAAAAAATTTAAAATAAAAATAAAGAAATGTTAATGATTGCATAGAGGATTATACAAACCAAATAAGCCTATAACTCAAGTCACAAGACCAATACACTTGCCATAAGATGAGGTCTTCCTATCAACACCTTATCAAATAGCAATATAGAGAAATCAGCAATTAGGGCAACCTAAAGCTGCACCCCACTTATCTCTCAACTGAAACCGTTTTTCCAAACCTACTGCCAAGAGATCACAGCAACCTTATATTACTAAAATACCTGAACTCCCAAATAAATACAGTTTCCACCTTTTTAAGTTTATGTTATTCCTCCCAGTGCTGTCTGGGTATCACCAAGGCACTACATAAGAAAAGTGGAGGGGTTCTTCAAAAATTCTTAAAAAGCTTAAGGATGTTGGTGTATGAAGTTCACAACTGAATCTTTAAACTCCAACCTTGACCTCAACCACCCCTTTCATACTCAATGAACACCATCAAAACTCTAAGGTGTTACATATTAATGATAATGTACAATGCCAACGATGATTGCATGCAACAATGATGACCTCCAACATGATTAATGGCATCCTATTTGTTGACAACAAGCCTTTGCAATGGAAGTAGGCTCTTTTCAATTTCTTCCTTTTTCTCTAATTTTTTATTCTTTGGTTTTATGTTCTTATATTGCTGCTAATATTTTCTTGTTTATCTTAGGCATTACATTAAACATTACTCTTTTAAGTTGTAATATTGTTACTATGTGGTATGTGCCAACAAGTTTTTTTTTTCTTTTTTAATATCTTTTTCTTTTCTTTTCTTATTGATAACCAAGGGCATCCAATCCCCCCCAAGCCTGACTATTTTTTTTTTTTAAAAGGAAACAAAACTTTATTAGAAATAAAATACATTGCGCACTACATACACCAGAGGCACCCAATGTGCTCTAATATATCCTTACAATCCATCATCCATGACTCATAATCCCTACAACAAGCATTCACCCCAATTTAAAAACCATCCTGCTATTGACACCCCTTTTCCCCAAGCCCGACTATTTTTTGGGCAACATGTGGACCTCTCGCCCATCGTGCACCGGGAGACTCAAGGGGGATTGGCCCCATTTTTTGAGCTAAGTATTGCACCTAGGTCACTCACTTCTTGAAGTGAGTTGTTGACCATCACATCAACCCCTTAGGGTTTGTCTTTCTGTTTTTCAATATTGTGAGCATGAATTGAATAAAGTGAAATATGCTTGAACGTTTATATTAGAGTATACTTGGGTAGTCAACGGTGAAGCCTTTTTTCCCAAGTCTATCCTAAATGCCGTCCACTCCTTTATAATGTTAAGAAAGGCAAATAGTAACTTTACATTTTAAATGACTTTCCTTTTCATCCATGTTTCCTACATTTTAGGCTTTTTTTCTTTTAAATTCAAATATCTCCTACTTTGCCCTTACAACAGAACTTTCTTGCACTTACATACCTTTATTTTTATTTATTTTTAACTAAATGGAACGACTTTATTTTTATATTAACATCAAAAGACATATACATACATAGTCTTTTCTTATAAAAAACATTTATTACAATTTTAATCTAATATATAACAAAAATCACGTGCAACGCACGTGTTGAATACTAGGAAACTATACATAAATACCAATTGAAATGGCATAACTCTACAATGCCTCATTACCCATCTTATGAAACTTCACTTTCAAAAATATCAAATATTGGATACTAAACCTTGAATAGAATCAATTATCCTACTCCTAACCAAATTCTTGAAATTGATTAACCTTTATAGGCCTTACCCTCCGACAATTCCATGGTAAAGGGCTATGGCTTCACTATATAACAAAAGGTTTTCTCAAATAACCGCCTTCTTTAAGTAGTTATAGCAAAGTTAACTTTTGCCTAAGGGTCTCCATAAACAAACATTAAGCATGTAATTGACCTCCAAAAATAGGATGATAAGAACTTCCCCCAACAACTCAGTGAACTATGCAACTAAAGACAAGTCATATGAATCTAACATCTATATGTTGCTTTTAAACTGCTTAACCGTGTTATGGGTAAAGAGCGTATTGGCGTACCCAGCGCACGAGGCTCCCACCATGAAAAGATATAGAGAAGGGACGATGTACACAACCTTACCTCCACATTGGATAGGTTATTCTAGATTCAATCTTATAAACTCCAAGGCACAATGGAACAAACCAAACCATTGTGCCAAGGCCCCACCCTTCATGTCATTTGTAATAAATGAAGGCGAATCAGAAAGCATCATAATTGTATTATCTCGAAAGGCCCAAACCAAGCGTACAATACTCAGCCAATAAGCCTTCAACAAATTGCTTGTTTGGCTATAAAAATCTTGTTTTTTGATACTCCGAGTGTTTCTTATACATTGCAAGTACGAAGAACTTCCAACACAGCACAATCCACTTAAGTCTAGCTTATATGACTATAATGATGCCCATAGCTTGCAGATCCACCTAGGATACTTACAGATCTCAAAAAGAAGTAACCATATAGAAATAATGTACTGGAACTGGATCATATGTTCTTCTCGTGCAGCTATTCTATTCGAATTTGGCACAGGTGGGTATCTTTTTCGGGTCACAGGTTTGCAATCCCTCAGAACATTGGTGAAGGATTATCACTTTCCCATGTTCTAGGATCATCAGGTGCAGTGAGGAAGGCTAGCTTAATCGCTTCATACGCTACCCTTTTGGCGATATGGTTGGAAAGAAATAGAAGAATCGTCAAAGGCCTTGAGATGGAGGATCACCAATAATGGGAAGACATCAAATTCAAAGCTAGTTTGTGGGCGGTGGCATAAAATGTGATACCTGGACGGTCACTATTTGAATGGGTCTTGAATTGGGGATCTTGCTTGTATCAAGGAAGGTGATTGGAGCTCTCACCCTGGCTTCTAGTCCCCACATTGGGGACTTAGGCTCTGGGTGTTTCTTTTTCTGCTTGGTGTATTCTTTGTGAATTCTCCTATGTAAACTCACATTTACTATATTAATATATCATATGTTGTTTCTGTTTCAAAAAAAAATCACTAATATGTAAACATATTACATCTTCAGAAGAAATTAAGAAACTAGATAATGTGTCTTTTAGGCTTAAGAATAATGAATGTTAATCTGCGAAAGTTCAAGTGAAAATGTAACTGAGTATGAAGTGAACATTGAAGAGTTCCAGGACCTAAAAGAGAAAATAGAATGACTAGATAATCTATTTGACTTTAGGCTTAACAAGTAGAACCTAGCAAGCACAACTAGGCATAAACAATAAATGGATTTAGAGAGTGATGCCAATTCCCATCGACTCATATTAAAGGCCAAAATTTTGATACATGATATAATAAAGAAACTAGAAGTGAAAATAAATCAATAAATTGTAGACAACAGAAATTTTTCAAGTATAGAGACATCAAAGAGTGGAAAGAGTCCAAGAAAGAGTACAAGTCAATCTAGACAACTAGATCATAGAGTATGTTTGTATCATCCTCTTGAATGCTTCCTCATGCTCGACATGTTGAATACTATTTTTATCTCTGTTTTTTGCCAGCAAGGAGGGGACTTGGAAGAGAATAACTAAAACTTGAGATTGGAAAGTAAAAGGAAGAGTCTGAAGTTTAGGATGAAACATAGCATAAATGTGACAGGGAAAGGAGCAAATCTTATAGGATTGACAGCAAAATACGTAGTCACGTTTTTTGGCCAATTTGGTGACCATTTATTCAATCCTTTTGATGAGAATGACATGTATGATTTCATAAGTAAATATGGGATTACCAAGGTTCAAAAAAAAATGAAAAAAAATTCCGAACTGAACCACCAAAGTACAAAGTGCATGTAATATAAAAAATACAAAAATTTGCAGAAAATTCAACAATATTCAACAAAATTTGATAAGCTTCGATAAAAGTTTGATTTTTCAATTAGAAAACGTAAAAAATTGACACAAAATTCAATAAAATTCGACAAACTTCGACGAAATTCGACAAAAATATCAACATGTGTTATTTTATCAATAAAAAACTAAAGAATTACCAATAGTTGTGCACTATTTTTAACTTCATCAACCAAAATAGCAATATAAATAAAAATAATAATATTACAAGTTATCAAATCACGTAATTTTAGGAAAAAACGAAGAAATCAATCAAGAAAAACAAAAGTAAAGAAAGAATAAAATTTAAAATGAGACAAAAACTTAAAAATACATTGAAAGAGTTTCCAAAGTCATCTTCTTTTAGTTAAAATTCTAATGAGACAAGATGAAAAAATAATACATTTGAATAATAAACAAATAAATTAGGCAAGGTGAAATGCCAAACTAGCAAATTATATGGTCTAGAAGAAAGCTACCATAAAATTGAAAATCAAAACATAAAAAAGGGATTAAGACCAAAAGACAGGGAGTATTCAACGGAATCTTCAATTCCCAAGCACCCTAACTGTTGGCCAACAAGTCGAAGTATCATCATTATTGTCCCTTATTAGCTCCGCTCAATTCTCTTTAGGCCCAGACCATATCTCTTGGGAGCTTCATTCCTCGGGTGCATTCTCTACCAAATCGTTTTTCCAAACCTTAATTGATTATGCCAATGTCCCATTATTCCCTCATGGCCATTTTATTTGGAAAGCTTAAGTCCCTTCCAAAGTTAAAATGTTCGGGTGGACCTTGGCTCATAATAAGCTTAATATGGGTGACTCTCTTCAAAAGAGATTACGACACATTTCTTTGTTCCCTCATTGCTGTTTTCTATGCTTTAAGAATGCAGATAATGCTGATCATGTGTTCTTCAGGTGTTCTTTTTCTTCTAAGTTATGGGAGGAGTGGCACGCAAGGTTGGGAGATAACTTTTTGGTTCCGATGACCATTGATGAGTGCTTCTCAATGGCTAATATTTAGGGTCTTCAAAGTAGAAGTGTGAACGTGATGAGATCGGCTTCCTTAGAAACGTTATGGATGGTGTGGTTAGAGCGTAATAAGCGGATCTTCAAAGGTATGGCTAGGAGTGCGGAGACTCTTAAGAATGACACTATTGTTTTGGCTAGTTCTTGGTTGGTGGCCTTCAAGATTAACGGGGATTATTCTATCAACGATTGGGTTAAGAATTGGGATCTTTGATCTAAGCTTGGTTTTTGTTTTGCTTTGTGTCTTGTTAAGTCTCTTGGTTTGTAGGCCGTTCTTGGTCCTTGTCTTGACCTGTTGGTCTTTTGTGTTTGGGGAGTACCTCTAGTACTCTTGAGTTGGACGTTTCTGCTTCTTGTTGTTGTTTTTTCATTATAACATATATGTTTGTTTCTCTTCAAAAAAAATTCATCAACCCACCTAACTAGATTGATTTTGTTAGGATATTTATGAATATTTTTTTTTGTATTCAAAGTGTCTATTTATATTTGTTTTTAGCTTATATTACAATAAATCTAGATATTTTAGCATCTATGCAGGAAAACTCTTTGAACTTCTCTAATCAAACAAATTTTTACAAGATTCTCCATGTCAAGTAAACTTCCCCAAAGTAATTCCGATTTTCAAGTGACCAAGGTCCAGGGCAAAGTCAAGTTTTTGATCCTTGAGGATTACATCTGTCAACATTTCTTCAAAGTATGGCAATTATTTTAGGTAAAATCTTTATTGGTGGGACCAATAACAGGGTAATTTTGCCTTTCTTACCGGTCGACACATTGTAGTACAAACAGTGGATTGTGTCACGTATCTAATGTCGTATAAAAGTCAAGACAGCTCTAAAACTAAGAGACAGAACCACTTGGTCAAATAAGCTATAAAAACTACTCATTGACCCGTCAAAGACTCATAAAATAAATTAAAATACAATAATTCATTTTTTTAAAGAGAATGTGAAACCAATAACTTCGTAACAATGCCATTTTGTCATTCTACACCATTGCAAAGAGCTGTCTTTGTTTATCAGTTCCTCACCTTGCGGTACAAACAGTTGAATGTGTCACTCATCTTACTCTCATCTAGAAGTCAAGACACATGATAAACTTCGCTGAACATTGGGCTAAGCAACTTAACCACTTGACCTAATTAACTATGAAGAACAATTCACTGGTCTTCTAAAGATAGATAAATCAAAACAAAATAAACTACATTTTTCAGATAAAATATGGACCATCAGCGAAGATTATTCCAACGCGTAAGCACACACATAGAAGTGATTTCCATAGGATAGTTCTCAACTTCTCATCATAATATAGAGCAACATAATTTAGTAGTTAGTAAGAACGAACGATGAACAACTAAAACAAATGTTGAGACATAGAAGTAAAATAAGTTAGTTGGGTCTATCAGTAAGACAATAAGACAAAACAAAGCAAATGTACCTGTAACAGATAACACAATATCGAATACCCAGCCATACTCTCCACAAAATTCCTCTGCACACAATGAACATATTCCTCAAAAAGTATTTAAAAAAATGATAAGTATTACATATGGCAAACTATTGAGCAAATGTTTCAATCCCCAAAATATAGAATTTAACTTGAGCTAAAATTAAAGGCAACATCATGTTTTAATCCCATGGCACCAAAAGCAGATGAAGCGAAACGGATACACTTAATTTATATTGAGATCAACTACGATTAAGTTTTGCAACGTAGTCGGAACTAAGTAAAGCAACGATGGTGATAAAATTAATGATGCCACAAAAAAGAATCAATTATGCTTGGGACTATGTTACCTAGACTCGGGTATGGGTGTCGGATACGGGTACATATCTAGAAGTCCAACTTGTTCATTTTCAAATTCTAGGATACGTGGATTCGGCAATATTATATGTTATTCTTTCCTTCTTTTTTTCCCTTTTTGTTACTCATTTGCTTGTCTGTTTTGTTCCCTCATTTAAGTGAATTTCACCTATTAGTCATTATCTTCTTTCATGCTTTCTCTTCTTTCCATCGGAGGATCTACATAGTAATATTCTAAAATCTAAAGTGTCGGACACATATCCTATACCCATATCGTATGATGAACTATCAGACACGGGTACATCGGGCTAAAGTAAAGAGTCCGGGTAACATAGCCTTGGGGATGTGTTCAGTTTTCAAGAAAGTCAAAAGGTCTTTCTAGTTTCTCTACATCCAATTTATGTGGTTTAAAAATTACTAGAAGGTTTGCACTCCTAAGAAGCATACCTACGCATTCTAAGTAACAATTGTATTCTGAAAAGTCAGTTAATATTTCAAAAAGAGATATATAAATTATTATTATTATTTAAAATCTCCAGAATTTTTACCCACATTTGTCTGCTGACTTTTCTAAATTTCCTAAATTTTCTCTTTATGACATATGGGCAACAACTTTGCTTGGAGTAAACACAAACTCTGTTTTAGCTAAAAGAAAGATTGTCATATTTGCAACATTTGGTGTCACAACCGGTAATAGATTTGTGATTGGTGGAAATCAATGGAGCAACTCAACCTGTAACATCAGAAAATATACAAAAGAAGAATTTTCTGACCAACAACAGCAAATTATTACTCAACTTCACCCTAGATTGTGATCAGATTGATAATTTTCAATTGTCAAAAATACTACCATGGGGAAACAAAGGGAGCAACAAGTCAACACTTATCTACAAAGAAATATGAGGGATCAACCAGCAATTGAGAAGTTTCAGAAACTTCAAGAAGAGTCATCAGATGAATAAGGTGGAGCAACTCCCCAGGATAGGCAACCAAGATTCACATGCAACTTGGAACGCAATTAAGGTCCACTCTTAAAACAAATATCCCCGAATTTAGAGAAGAATAGCAACCAGCGGAAGGGCTGGACTGGTTGAATAAAATTGAAAAGAATTTTAAGTTTCATAAGTCAGAAAACAAGTAAAGCTGGTGGCTATAAATGTAACGATGCTTCTTCCCTGCCGCAACAAGTTCAAGACAAAAACTCCGACTGAAGAACAATAAAAAGATAGATCAGGTGTCCATTCCTTCCATTCAATTATGAAGGAAATCTATTTCAGCAATATCCATCGCTTTTGCAAGGATCAAATGCTGTTCAAGTGTAAACAAAAAGTTTTACAAAAATGAGAACTATAATACAATTAATTAAAACAGAAATGCAGGTTATCAATTGTTATTTAAGGCTTTTGATGCCAAATAATAGAAATAAAGCAGAGTCAAACTTAAAACCTTGCTGTACATTGGTTAGTGCTGTCTTCAATGTACATAACACGAAGTAATAACAAACAAACAATAAAACCACGAATAAGAATTCAAGAAACTACAGCAAATTGATGATTCACAAGATGAAATTATAATCAATGACTCAAGGTCACCAACTACATTAGGTTGCAACATTCTATCACATGAAACAAATGAAGTAGAACCTAAAAATTAAATTTCAATTAAATTTAACCTTAAAAAATTCTCAAAATGCCATTAAAATATTAAAATATTAAAATTCAACTTTTGGAGATTGGACAAATTCATTCAACACATAAAAGACTCTCTTTAAGGACCCATGACCTTGTTGCTTGCAACCAAAGTAGTAAGGGAATGTGCAATGAAGGCACCCCCACTGGAGATAAAGGATGCAAGACAAAGCACACACCTGAGTGAATGAGGCAAAACATATAATTTTCAAACATACATTAGCTAAAAATTAAAGGAAAAAAATCAATAGTTAATTATACTTTATTAGCCTATTTATCAATTCTAAACTAAAGTGAGCCACAAAATAAGCAATTAATACATTTTGTTGATTACTTTAAGAAAAGTAACAAATATTCAAATCAATTGAACAAATAACTGAAATAATATAACAGGTGTATGGGACAAAAGTGAAAAAAATGAAGGTACAAGTCATACATAACATAGACTCGGATTTCAACTCAATATGGGAAAGGCCAGAAGGGAAGGGAAGAAAGGAAGAAGACCAGGCTGACCAACAACATAAAAGAAACTATTACAAAGCCTTCAAGCTTGTCAAGTGGTTTCGTGTATAATTTATTGTAATTTGTAAGACTCTAAATGATGTATTATGAGTCATATGCAACAAGGGCTTTTGACATGATTACCCTTCAAAAATAAAATAATCTCACAAATGTCATCCAAACACAAATATTGACCCCTTTGCCCTACTTTACTGTTCATAGCACAGTCAGCGCGCCAAACAAGCGCCACGGGGGCGCGGAGGTGGCATTTTTTTTACAAGGAAGGCGTCTTTTGAAAAGACGCCTTCCCTTCGTAATATTTATTTTTTAAAAGAAGGGAAGGCGTCTTTTCAAAAGACGCCTTCCCTTTCGTAATATATATATTTTTTTTAGTCTAATCTAGTCTGTTCTTGAAGTTTCTTCCCAGCTCGTCCATGAAAGAATCAACCCACTTAGATGATCCTCTTCTCTTCTCCAAATCACCGCAAATGTTCTCCTCATCTCCAACTTCTATGAAGAAATCCCAGATAGAAAACCCATTTCAGATCTCAGATCAGATAAAGAATCCTAGTCACAATCTACTCAATACAACAAAAAAACCCTCTCTCTCTTCTTTACACACCTACTCCAAAACCCAAATAAAGAAAAGATAAGATTAACAAAAAAATCCTGCCTTTATTTCAGTATCAGAAACCCAGATGCAGAAAAACATCCAAAATCAAAGATCGGCAATGGGTTCCAAGTTTCCAGATTAGGATTCCAGAGTCCCACAAGCTTGTATCTTCCACTGAAGGAGGAGTCAAGAACAGATTTTTCAGCTAGATCAAAGGTCCACAAGATCTGGGTAGGATCTACAGACACCCCCAAAACAAAGAAAAAACCAAAAGAATAAAAGAGAATATAACAGAAAAGAGAATAAACAAAGTATAATAAAACCAGCTTATGAACACAGAAGAAAGAGAAAAATGAGAGAAACCAAGATGGAAATTAAGCTTACATAAAAAAATATATATTATGAAGGGAAGGTGTCTTTTGAAAAGACGCCTTCCCTTCACTTAAAAAAATATATATATTATGAAGGGAAGGCGTCTTTTGAAAAGACGCCTTCCCTTCACTTAAAAAAAATATATATATTACGAAGGAAAGGCGTCTTTTCAAAAGACGCCTTCCCTTCACTTAAAAAAATGTCACCTCCGCGCCCACGTGGCGCTTGTTTGGCGCGGTGACTGTGCTATGAACAGTAAAGTAGGGCAAATGGGTCAATGTTTGTGTTTGGATGGTATTTGTGAGATTATTTTATTTTTGAAGGGTAATCATGTCAAAAGCCCTATGCAACAACCAATAAACAAATAATCATTCAATTTAACTATCTATGCATGAGTTCAAAACAATAATTATAATAATAAGGTGCACCTCATCCCCTTTTTTTTGTACATTTTCATCATCTATCTAATATATCTAAGTTTCCAGTCAAAAAATAATAATAATAATAAGGTGCACCTTGCACCTGGATTAAGGCAAACACTAAAGTGCCAAGGGTGTCCTCCATGGCAAGGCACAGTTGAGGCACACGCTTGAGCGTGTGTTGCTAACCATACCATGTCAGTAACCCACTGTCATACATACCATTGAGTTGCAAGACCATTCCCAGCATACAAAAAAGTATTAATTCATTCATAAAAAACATTGATTAATATTTGTAACGTAATTCACCTAGAAAACACTAAAAGATTTAAAGAAGCAAAGGCCGCAAACCATTCTATCTCAAGATCCCTTTGATTTGATGCACAAGATATGAAGAAAGTAGGAGTTTTTGCATTAATGAAAGAAATTAGACCAATTAATAAGAGAAAATTAGTTTTGGAGTTTCGGGGTATGTTGCGAATGAAATTAGTTAAAGGCGTTTGTCTGGTTGACTCACAAACACAAAAATAGATTACACCACGCAACTCAACAAAATCTTTTTCCAACACACAAGGCTAGCTATAAGAATCCACTTCCTTCATTCCAATCTATTAAGCGCTACGTCAATATTTATGTTACAAGCAGTTAGCTCTTAATTATCAACACATCCATGTTTTTTTAAGTCTTCTTCTTCTACCTCTTTCAATAATGTGAATTATTATTAGGTCACTCCAACTAGCCGATCCAATAATCTTCGTTAATCGATTTTCTCTTCTTCTTCTTTTTATCCCCAAACGGGACTACAACTCTTTTTCAAATATGTTCATCTCAAAATTTTATCTTTCAATATTCTATCACATATCCATCTTGACATTTGTATTTACGTTATAATTAATTTGTTGACGTGTAGTTTCTTTATTACCCAATAATTTGTTTCATAGAGAATGGTAGGCCTATTAGCAGTCATATAAAATGTACCTTTCAACTGAATGTGCCAATTGTATAGTACTTCGGAAGCACTACCTTTCAGCTCATTCTACTTTAATTTTGTACTTTTCATCCTCTCCTATTTCTCCCCCTCTTTATGAATAAGTGATCCCAACCAGTGTTGTCAAGACGGAAAGGTGGTAAACCTTAATTAGGCGAGGCGGGGCCTAAGCGGGATTAAGGCGGGATATAAAATATTTATTTAGAGGTCCCTGAAAATTTATTTATTTATTCATTGGTCCCTCACTCCATATATATATATATGTAATTCTTAATTTAATTTATATATTAAATAATTATAAATTTATATAATATAAATTAATAATTATAGACATAAATGTATTTAGGGTTTCCAGAAGTTGAAGTGAAAGGAGGGAGAGGATTTCGCAGGTTTTCACAAAAAAAAAATCAAATAGACCCTTCAAAAAAATATATTTACTTAGACCTCCCCAGACCTCCTAGACGGGGTCTAGGCGGTGCCACTACCCAAGGCGCCTAGGCGCCGCCTTGACAACACCGATCCCAACAATCAAAGCTCTCCACTCCTTGGTATATCTTGACTTTTAATTTTCAATGTGACTTCATTTGTATTTCTACTTTCACTAAAATACATTTAATTTTATCAATCTTACTCCTAATATTGAGCCCTTTAGATCCTCAAGTCTTTTCCAAACATTTAACTTAGCATTTACTCCAGATTTAGTTTCATCAATTAGCTCTACATCATCAATAAATAACATACACCAAAGAATATCTTCTTCAATATGTTTAGTAAAGTCATCTATAACTAGCCCAAAAAATAAAAACTTAAAGCAAATCCTTTATGTAAACATACTGTGATTGGAGAATTCACTAGTTCTTCCTAACGGATGTAAAAAACTTGGAAGCTTTAAAAGGACACTAGAAACACATTCCAATAATTTTCAATAGTACTACAATGTTTGCACTATGATATTTGCAATAAAAATTATAAGCACATAAACAAGTTCTACATGACTTCAATACGAGGCATAATTGCACATGTTGATTCATTACCTGAGCAAGCTTAAAACTTGGAGAATTTTCTTGATACTTGGCCACAAAAAACTCACGCAAGCTTGTAATGGTAGGAAACCTGCTTTTAATAGAATGAATTGAAGCCTAAAAGAAAAAACAAGATCAATGTGGTAGAAATAAAATTATTATTTGTAACGAATATAAGAACATGAAAGTTTTAAAAAAATACCGTATTTGGAATTGTTTCAATGAGGGCTGTGTAAGAAGAAGTAACTAGGACTTCGTATGGTCGCAACCATAGTGGAAGACCAGCTTCTTGGAATATGTCTGGAATCACAAACACAACATAAGCCTTAATCAATTAGAGCACAATCAGGAGCATTTAAGTGGAAAGTTACATTTCTAGAAATGCTGTCAAGTTCCTTTGACTATGATCATAACAAAGCTAAATTTGATGGATGCAACAGCTACCACTTAAGTTTTCTAAATGCACATGGCCACAGGAGAGATTAAATTTGGCATGCAAGTTGACTCAGAGTCTCAAATGCTTGGACCAATCTAAACAAATCAATGAGAATGTTATAACTTGAGGAAAAATTGAAAATTGTGCATACTAACAGTGGATTGAGGGAGAGGAAAACAATGGAAAGAACTCATGTCAGTTTATATCAATTTATAGCCACATCAAGAAGCAGCATCATGGCCACTAAAAATTCACAGAAACGATTATAACTGCAAAGCAATTAACTGAATCATTGGATTGTCGCATCCTATGGAATAAATGGAACACGAGGGAGATATTTGTTCATTCTTTCCAGTTTATAGACTAAAACAAGTGCTTAATACTACATAATACTTGGTTGGAACCCTCATAGAGAATCATGCAGGTTTTCTCCTTGTTCATAACCCAAAATTTCAATTTCAGAATATAAAGCACATTTAGAAATTTTACAGAAAAACTAAATCCAAACAGGAAAACCTTTTCCCAAGCAAGTCGAAAGAGGGAAAAAAGAAAAAAAGACATCCAAATAACCGCAAGAAACAAGAAAAAATAACAAGTCAAAGAGCCAAGATTACCCTCAAAAATAGTAATACCAAACATTGTAACAAGAAGATAAAAACAGATACACAAATGTAATGGAACCTAAACCCCAGATTTAAAACTTTAGCATTTGAAAGGAAATCTTAAAACAAAATGAAACATTTTAAGCTATTATAGACATCTTTAAACTGTCACTAAGAAGTACAAAAATTTGTACTTAATGTGTATAGAATGATGTCTCAAACAACCAAATAAATCCAGGATGCCTTGTGTATATATTACAATTCATGTCAAAATGATTAAAGAGTAACAAAACTTAGTAATTAGTTTGATCGCCATCTCCATCAATACAGTTCCTGGCCTTATTCTCATAAGCCACATAGCCAATTAAAAGAACACCATTCACAAATATATATATAGGCAGGGAGTAAGGCAATCCATAGAAGGTATTGCAAATTTTTAAGAAGTTTGGGCTTATTTGAAAGTTCTTCAAAAGCTTTTGCAATTTAACATAAGTTCTAGAAGTGATAATAATAGAATGAAATTTCTCATTCATTAGATTGGTTTGGGTTGAGGAGATAGATTGGTGTGGTTTGGGTTTGGTTTTATTTTTCCCAACCCGAACTGTTTGGGTTGGATTTTGGCTTCAACCCGACCCAACCCATTACAACCCTATTCTTCTCAAACCTAAAATCTAAGAAAACCCTACTATTCTTGATTTGGAAGAATTATGATTTAAAGCGTTTTGGCATTTGCATTTTATTTTTTATTTTTTTTTGAAGCCATTATACTCTTTACTAGGAGTAAAATGTTTATTTTGATGCTTGATAAAGCAAATAATTGAGTAATAATATGACTTGTAATTGTACAATTTGCCTTTTTAAAATATAAAATATTTAGGTGAAGGCTTTTATATTATGATTGCATTTTCACCATAGAATAAAAAGAAATGAATAATAATGAGTCATCAATTATAATTGTTTTTGGTACTAATGAGTTGGCTTCCTTCTACTAGCACCATCAACATGGATTCTTGTGTTAATAGTAGCTTGATATACATTGTTAGGCCTCCACTTATCAGCTAGGTAAAATGAGCCCAGACCCATTTGTCGACTTTTGTCCGGCCCGATTTAAAATGGGTATGGACAAAAATATTTTATAAATCGGCTGAGTACGCACAAAAACTTGTGTCCATTTTAAAATCGGGTTGTGTCCAAACAAAAGCTTAAAAATTGGGTACCCAATTCCTACTTAATACAATAGGTAATATAGAGTGGCAACCACTTGTTAGAGTTTCTTTTCTATACTTTTAATGGTTGTAAAAGATTATTTACTTTGTTGGCGTTAATTATAAATTTCACGAAATTTATTTGATGCTACGTTATGTTATTAGGTACATGTAATATCAAATTATTTAATAAAATATTGAACAAAATTATTAAGTACATGTTGAGCAAAAATGAACAAAATGGACAAAACTAGGCTACCCAATTTTTTAAACATACAGGTACAAACGAACACTCATTCTCCATTTCTCAAATCAGGCTGGGTACGGACATGTTATATGTCTGTTAGTATAACTATAAGGCATTGTCCGTACCCGTCGCAATCTGTACTCGATTTTTTGTCATCCTTACTATTAGCTATAGCTTTAGGATTCAGTGGTTTCTAACATGGTATCAAAGCGTTAGTTTTGTAAGAGGTCTTGATTTCAAGTCTCAGTTTGCTTTTGCATGTACCCTCGCATCATTGGTATTTGACTCCTCTTCTCTCTCTTTGGTCTCTCCACATGCCGAATGGGATGCACTGCATGTGAGGAGGAATGTTATAGTAGTTATTATTGGGCCTCCACCTATCAACAATAGCGTTTGGGTTTAGTGGTGTCTAACATTTTGAATTCTTATTTATGATATACATATTCATTGTTCGTAATTCCTATGACTATGGGTAAGTTTAGTTATTAATTAAATTATTAAGGGACCTATAAATAATTATTTTCTAATCCTAGACATTGACAAAGCACAACCCCAGCTATGTAGGTCAAATAACCTAGGCGTCAACCTTGACGCTTTGATAACATTGGAATTAATGGTAAGACATAAGAAGAGGAAGCCAAAAATAACATGGACAAAGATAATTAAGAAAGATAATATAACTATAAACTTAGCCTTTGATAGAGTATAATAGAGAAAGATTCAAGCAGCCAACCAAATGTAGTAGGAAAAAAGCTTTGTTGAGTTGAGTTGAGAGAAGATAGATTTTCATTAAAAAAAAAAACTAATCAATTGCCTAAGTAATTTGCAACCAAATCAACTAGGTAGTAATAAAGGCAAGTAGTAGGGTTTTTCGTAAACTTTCTACAAGTTTAAAAGGGTTAGTGTAAATATATAAAATCTAAGGTTCTTTATAATTATGACAAAATCAATAATATACTTTATAAACCATTTGATGAAACTCTTAAACCTCAACCTTGAGTCCAAGCAAAAGTATTTTTTCTTATTTTCATTTTTTATAATTCTTCCTTTTTCCCCAATTATAATATTGCACATAAGTAGATGAAGTTAAGGTGCTTAAGGCTTAATTTCTCATTGAATTGGAATGTTAGACTAATAAGATATTGTATGTTCAACACAATATATAAGTTTCAACAGAAGTGCAGGAGAAATATAAGATACAACCATAGTCTAAACTGTACTATCCTCGCTTACCTCTACTCTCATCATCTCAGCAAACACTCTAATTTGTTCCCTCTCTCTCACAATTCAACTTGGTATCAAAGCAAGCACCAAGAAACCAATAAGAAAAACACACTAGAGGATTTACTAATGTCAATGGCAGATATGCATATGCCTTTGTAGGAGTCCTATGAGTATTGAGAGCACCCATAGTGTTTTGACAAAAACTAAACCAGCTGATTAAATATGATTAGATTTTTTTGGTATTTTTTTGAGAATTTAAGGCATAATTGTGTGGGTTTTCTGAATATTTTACAGGAAAAACAAAAAATAAAAAGGACAAAAAGGACCAAATATTGTATTCACTTACACTTGAGGCATCATAAAAATTTAGAAGCATGTAATCATAAGCCAGTCAAACATGAAAAATTCTATTAAGAATAATAAAATGATAAATTTAGAAACATTACATGGCTGTAGGAAATAACCAATAGGAAAAAGAAAATTCAATACATTTATATTTTTAGTTTAAATAAAACCAACTGACCATAGAAGTGAGAAACCAGTTGCACTGCTAGATGCTCCTGCCTACAATCATCACCACTTTTCACAATCACCTAAAGGAAAGAAATACAATAACGAAATATATTGAGAGTTAATCAACACTGAAAAAATAAATTCCATAGTGAAATAGATCAAGTAACCAAGATAACTAGCCATCAGACACATGACAACGGGAAATACAAGTAATCAGGTAGCTAGTATAGGGTAATAAGAAACAAAAGCAGGTAATTAGTGACAAACCTTAAATACATACTACTATAAAGACCCGACAAAGAAATAAATGCACATGGCGAAATAATCATTTTTTAAATAGGTAAAAATTATTCATTACCCAATGAAAAGGACCACAGTGTTAAAATTTCTCCAAACTTCAGCTCAATTTTTTAAATTTTTTCGTCACCAAACTATAAATTTAATGTAAAAGAAAATGCAATAAGTCCACGACTTCATGGAAAAAGTTGAAATAATCCAAAAAAGGAATTAGAAATTTTTTTTTTTACCAATAAAATGAAAAGTCACAAAAAGGAATTGAAAATGACTTCAAATTTATTAGATGATGCCTCCAAGGGCTGCAAATATATGATGTTGAAGGTCAATGTTGTACAAAAATTATGAGAGAATGAAAAAGAAAAATTACTTCAAAAAAGAAAGAATAAATAAGATATAATTGTATCTTTCAAACTTCTGTATCTTTCCTCCAAAGAAAAAAAAAACAAAAGAAAAAGGTATCTTTCAACTTGTCAATTTCATATAGATACCAAAAAGTGTGTATCGAATGCACGAGGCTTCCATCATAGCGAGGTTTGGGGAAGGGACTGAATTACACAAGTGGTAGAAATCAACAAAGGTTTATTATAGGAGAGGAAAAAAAAATTCCAAAGCACAAATCTTGATTCGGAACTCTTCAGAATATGGCAAAGCTATTAATGACCTTTAATAGGTCACCTTATCAATGAAGTTGTGGCAACCAAAAGATTGGTCAAGGAGGAAGTCGAAGAGTTGATTCTTCTACCAAGAGAGTATTAAGTGTCCTTAGTTTTCTTAGATAAAATAAATACTAGTCATAACTACTATGGGAGTTTCTTAGATTTCCTAGGGTTTTAATGCATGTATTTTTCAAAAGTCATTGATGATTCTTACTTTTTTGTGTGATGTAAGAGTCTATAAATAGGCTTGTAACCTTCTCTTTGAGGCACTGAACAAAGTTGCAGATTTTAGTTTACTCTCTTTTAGGTTTGTGTGATACAATTCAAGCTTTGGTGTGACGCCAAGGATTTCTAGGAGTGATTTATAGATCTTCTAACTCATTTTGCTATTCTATTCCCTTCCCCTTTATTTCGTACAGCCATTTCCAAACCAAATAGTACTGATCCTACAACCTTCTTTCAACTCAATCCCCTTTTTCCTATATTAAGAGCGATGTACAGCCTTACCTCCACATTGGAGGTGTTGTTTCCATATTCAAGCTCATGACTTCAGTCATAAGGGAGCAACTTCAACCATGGTGCCAATACCTGCCCTTCAATTTTATATGTATGCTAAAAAATGTAATTTGAGTGTAAGACTCACCAGAGAAAATAGAAATCATAAAATAATTAATTACTTAGTAGTACAATTAAGCATTATTGAGATTACACAAAATCTTACTCTTAAATTATTTTAATGTGCTCAAAGAATATAACCATTCTTGTTTTTTAGCACATCTTAAAACAACGATCGAATTTTTCAACATTTAGTTTAAAATTTTATAAACTTCCCTACGATTATCAATTTCTGCTACTCCACATTGAATAAAATTTCCCCAAATTAATTCCAAATTTTTAAGTGACTGAAGTTTATGGTGAAGACAAATTTTCAGTCCTTATTGCATATTTGCATAGCTTCTTTAAAGTTTCTCACAGCGAATCAGACCAAACACAACCACATAATCTAAGCTTTCAAGGTGTTTTTACATAATCTCAAAGTTTGGTTTCCAATTACATAAAAGTAATTCAAACTCCCTTCTTTCTTTTATCAAATTCAATTAATGGGTTATTTGAAGATAGATAAGTGTGCAATATAAAATAAGTCAGGTCAATTGAAAAAAAAATTGCAGTAAGAAGCATGTAAATTAAGGTTAAATTGCCAGAATCAAATTGTTGTCCATCTACATTCAATGCAATTTCTATGGTAGATTTTAAAGGGCATAAAAAGGTCGATTAACATTTCTCCAGTACAGTGTCTTCTTGTGAAGGAAGGTGAACGGTCCAATCCTTTCGTGCAACGCTCAAATGGTTCTCTTTGTGTCTATCCAGCAATGAAACTTACGTGATGATTGAAGAAGCTACGAAACCTAGGGTTTACTCTTTCTGCTTGGATCTTCTTGTTGTTGAATGGTTATTGGAGCAAATTGTTCTTGCCGAGAAAGAGGTGAGGGGCGGTCGATTCAAACAAGTTCAACACAGCAACAATATCATTCTTATTGTGGAATCATACTCTAATAAGCGAGGTTGTTTCCTTCGTCTTACAGCCATTGAAAACGGCTCCTATCGCACTATCTACGTCCTGGATGAACCAAAAGGCGTTGGGTGGAGAAACATGGTTGAAGGTTTAAAGGCTATCCTCTACGGAGACGGTTCATCGTCTGACAAAAGCTCGGGTAAAGAGACTAATGTTCTCTCTTCCAGGTATGAACAACCGGAAAAAGCGACGGAGGGGCTTCCATCTATGCAACCTTCGAAGTCTGCGTCTGTAGGTGCTCTGGTGACAGAAAAATCCTTCCCCATCATTGGTGTCGTTGAGTCCCAGACTTCCCAGCCTCACGACAAGTCGACGTCGCTTTCTCAAAAGGTTCTGGTCACTCGTTCGTCAGACCAGTTCACCTAGGCAGATATTGAAGATGAGTTGGCCTCCACTGTTGGTCATTAGGTTCGTTTGGTTCTCTTGGATGTTGCCCGGGCAATCCTGAACTGCCTCAGCTGCGAGGAAGCCCTCTCGCTTACCAAAGGAAAAGGCACCACGACTTCTACTGGTATATCTTTTCAGTTGTGGTCGGCGGAGCTGCAGTGGAAGGACATGATGATTTCGTGTCGAAATGGGTGGATCGGCGTTGAGGGTGTCACCCCTGATCGGTGGAAAATGGAGATTTTTGGTAAAATTGGCAAACAAATGCGGAGGGTTGCTCGACATTGCCTCTACCACCGTGAGTGGACGTTCCATGGAGATGGCCATCATGAGAGTCGTCAGTCTTCAATCTGGCTTTCTGCCGGCTTTCATTGAGATTTGTGACAGTGACTGGTGTTTGGACCTCCGCCTCTTTGATCTTCAAAGGCGATGGATACCAATTGAGAACGATGTTCATGACGATAACCTGCATTCTCAGCAGCTGAACCAATACGAAATTTCTCTCATCGGACGAAGAAGGGATGACGGTGCTAGAGTATCTTCCCGGAGGTCTCACCGGCGACGGGCGATGGTCCAACGTACGGCCTCGCATGATGTGACTGATGTGTCATGCTTTGTGCAATGGTCAGATGGCAGGCGGCGTCGCAGATCACGTCGAAGCACGTCCTCTGTACATCCCACTCATCGTCAGGCACGTGGTTCGAGCAGGGAGGTGGTGGGCAGAGCTGATACTGACCCGCACTCTTTTGGATCTCTTTATTGGACCCATATTGGGAAGCCCAATGACAGCGTTTCTCACTAGGGGCCTTTGAAGACGGGTCACTGTCATGGATCAAGGCGTTGTAAGTCTAAGCAATGTGGTCTGGAGTTGGATATCTTGGGCATGGGCCTGAAAGTCTTAAGAGACGGACCCATAGAAAAGGGTCCTTTGATGAGGGGTCCCTTTTTGACCGTTGGAGGCTGGAGGGCTGGACATCAGGTGGGCCAACCCTGTTCCCTCCTCAACACCCAATCATTAACCATGTTTTGGACTCGAATATGGCTGATGAAAGTAATGGTACCGATGGTAAATCCAGCAAGCCCAATGCACGAAGCTCTTGTTGGGCCGACGAAGTTGAGGATCTCAACAATTCAGAGGCAGATGTGGTGGTCTCCAATAAGGTACGTTCTGTTATTTTATCTTCTCAAAACACCTCCACTCCTCCTCTCCCACTTAATTCTTCTCCGTCCGATCCCCTATCACCACCCATTTTCTTCCACATCCGAATCCCAAGAATGTTGGCAACCCTGTTCACAATCCATCAGTTCCTGGGGAGGTCTCCTTCAATTCTGACTTTGGTATTGGTGCAGCAACAGATGACATTACGAATGATGGGTTGCACTCCTCTGAGTGTGTGGCTGTGGCTAAATTCTTGCATCCTATGGATGTTCAGTTGGTGGATAGATCCACTAACATGATTGTTCAGGAATGAGTATCGGATTCGTCTAGGTTTTTGCTGTTTCCAATGAAGATTCTTTGCTGGAACATCAGGGGTTGTGGCTCAAAGGATAAATTAAGGTGTATAAAAACAACCATTTGTTCAGCCAAACCTGACCTGGTTGTTTTACAGGAAGTTAAGAAATCTTCGGTTAATCTAAGTCTTATCAATCAAATTTGGAGGTCAAAGTTTCTGTGTTGAGAGTTAGTTCCTGCTTCAGGTTCATCGGGGGGCATCCTCATTATTTGGGACAGTCGTTTGGTGCAAGTCACTGAAGTATTTGCCGCCACTTTCTCTCTCTCAATCAGAACTACTAGTAATGGGAATCTGGATTGGTGGTTCTTCGCGGTTTATGGCCCATGTGGCAGTAGTGACTGTCTGGTGTTCTAGGACGAATTATCTGCCCTCTCGTCTATTGTCTCGAGCAACTGGTGTATTGGTGGTGATTTCAACGTTGCACATCGTATGTCTGAGAAGCTCAATTGCACGTCTATTTCGGCTAGTATGAGGGAGTTCGATGCTCTTATCGACGAATTACAATTGCGGGACCTCGATCTTCTCAACCTACCTTTCACTTGGACCAATGACAGGTCCACACCAGCCATGTTCAGAATCGACCGTTTCTTGTGTTCCTCTGGTTGGGAGGATATTTTTCCCACTTCTCGTTAAGAAGTTGAATTCAAGTCAACTTTCGATCATTGGCCTGTTACTTTAAACACCTCTATTGGCGCTTGGGGTCCTACACCTTTTCGCTTCAAGTACGTCTGGTTTTCTTATCCTAATTTTGACAAGTTAATTGGTGAGTGGTGGCAAACCATTGTTTCTCATGGTTGGGCTGGTTTCCGTTTCATGGGCAAGTTACGTATTATCAAAAATAAGCTTAAGGAATGGAGTAGGAATTTTGCAGCTTCTGACTCTATCAGTCGTTTGCACGTGACCAACAATCTTAAGTTGGTTGACTCTCAAATTGCGAATGATCCTCTTAACAACTCTTTGAGAAAAAATCGGATTCAGTTGATTCAGGAGCTTCAATCCTTGGATTGCAAAGATTGACAGGGTTGCTCGACAAAAAGCCCGGGTCAAACGAGCAAAAGAAGGGGATGTTAATTCTAAATTTTTCCACAAGTTACTTAGCATCAAGAAATCCAAATACCAGATCAGTAAATTGGAGAGCTACGATGGTTCGATTATCGAGAGTGCTGAGGATATATGTCAAACTATTATCAATCATTTTTCCAACATTTTTGGTAAACAGCTTAGTGGTTATTGGGGTACTGAAGGTATTGAGTGGAGATGAATCAGCCTGAATCAATGTTAGTGGTTAGAACGTGCTTTTTCTTTGGATGAGCTTCGGAATGTTGTGTTCAGCTGTGATGGTGATAAGGCCCCGGGTCTTAATGGTTTTACGCTCCTTTTCTACCAAAAAAATTGGGATATTATGAAGGATGATCTTCTATGCATCTTGGAGGAGTTCTATCATGACGGCATCATCAACAAATGCACCAACGAAACCTATAGCAGACTTATCTCGAAAAAGGTCAATTCGATTAAAGTAAATGGCTTTCGACCTATCAGCCTCACTACAAGCCTTTATAAGATCATCATCAAGGTTTTGGCGAATCATCTCCGTCAAATTCTTCACTCCACTGTTGCCATTACTCAAATGTCCTTTGTGAAGAACCGTCAGATAACTGATGCTATTTTGGTCGCTAATGAAACTGACGACGATTGGAGAATGTCAAAGAAGCAAGGCTTCTTTTTAAGGTTGATTTTGCCAAAGCCTACGATTCGATTGACGGGTGATTCCTGGATTTCGTTATGGAGAAGAAGGGTTTTGGTTGTAAATGGAGGAAGTCGATATGGGGCTGCCTGTTGACGGTATTCTATTCTATCTTCATCAATGGCCAATCTAGGGGAAAAATACAGGGGCTCAGGGGATTAAGGCAAGGGGGACCCACTATCTCCATTCCTCTACACCTTAGTTGTTGATGTGTTTGACAGTCTAACTACTCAGGCTAAGGCTACAGATTTATTTCATGGTTTTTTTATTGGTAAGGATAGGCTACACATCTCACACTTGCAATTTGCTGATGATTCCCTCTTTTTCATCAATAATGATGGTCACAGCTTAAAGTCCATTATGGAAATTCTTAACAATTTCTGTTTCATTTCGGGGTTAAAAATTAACCTCTCGAAATGTCAGATTGTGGGTATTAATGTCTCGGTTGAAGAGGTTTCCTCCACGACGACAGAGTATGGTGTCTCTACGAGGTCATGGCCCTTGCTCTACTTGGGTTTACCATTGGGTGGCAACCCCCTCAGGATGTCTTTCTGGGAACCAGTCATTCATACTATTAGCAAACGCGTGGATAGATAGAAGAGAAGCTATATGTCTCGAGGTGGTCGCATTATCTTGTTGCGGTGTATTCTTGAAGCCATTCCTACTTTTTATATGTCTGTATTCCTAATGCCCAGAATGGTAGCTGCCCTTGTAGAGAAGAAAATGTGTGCCTTTCTTTGGAAGAATGAGGATCGGGATCGAGGATCCTTTCTGGTCAAATGGTCAAAGGTGAAAATGGATCTGAAGCATGGTGGGTTGGAATTGTGTGATCTTCTCAAAAGGAATCAAACTCTTGCGAGGAAGTGGCTTTGGCGCTTCATTAACGAGAAGGACTCCCTTTGGGCTCATGTTATCATCAATCGCTATGGTCTGCAAGTCAACAACAGGGATGCCAATATTTCCCCTCGGGTTACTTTCAAATCTCCATGGAAGTTTATTCACTCTATCTACCTAGTTTTCTCCCCCCTGATTAAGTTTAACGTTGGTAATGGTTCTATGGTATGCTTCTGGGAAGACCCGTGGTGCTCATCATCATCTTTCAAGACCCTGTTCCCCCACATTTTCAGGTTGTCAATCCTCCATAATGCCCCAATATCTTCTTCTATTACTCACTCCCCGGATAACTTGAATGGGTCCCCAAACTGGAATCTCCATCTTCGATGCAATCTCTCATCACAGGCCCTTGAAGAAATTCCAATCTTCTTGTACTGTCTCTCTTCTGTGCAAATCGGGATCACGGATGACCGTCTCATTTGGGCTAGTGATTCCTCTGGCTGTTTTACCACGAAATCCTTCCTTGCTTCCTTTTCTTCTGAGCATAATCCCCCCCTTTTTCTTCAGTCCAATTTTATCTGGTCTGCTCCTATTCCCCTAAAAATTAAGACTCTCGGATGGCTTATGGCTTTAAATAAACTTAATTGTTTTGATTTACTACAGAAGCGCTTTCCCAACACTATGTTATCACCTTCTTGGTGCTGCCTATGCAAGAGAAGTAATGAAACAGCTGATCATGTGTTCTGGGGTTGTGCGTTTGTGAATGATGTGTGGATGGAATGGACAAAAAGACATCCCAGCTTTTGTAGGCCGGATGCCACGCCTCCCTTTTGTTTTCCGGCTACCCTAGTGGGTAGTTGAAGTAGACTGTATTGGAGATGTGTCCTTTTTGCCATTTTGTGGTGTGTCTAGGCTGAAAGGAATAGCAGGATCTTCAATGAGTGTTTTTGTCCTAGTGTAAAAGGTGTTTGAAAAAAGTCTTTTCTTGTTTGCAGGGTGGATTAGCTCCAGTAAGTTCTCCCTTGGGTATAGCCTTAGGGATTGGGTTATCAATTGGAACAATATACTTTCCTCTATGTAATTAGTTGGGATAACTCATCCCTTCCTTAATATATATATATCTACGTTTCTTGTCAAAAAAAACATTTCTTCATTAATCCAAAACTGATCCGTGAAGTCAATGCTTCTTAGCTGAATTTCAATAAGCTTGTCAAGCTTGCATGACCATAATGCAACAGACGGAATTAGTTATATTTCATTTTGGAATGTATTGGACAACATAAAGACAAGAAGAATGTCAATAATGATTTATGGTGTTTTTATTTTATTTCAAATGATAATAATTTGGGGGAACAATGAAACAAACATACACTAAAATTACTTTCAAGCTTACAGATGTTAAAGTGAAAATGTGACAAATTCTGGGCCACCGGCTGCCTTTCTTGCATTCACTCTTTAATTTGCCCTCTTTCTAGGCCCCTTTTTAATTTTATGAAAGTTTACTCTTTTTTTCCATTTTCTTTGATACGCAATTTATCCTCGCAAATCAATTCTCACCATGAGGAAAAGTATGTTTATTTGTACAAAAAAATAGTTAAATGATAAGAGACTGAGGTTGTAAGGTTTACTTTTCTTAGATGATGAGTGGTCCTGTTTCAATCAATTGCTGATCAACTACCACTCCACAAAGAAGTTATCACAAAAGAAAAATAGACAAATAGGGCCACAAATGCAAACCAGACAACTTACAGAACGCAAGTCCCAACCAGGTGATTTTCCATGAACTGAAGTTCGGCGTATTCTCTCCTTCTTCGCCTCCCAAAGTTCCCCAGATAATGGATCAGTTGGCTTAGGAATGCCACCATTTGTAACCTGTTCAAAATAAGCATACAAGCTTTCCCTCAGATTTAACATTCAGCCTGTGCCCATTTACTTATCTAAGCAAAAAGGATAAAGTCATTAGCAATTCACCTTTGGTTGCGCATCTGATGAATCCTGGCCTGCACCTTTTAAAGGCAGTCCAGGAGGTGCCTCCCCTTTTGCTGCAGCAGCCTGCAGAAGCAAAACTGGAAATTTTATATGGAAAGACCAAGTACACCAAAAGAGAAAACTACTAGAACTTCATAAGAAAGATACTTTCATATATAGTCCCATAATAGTTTCGAAAACTAATATTAATATTTAGTCCCCCACTTTTCATTTAGTTGATTTTAATCTTTGAACTAAGATTGACCAACATTAACGAATTAAAACATGATAATGTCTATGAAAAGTCACCAATTTCATGTCAAATAATCATCATCTTTTTGTATATCTGAGTCACAAATCATTGTCCTATTTGTGAATCAGACACATGCACACAAAACATAGCAGTCAAGATCCAGATACACACACATCTGGTAGGTCATCTACAAAACCAACAGATCATGTATGAGACATATCAGAGAGATTTTGATCCATAATTACAACCAAAAAAAAAAAAAAAAATTGTGACATATATTCCGTTGTCACTGGACTATGACTTGTGCCTCACATCATGTAAGGGCAACCACCATAACTTCAGAGGCGAATCCCTCCAAATGCACATCACAGAAGATCTAAATTCAACAAAACAACATCCATTGGCTCATCTGAATCACAACCCAATGGCCCATCCTAGGTTCCTAAATCACAAATCTTTGTTTATGAACATCATCATTTCATCAACCAACATAAACAAGTAGATGATATCTCCAAATGCATTAGAAAAATGATGCTACCTCCATAATCCAAATACTTATGTTCAATTGTCTTATGATTCAAAAATAATTTCGAAAACTAGGATATCATCCAAAAGTTTGGCGTTGTATTCTGGTATGTTTTTATTTCTAAAAAAAAAGCACTTGGCATTCTATCGAAAACTGCTTTCAATACTCATTGGTTTTTTTTCAATGTATTTCTTATTTTGAATAAAAAGAACTACATTTGAATACTAAACCAAAATGTAACATTTTTAAGAATTTTGCCATTCCAACACATTATCATACACAACTATAGCAGAATAAAAATATAGTTGAATAAGATTTAAAGGCATTATTCCATTTGAAGCTATCTATATATACTGCCACGAAGCATGTGTCTATGTTTTCATTGCATGTGCTGCTGGAAGAAAAAAGAAACATCATTTTGACAAGTCAGCGCCACAAGAATGCCGAACAGTCCATTACAATAAAGATTATAAAAGGGGAATTTTAAAATCAGAATAACAAAACAGAGTAAAAGAATTGACAACAGCAATGCACTGCAACCACATAAGGTACAAGCTCTGGATTAGCAAGTTAATAAAGGATGCATCATAACATTACCGTTCAGAATTCAATACATCAGAACACTATTGTTCCTCTTACTGTTCGGAGTCCAATATATCCGAACTTTTTTTTTTTTTTTGAGAGGAAACAAGAACAATATATCAGAGCATTATTCATTAGCATTGTTAATATGTGTCTTCCTCAACTAGTCAAACTTCAATATCCTAAAACAGGTAATATTGATCAATACCACACTATTTTTCTTTGCTCTCTTTTCCTTAAAAACATTTTCTCTTGATGATTTTTATCTAAGAAACATGCATTTTAATTGTTGAAATTGTGATTAAAATTTAGACACATGACACTAAATTGATAGGTGCGCATCTACCAACTTTCATTTCCTTCGTGGAAATAGAAAGACGTACAGCTGGCATCATAGGCAACTACACATCTCTAACACCTAGTGCAAGATTTAGCTGAGTAGTTCTATATCAATACCCAAGTGTTTGATGTGTTAAAAACCATTGCCAGCATAAGAACATAACTGTGCTCCTGTCATTCCAGCCAAAACTAACTGGACGCCAGTTTTAAAGAAGGCTATGTTTGATGTAAGCAGCCAAGTGTGGACATATCATATAAATACCAAGTTCCCAACAAAGTAATATCAATCCACAATTAAGATGACTTCTGATATTCATGTGGCCTTCAGTAGAGAATGAACATAGATAGACTGTCAAGCTGCATCAAGCACTTTATTATGCTACATCCACATCCTTTCTCAGGCAGTAAATCCTATGAAGGTCTACCAAATTATAATGTTCCAACACGTTCCTTTCCATTGGTCATGCTTCATTATTAGTATGGTGCAGAGTTCTAGGATTTATCTATCATTTTAATTTCTAATGTATTCAGAATAAAATGAATTTTTCAGGGGTAAGCATTCAGAAAGAAGTACAGCTTTTAGAACCAGGAGAAAAGAGTGTTTCAATTTCAGGTAAAACAAGCCATGAAAGGGGGGAAAGGAAAATAAATATGCTATATAAATTACTCTATTCAACATGGTCGAAATATAACTCAATGAGCACATCCACCAAGACAAACTCAATCTTATCAAATACTTGCATATGAAAGAGGAGATGCTAAATGCCAGTGACTAGAGCAGATAATTAACATTTGACTATCATAGAGCTGCAATTTTACTACATATAATACACTAATACCATATTTTCCACTTACAGGCCCACCTTAACTTCCTCTATAGCAATTGTGCTTGGAACACGGCGGTGTTCCTTTCGACGGGGTGGCTCTTGATTATCTATGTCTTCCATGTTGACTCCAGGATCAGCTGTCAAAACAACTCTTACCCAGTCCAAATCCTTATCACCTTGCTCAACAGAATCCACTGAAATTGCACCATTATCAACTGGAACTTGCAGGGAAGCTGAAGCAGGTCTTGGCATATCATGCTGGATAGTGCTTTCTGAGTAAGGTGCTTCACCATTCTTCAATTTGTTGAGCACCTGCTTCTCTATTGAAAGAGTAACATGTACAAAGTTCACTTTGGTCTCCCATAAATGAGCCATTGCTTGATCAATAGCTTGTGAAGTATATTGCGACATCCTGTCACTACCATTTCGATGCACATCCTGGGAACTCCACAAAGGATATGCCCATGGAGGAGGTTTAGGCAACTGTGCATCTCCATTTGCTAAAGGAATACCTCCTTTTGAAAGCAGTTGAACATTGGATGTCTCTTTATCGTGGCTGAAAAGATAAACAGCATATAGAAACTAAACAATCAAAGCCTGTCATTACAATCTATATATATATCACAGAACAAAATCATCCAAGAAGCACAATTTGATGAATTTGCACAGTATATCATGAAAATTCAAAATTACCTTGGTGTTTCACCTTTTAAAACCTCAACACATATAAGGTAAGGTGCCTTCTCTCTAGAATTCAAAAGAACAGCTTCATCTTCGGGGATGTTTACTACTCGATACATGCCTTTTCCCATAGGAAAGCAAACTCCTAAAATGCCATATGGTAACCATTAAAACATAAGAAGCCATCTACCATAGATGATGAATATATTTAAAATATAGACTCCACGAATAAAAAGAAATGATTGAATTCTTCACTTAAAAGAAGAGCAAGTATGCATTAAAGAAACTGTCAAGGAAGCACAACTAACAACAATCAGTAACTATAGTTTAGATAATAATGAAACAGCATCCAGAAGCTAAGAAACAGGTAAAGACATTTGTCCTGTGGGATTGACCTAAACACCAGAATTTGATTCCAGCCTTGAAAGTCTAATGTAAACTATGATGATTGCTCACTATGATCTAGCTGTTGGGAAAGGCCCTTAAAAACGAAAAAAGAAAAAGCAAAATCTCAGTAATATCAACAACCTGGCTAACATTGTCAATGTATGTCCCAAATAGTGCAAGAAATAGCTTTTTCTAATGAGTCTGAAACCTTTCTTTAGGGTTTGCATAGGAGCTTATTATTTTAATTGAGCTGATGGAAATTCTCTACAGAACCATGGAAACCTCTACAGCACATCAATGTTATCAACAATGAAGAAATCATGCAATCACAAGTCCAACAGGGACCAAAATTTTTTGAATCAGCATTCTTTATGTATGGAAAGTCAAGTGGCCTGAGGATCTCGAAAGATTACAGGACTTGTTACTTCATTCTCATTGTGGATGGTTTGGCTAAATAAACTTTTTTTGTAGGGTGGTTTGTTAAATGAACACACAAAAAAAAATCAATTAATACTTTTTCTGCAGCTCACAAATAGCATATTTCAGAGTTTCCATCGTTCATTTTTCTTCAACACATTAATGTAATTAATTCAGATAAAGAGGACTAGCATTCCCAATTTCTAGAGTGATAATTCTAAAATCCAATTAGGAGTTCATTAAAACTCTGCAAAAGATGGACCCATAGCACATAGACAACATGATGCACATACAAGAACTTACAAAGAACATTCATGATACCAAATAAGCTCATTATATTACTTATGTCATGAATGTTGATAACTAAGGTATGGTGTTTTAATTTATTTGACAATGAAAATATTTTCTGACATGTAAAGATAAAAAATCAAGTACCTCCGCTAGCTTGAGCTGAAGCTATATGGGAATTAATCTCTGCAAGTGACTAGATGCAGAATTCAAATTGTCAGCACAAGTCACTAGCAAATAACCATAAATAAAAGGCACATAATGAAATCGGAGAAAAAAAAAACAGCACAAAAAGCATTCCAACCTCACAAAGAGCACTTTTGCGATCCTCAATTGGAAATACATCCACCAACCCATATGACGTATCACACAACGATTGAACAAAATCCAATGAAACATGATATGTCCCTCTGCGGATCTGTGATGTAATATTATTATTAGGCAATGGAGGCTTCACATGTGATTTGTCATTTCGTTGCTTTGGTGAGCCTGGACGCTTCTGCAAATAACAGCATAAAAAGGGAAAAACATAAACATCTACTAACAATCAATTGATGTTGTCTAATCTAGTAATCTTACGAATTGGTGTTGCGTATTCTAGATTACAGCCAGAACTTTTTTCATTTTGCACTAAAAGTGCCTGAGTCCAGGTTTGTTACTGTGAATGAAATAGTATAGATTATTGTCTAAACATGGAAGATTCATGATTATCATTCTGGCCAGAAAACTACAATAGAAAGGCCTTGATGATTGTTATAGTCAACCATATTATTCCTCAAATGCAGAGTAATAGGTATAAAGTTCTCTGCTCATTCATTTTCCACTGCTATAAAACTGGTGCAAGATGACATCAGTATTATGGATATGCGTAAGAACAATGTAATTGACCAGACACTTCACACTTTGATAATCTCAAATCACTTGGCAAAGATGTCAAAGTGTCTCTAGTGCTGAAATTTGTTCATTGACGCAAATCCCAATTTAATTTTCAAAGCCTCCAACAGTTAGCTCCAATTCAAGAGTTTAATTAATTTTACCCCAAAACTGTCAATTAAGAAAGGAAGCCCCACCAAACCTCAGGGAGTAAGAACCAAGCATCCATCAAAACGATCATCGAACAATTAACACCCAACTTTGTATCATACTAAACATTTCCAAGAGCTTAGAATATGTTTCTATGAGCAATAAGCGTTTTATCATGACATTAATTGTCCAAAAATTCCCCAAACGTAAATTGTTAATCACTTAAGTTAAAAATAAATAAATTAAATGTAAATGAAAAATGCAAAATTCCATCCAAGTTAAGCAAACAATTGAAACAATTCAAGAAATTTTAATAGCTTGTTGAAATATAAATATTCAAGGTAAAATACAATTATTTTTTTATAAAAAAAGGATCAAAAATTTTAAAATGTTCCAATAAATCATTTTCTTTTATATTTTAAAATGTTTCAAAATGTGTAACCCTAATTGTTTTAGCATATCTTGAAAAAATATATATAAACTTTCCCAACAATGAAAAAAAAAATTCTCTAAAGTTCTCTAAGATGACAATTATAAAAAAATAAAACAAAACTTCAGATCAAATTGGACAATTCTAGTCTAATTTCGCATTTTAAGTGACCAAGGTTTGCTTTGCACAAATATTAAATTTTCAGTTCATGCTTTAATCAAACTATTATAATTTGTTAATAGGCCAGGATAACGTAGAATTAAAAAATAAAGAAAAATATATAAAACAGAAAAAAGAAACTCACAATAGGTTTCCTCAATCAACTTGTTTTCTTATATTGTATATTTGTAATTTCGCACGTTTTCTCTTCCAAATAAAACTGTGAATCTGTGATACCAAAATTGGAAAAGAAAAAACAAAAACCAAAGACTTCACAGAAAATAAAAGATGCAACAAATGCTCCTAAGTCCCAAATAGACCCAACCATTGGGCAAAGAAATAGCAGCATGGATGAGACAAAGAGACTCAGTTTACATACATATATAGTTATAAAGGAAATTCACAGGGTTAAAAGAAAGTTCACAGTAAGTCTTTCAGGTAACAGAAAACAAACAGCATAATCTGGCCGTGACTTACCGACAACTTGTATCATTAAAGCCACTCCAATGGAGAGGGTTATGAAACTCTATGTAGAAGTTGGATGGTTTAGGCATCCACGGCTCCAACCTATCACCCCCCACATTCTATACATTAAATTAAGCAGCAACCGAAAAGCTTATTGAAGAAAACCTTTTTCATGATGATAAATGTAGCCCAAACCAAGGCAATTGAATTACAATCGTAGGTCACTTACAGTTTCAATTTCTGAATACCATACGTGAATTCTTATCCAAAAAGATCGTGCAGATTTGCTCGAATCAAACATTTTAAGTTTGTAGGAGGATAAAGCCCCTTCCATAGCATGTTTCTAAAGAGCATTTGATTAATGGATACTTAAACCATATCAAGAGTGAATCATAAACCGATTAGCAATCACTTCCTAGCAACGTAAAATATAGTGCCACAATAACTTACCTCTTTGTGCTTCTTGGAACCAAACATCTCTGAATCTTCTACTGAACGATCACGATCTCGAAACAGCTTGCGAAAAAAATTTTCTGTTCCAGGACTACTTTCAAATGAACCACTACTATTACTACTTTCATTGGCAACTGTAACTCTGGCATCTTCTGGATGCACACGAAACAATCTACGAAACAAAGGAAAATCCGAAGACTCTTCTTCCTCACCATTGACGTTCTCCTTATCTTCTTCATTGGTTCTATCAACACCATCTTTCTTATCCTCAAATTTCTCCTTAAAAAATTTACGGAAAAACCCTTCCTTTTCATCATCTTCCAACGACTTCCGCCCTACTTTCTCTTCAGGATCATTTTTATTATCACGAAATAACCTCTTGAAAAAACCATCAGAACTTGACATCAGCTCTTCTTCATCATCTTTACTGTCTCTGAGAAGTCTGCGGAAAAAACCATCCTTTTCATCAAATTCCCCAGATTTTGAAACTACTTTTTCTTCAGAATCGCCTTTACTATCACGGAACCACCTCTTGAAAAACCCCTCTGAGCTTGACATCAGCTCCTCATCCTCATCTTTACTGTCTCTTAGAATTCTCTTGAAGAATCCATCCTTCTCTGACTCCTCGTCCTCTTTGTCAACAGATTTTCTAAAAAGCAATGCATCCCGGACTTTAGGCCCTGGAATGAACTTCTTAAAGATTTTGTTCTCATCAGGAGTGAGCTTGCCACCCTCTTCCTGCCCTGCATTGCTTACCGGCGACGGCAAAGATAAAGACCGTTGCGCCGGAGGAGAAGACGTCAGCGATAACAACTTCTGCTTTGACGACAGTATCTTGTTAAGAACCTGATTCTTACTCCCAGGGCTTGAACCAGGATTCTGCGGCCTAATCAGAGGCGGCCATTCGCCCATCAAAGTCGCCGCAATTTGACATTTCTCCTGAATCCTACTAATCCCCTCATTATCATCCGAATCTTCAAGCTCCGCCATCAAAAACCAATGCACCTTCAACGCAATTTGCAGCGATTTCGAGCACATATCAATGACAAACTTATCCAACGACGGGCTCGGCTTATGCACCATCATGTAGCAAATCTGAAAGAGATAGCTTTCGATGCCCGACAGCGGCAGCGTGTACATTCGGTTGCATAGGTAGTCGCGAACACCGGGATGGTCATGCTTGTAGAGGTAGCTAACTGCAATCCACTCGCAGAAGAATGCCGAATCGAAAAATCGAATAAGCCAACCACTCTCGCCGCTCTCACTAGCCAGATTCGGCTTTGTAATCTCACGAGGTAAGTCCAATTCACCACGGTTCAATCCCAGAAGCCGCACCATTATATCAATCTACCATCATATACTCAACACACCACCTATAAGATCACGTCCGAAACCCTAGTTTTCCGAAAATTCAACAAATTCCTCAGTGCTAAAATTTAAAAAAAAAAAATCAAAAATCAAAACCCTAGTTCTTTTTCTACCTCGAATCACCGATGAATTTTCCGCGAAATTCAATCTGATCGTCCACTGGAAAGACCTTAAACCTCGATTTTGTCGCCACAAAACCTAATTTCGGATTTGTTCGGAAGAGAAGAACTTCAACTTCGCAACAAACAGATGGAAAACCCCAACACAGATGAAAGAATGATTGAAATATTCAAAAATGAAGATTCAATTTTTTTATTTTTTTATTTTTCTCTCAAAATAAATGATGAGGCGATTTCTCTTTACGCGAAGCAGTAGCTGTTGGAAGAACAAATGCGAAAGAGAAAGCAAACACCAATTCCCTTTTTTTTATTTTTTTTCAATTTTCTTCGGCTTTTTTCTCCCTCCTTCCTGGCTATAGACGGAACGGAAGCAACAGCGTCTTTCGAAATTAAAATAAAATAAAAATAAAAAAAGTTATAAAGCTAATGTGCGCAGCAGAGTGGCGTACGAGAGAGACCTTGGAGCCTAAATAAAAATAAATTATTTTTTAAAATTGAGGAAAAGGTGGAAAGATCAAATGAACCCGGGGGCGGTTTATATTGATGGGAAACTTCGGACGTGGCTTTTGGATCTTATAGTGAAGAAGGTCAACGTCGTCAGGGATCCACCACGTGGAGATAGAGTGGTGGGAAGGTTGATTTTTAGGGACACGTGGGGGAAGCAGTGTATGACGAGATTGTGATGTCGTTTCCAGAGCCTTGCAAAAGAAGAACAGCCATGCTTGCACCTACCGTTGGTTCGATGACTGGTGACCTATGAACCATCGGCTCGGCCTTTTGTGGGGTTTTTGACAAAAATATGCCTGACTTTTTTTTTATCTTAAAATAGGCACAAAAATATATTATATATATATTTAGATAATAATTAGACAGCAAGACAGCCAAGTTATTTAAATGTTGTCCAAATTATCTACATAGATTTATTTTTTTTAAGTTTATCGTAGTGTTGCTTGTTCAAGAGGCGGCACCATTTAAAAAAAAAAATTCATTGTATACCGCCCATTCAAGGGACGTCATCAAACAATTTTTTTTTTAAACATGATGGCCTGTGTGAATGGGAATCATAATAATAAAATTTCAAAAAAAAAAAACCTCATATTTTTAAGGCCACAACGAGCTATTTGCAGGAAGTTTTTTCATTAAACCACCTTTAGCGAGTCTCAATTAGTACCCCCAACTGTCCTAAGCGGCTGAACCCCGCACCGAACTCCTAGTGAATTTTTTATCCTCTCACCATATTTTAAAACTACTTAAATAATTTATTTTTATTATAAGCTATTTAAGGCCACCGCGGGCTATTCACGTAAAAAAATTTTCATCAAACCACCTCCAGCACATCCCAATTAGTGTCTCCCAGTTGTCCTAGGAGATCGTAACCGGCACCGGACTCCCGGTGAATTTCTTTACCCCCTCACTAGATTTTAAAACTACTAAAGGTTTTTATTCCTATTATAAGTTGTTTAAGGCCACTGCGGGCTATCCGCATACGAGTTTTTTCATCAAACCACCTCCAGCGCGTTCCAATTAGTGCCCCCCAGATGTCCTAGGCAGCCGCACCCGCACTGGTCTCCCGTTGAGTTTTTTACCCCCAACCAAATTTTAAAACTAATGAAAGCCTTTATTTCTAACATAATTTAAAGAACTAAATACTCGCATGTGAAACCATACTTAATGTCGGAAAATTTAAGGCACTAAATATCCAAAAATTATAAGCATGAAATTCTATCTATTTAATCGAATCAATAGTAATTACAATAATGTTTGTAGCATCAAAAAAAATAAAATGTTTGTACATAACAACAAAGATCATATGTTATGATCGACACCAAGTACAAACTCTTTTTTGACGTAGATTTCTACGAAACACACGTAATTGTGGAGGATCTTGAATATGTTTAAAAGGACCTTCATTAATAAGTTGCGAAGGATCTTCAAACACATGTGGCTCATGACCCTGACTGTCATGTAAAGGGGGAGGCAATGACTCTTTAGCCTGACTCTCATGTAAAAGAGAAGAAGGCAATGACTCCTCAGCTTGAACATCAACATCACTCTCATGTCATTCACGTCCTCGTCCTCGCCGTAGACGTGCACGTCCATGCCCACGCCCACGCCCACGATCCACATGTACATCATCTACAGGTGAGACTACGATATCATCAAAATTGATGCCCCTGTCTACTTGAGTAAAAGGTTTCAGATCTGTATGATGTACCACCCTGTGCACTCAACTATCTAGCTACATAGCCTCTATGAAGTTAGAGCACATGGATCAAATAAATGGATCCCTAGTTAGACCCACATGGCTATACATCTGTTCCACCCCAGTTGCCTAAGAACATAATTTTTCCATTGTCAATCATTAAGTATATTTCAATAAAATATTGAAATAACAAATGATAGATTATTACTAACTTACAAAATAATCAAATAGTGCACCCCGTCGACTAATAAATCATCGCGTAATTTGGCGGAACCACTGCATATACTCCACATCATAGTAATCGGCAAAATTTTCAATTCTAGGACCGATAGCAACAAGCTTATGCCGACGATTCCAAGTCTTTATGTACCTCCGATGGTATGTAGCCCAATTTGTTGACGAAGAGGTGCGTAAAGTAGTCTCGTGAAAAGATCGCTCTGTGTCACAAGAGGCTGGGATAGACTGTCTCATACCAAATTGTCGAAGGACTCTATCAGGGAAGTGTCATTCCACTATATAAAAGCATATGAGTGGTACCCTACTCCGCCAAACAAAATGATGTCATCGATAAACCATCGGCAACATGCTAAGAACATCATCAACCTTATATGGTTCTCATATTACCTGACACAGACAAACATAACAATATTTAGAACATGAGTAAGATTTTTTAACTTTACTAAAATTATATTATATTCGTTACCTGGTCTTGAAGTTGGATGTCGAGTGCTTCCCGGTATTGTGGCAGCACATGTGTAGAAACTTCTGTTATTGCAAACGTATCTCTCCACCTAAATATTTATTAATTCATGAAAACAAATAAAACATCAATATTTGTTCAAAATATAGAACACCTCAAACCAAATTTGCTCTAACATAAACGAAGATGTTACCTCGTCCCAAGTGGTCCTCTGGTAGTACAACTTGGTCCACGGACACAATGTCATCAAAATTGAAATACATACGCCGCAGAGGTGCAATATGTGGCATATCGTTGAACTGACACTTGGTCGAAGTCCAGAAGTGGATAAAAATTGTCGTTAGGATCATCTGGATCATGCATACCCAACTCCTTATCAGTAGGACTTGGTCGGGGAACCATCTGTGCCAATGCACCCATCTTCAACTTTCCACCTTTCATTTGTGGTCGGGTGGGTCTAAAGTCCAACAACTCCTCTTATAAAATCAAACCGGTCATGTTGAGTAGACCCTGTCACAGGTAGACCATCAACCGGAAGTCCCAACTGTACCTTTACATCCTGAAGTGTAATGGTGCACTCTCCATGCGACAGATGGAAAAGTATGAGTCTTTGGTCTCCATCTCTCAACAAAGGCAGTAATCAACTGCCAATCAAGTGTAATAAACCCTACTCGAGTCATTCCATAGAAACCCGCTTGTTGTAAAGGTTGAATGAGCATACTATGGATAGGCATATTACGGTGTAGGAATGCATCACGACACCTAAGACATATATGATGCCCAACCTGTTTAAGATCACAATGGACATACAATTAAAGTTAAACACAATTGACTAGTACGACATTTATTGAACAGATAAACAAATATATATTGCCAGGAAAAACGTACCGGCTCACCCCACACAATAGATGATCTATGTTTACCTGCATGTATAGGATAGAAGGATCAGATGGACCTGGATCCATACTACCTGCAAAAAGACAAGTAAAAAATATTACGAGGCGCGTACAATTTACTTTCTTTATAATAACTATTACAAGTTAAAATCTATATTACATACTAGACAATGGGACAAAAGGATCATATGGACCGGGATTAGACGGACCAGGATCCACACCACCTGAAAAAAATCACAACGATCATAAACAAAAAACCTAATCGTGATATTTAACATGACTCATCAAAAAATCACAATGCATACTCGTATAACGATACGACGAGTCGAAACTCCAATGATCAGATGAATGACGACCAGAGGGATCAGAATCCATATTTGCTGCAAATGCAACGAGTTAACAATTGATTACAACCGGAGTTGCTCTATATAATTATAAAATGAATAGTACATGCATATAAGAGTAGCATCTTATAAAAGTATCCCATCAATAACATTCTTCCACGTAACTCCATTGATTAATTCTAGCAAATGAGCACACAACAAGGACATGCGAGTAAGGAATGCCAAAGCACCGCCATTTCTGACAACTGCAAGTCCTATTAGATAAATTCATAATTTTTTTATGGTTGCCCCTATCCATATAAAACCCACTACGACCAGTCATCACCTAAAACTCTCATTGCACCCTATCAATAAGTGTTACCTGATGTGCCTTTGATTTTTCATGGCATCGGTTGTGCAACGTCATTGCATAGGTAATATACGTCTGGCCTCGTTGCAAAACTTCCTTGTACTTTTTTCTCCTTGATTCAAAGTATGCAATGCACCGATAGAAAGTCATTTGAACTAGAACACATATTGGCAACATTCTAGCACCTTTGAGCACACCATTCAAACATTCCACATTGAAGTAGACGAAAAAGGTTTTAAACTTTTTATATTGCAGTAAGTAATAATTAGGTGAAAATAATGTATAAACATCATACCTACGAGGTTCATAGTCATCCAACCATATCGATAACCCTCATCATATGCTTGTGTCCATTTTTTCTTATCAATCTTGGAAAGCCATCCATGAGCTTCGGGATTCAATGCTTTGATACGATCTACATATGCATTGAACTTTCTGACTTTGTGTTGTTTGTTAGCTTGCATTACTAATTATTTTAATTCCTTGTTCTTAAACTTTGTATTCAAATTGCTAGCCACATGACGCAAACAATACCTATGGTGCCTAAGAGGCTCGCACCAACCATTAGAAGGTCGCTTCATTGCACTTTTTATTCTATGATGTCGGTCAGATATCACACAAATCCCAGTTCTATCAGTTACACATGAGCGCATTTTTTTTATGAACCAACCCCATGAATCTGTTGATTCATTTGCTATAACTGCAAATGTAAGCGGGAAGACATGTTCGTTACTATCGACTGATGTTGCTATCAAGAGTTTCGCCTCATACTTTCCATATAAATGGGTGCCATCAATTTGAATAATGGGTCTACAGTATTTGAAACCTTCAATGCAAGGTCCAAATGCCCTAAAAAACATCTTGAACTCCACTAATCCCTCTTGCAGTAGACTTTCCTCTAATTCTACTTGTGTCCCTGGATTCGTTTGTACAAGCACATCTTTCCACTTACGATGCATCTGATATGATGTTTCCCAATCACCAAAAATTTTCACAAAAGCTTTTATCTTAGTCTACCATACCCTTTTATAGTGAACGTCATATCCAAATTTATCTCTCATGGTCTGGTGCAAAGTAGCTACAGAAACGCTTGGCTCTCGATGAACCAAATTGAAGACCTCTGCACATATCAAGTTAGAATCGAGCTGGGAATGATCTTGTGATAATCCTTCATAAATACATGTGTGAGTTTCATGGTACTTAGTAACCTCCCAAAGACCATGCGACTTGCATTTGCACGCACACAACATCCATTTGCAACCATAGCTTGCTTGCTTGCAACGCACAGCTCAAGATTTTCTATCAGAATCAATAACTACAAATTCTTGGTGATTCTTAATACAATATCGTTTCACTGTATTTTTTAAGTCATTTTTACTATTAAACCTCAGCCTTTATACAATTCGCCAATGTAGTTTTGACAGACCCCACCCCGCAACAAATGCTCGTCAGCTGTCACATTAACTGCAACGAAGTCTATATTGTAGTACATCAGAGTTGGTATCTCATACCCTAACATGGTTTCTACTATTGTTCTTGGTTCCATAACAAGTGCATCTTCATCAATCACATCATCAAGTGAACCAGGTGGATCATAAAAAGTATCATGTACACCTTGCACTAGGTCATCTACACAGGCATCATCCTCTTCGTTCTCATTATCCGCACCGAGTTCATCTGAATTACTTTCGTTTGTAGCCTCAAATGGTTGAGATTGAATGAAAACATCTGTCACCACCAACCATTTCATCTCTTGCATCACCATCCCGTACCCTATTATGTATCATCTCATCTTCGTTGTGATACGTCGGTTGACTATGATCACTCTGTAAGGCTAGTTGCACACTTGGACCTTCATCCGCGGTAATATGTTGAATAACCAAGTACATCTCTATAGTATTATGAGGTGAAAATTGTCACACCTTGCCCCGATGCGCCTAAACCAGCGGTACACTCGCGGACGGGGCGCGCATTTGGAATTATCACAATGGTCATATTAGAGTACGCAGTGGAAATACAATTCAATACAAGTCTGATTTCTTTTAATTCAAAATTCATTTGTACATGACATAGTCAAGGGAACATACTCCCCAAAATCTCCAATGAATAAAAACAAAGGGTACAAAATGTAGGCCCCATAAACCTGCACCCAGTTCACCCTAATTTCCTGTGAAAATTTGGATAACAAAAGAATGAGCTTAACGCACTCAGTGGGTAAAATAGTTCGTGAATATAACAATTAATAAAGCAAACTTCATAATTAAATATCTTAAATACACATCAAAGCATCATAATCAATCAATATGTATGTATGCATGACATCGTCTCGTAATGGTTTGATGAACGTACATCGCCTGAGTTCACGTACAGATGTCCTTCTCCAGGCGTAGCCAGGTTCTCATTGTACGCCCCTCCTCAGGAACGATGCTCTGGATTCACGTACAGATGTCCCTTCCCAGGCGTAGCCGGGTTCTCATTGTACGTCTCTCTCCAGAGAAATATAATGAATAGCGAGCAATGCTCCTAACTATTCTATGAATTATAAACCGCATACGCCCCTAGGTGGTGATATGTATGATGCCAATGCATGAACTGGTCTAGTCTACTGGTCTGATCTTTACTTGACATTTAGACTGACTTTGGCAACGTCTGGTGATCCTTATCAAGGTTGGTATCACGACGTGCAAGGTTAGGACATTCAATATTACTTGTATAAGCTGATAACTTTCAATAAGACCAACTAGATCAGTCTCCAGTTGAGAGGTGAAACACAAGGTCTGCTTAAATACCAATCGCCTAGAGCAGCACGCTACCTCCCGTTTACTATTTAAAGTTACTGAGGACAAGACCGAGTCTAGTTGAGCCAAATTGACCACTAATCCGACATTACAACAGAATAATACATGAATTCCAAATATACAGGCATAAGTGTGACTGTCACGCCTGGGTTGCACACAAAGTGCCCCTACCCAGGGTGATAGGGACTTAAGACCCTCAGCCTTTATGGATGCCATAATATTGTTCCACTCTCGTACAACCAGCCACATAAGTGCTCTTGTACGCAGAATCTTTTATCGACACTATTCACTATTCATGAATAGAGTCGGGCCTCCCCCAAGATCGAACTCATGACCTCCTTAAGATATTAGAATCCGAACTCTTGAGTAACCACTGAGCCAATCTGCAGCTGGTTTACATCGAAACGATTATTTGTCCCTACTATTCCCTCATGAATAGTAAAGGGCCTCCCCAGAATCGAACTCGAGACCTCCCTTAAGGAGTCTAATTTCGCATTCTGAGTAACCACTGAGCCAATGGTTCAGTGGCTACTCAAGAGTTCGGATTCTAATTTCTTAAGGAGGTCATGAGTTCGATCTTGGGGGAGGCCCGATACTATTCATGAATAGTGAATAGTGTCGATAAAAGACTCTGCGTACAAGAGCACTTATGTGGCTGGCTGTACGAGAGTGGAACAATATTATGACATCCATAAAGGCTGAGGGTCTTAAGTCCCTATTACCATGGGTAGGGGGCACTTTGTGTGCAACCCAGGCGTGACAAAAAGGCCTTAGGGCGTATACATGAGGCCTTTAATCCATAGTAACAACCCATAATATTGTTATATCTCAATACACAGCCCGCATACATCGTCTAGTATCCCCGAGATTTTTTGTCCACAAAGGGGGCCTCCCCCGGGATCGAACTCACGACTTAATACGTGATCCTTTTTGTCACGTCTGGGTTGCACACAAAGTGCCCCCTACCCAGGGTGATAGGGACTTAATACCCTCAGCCTTTATGGATGCCATAATATTGTTCCACTATCGTACAACCAGCCACATAAGTGCTCTTGTACGCAGAGTCTTTTATCGACACTATTCACTATTCATGAATAGTATCGGGCCTCCCCCAAGTTTCGAACCCGATACCTTATATTCATAAGGTTTAAATTCGAATCTTGAGTAGCCACTGAGTTATGAATAGTGAATAGTGTCGATAAAAGACTCTGCGTACAAGAGCACTTATGTGGCTGGCTGTACGAGAGTGGAACAATATTATGGCATCCATAAATGCTAAGGGTATTAAGTCTCTATCACCCTGGGTAGGGGGCACTTTGTGTGCAACCCAGGCGTGACAGTGACAATATAAACATTATATGATATAATGCAATGTAAATGAGCAGTAGACATAATAATAAATGAATGTAAACTTTAATAAAAGTTATAAGACACGCAAACCTATGTTTCGTTCCCCACCTTCAGATAAGAACTTCTTTTTTCCTCCGGACAGAACTTCGTTGTACCGCACTGAGAGTCTCGAACAGAGAGTCTCAAACAGACAAGAACTCAGAATGAGTGAAAAGGAGGAGGAAAAATCACAAGAGAAGGTGATTTGGTGTGAGAAAATGAGGAGGGGGGCTTGGTTTATATAGGGAATTGGCGCCAGAACGTTCGGGCTAGTGCCCGAAAGTTCAGGTGTCCTGCCCGAACAATACACATTTTTTTTTCGTGAAATTCTAAGGTATTACAAAAATTGAGACACAACTTGCCACATAAATTGTATACTCTGATCATTGAAAATTGGACGGGGCTTGAAAAAACATGTTCCACTTCCTAAAAAAATTGGGTAGCGATACATCATACTTAACCGTGTTGATCGACGGTCTATTGACAATACCTCCTGTATAACACGTTCCAATTCATTAATATTTGCTCTCATTTTAACTATAATACCAGTAGAAGGCCCACAACTATAGTCAACTCCGTTAGGTCCATGTACCATATCTGCATTCGTGTAATATATAATCGAGACGATTTTGTCACCCATAATGTACCCTAAACATCAACAATGTAGGACTTAAATTATATATATATAATGAACTATAAAATACAATACTTTAAATAATTTTATGATAAAGTTATATCGTATATCCTTCAATGTCATCTTTTAAGTTAAAAAAAAGTCATGTCAGACAAAAATTTAATAAATTCAAAACCGAATTGAAATAAATTGATTTAATTTGATTATCTCGGATCTCATGTCATGTGCGTGGTAATAAGATCATCAAATATATTAAAAATTATTTCAAACAAAGGGGACGTTTAATAATATGATCATCAAATATACTATAAATTAACAAAAACCGAAAAATAAAATAAAAACAATCTGTAATTTATTAATACTCAACTTTCTTTTTTTCTCTAGCTAATATTAAATTATTAGAATATTGCTACTATTCTACTTTCAAAGTAAAAAAAATTATAGCTCTATTACCAAAACCAAAACCAAAACCAAACAAAAGGGTCGTTTAATAATAGGATCATCACACTTCCTAAAAATTAACAAAAACCTAAAAAAAATATAAATAGTCCTAAAATATTAATACTCAACGTTCTTTTTTTTGCTAGCTAATATTAAATTATTAGAATACTGCTTTTATTCTTCTTTCAAGTTAAAAAACTATAGCACCATTACCAAAATCAAACACAACAACAACAAAGATTGAATCAAGATCTTTAAAATAAAATAAAAAAATCTAAAAAAATAGTCAAAACTAACAAGAACAACAACAACAACAACAATAATTAAATAAACATCTTCAAAATTATTAAAACCCTAGAAAAATTAGTTACTTTCAACTAAAAAAAGCTTAGAATACAATCAATCTAAATATGCTGAATGTCGGATAGAAAATAGTCAAAAACAACAACAACAACAACAACAACAACAATGATTAAATAAACATATCCAAAATAAAAAACACAACTACAAATAGTTACTTTCAACTCAAAAAAGATTGGAATAGAATCAAACCAAATATGGTAAATGTCAGAGAGATAAAGGAAGACGCCGGAGAGGAGACCCGGGAGAGTCGCTGTCGGAGAGAAACGCTGGAGACCACGACATTTTTTGTTTTTTCTTTTTTTTTCCACAACGGGACTCTTTTTCGTTTTTACAGCGTTAAGGGTTTTACAGTTTACCCTTAACACAATTCACTTCTGCGATTTGTATTTTTTTTTTACAAAGAGGCGGCACCCATTTTAAACAAATCCCCCACACGTTAAGTGTTGGGGAAAATTTTTTCAAACCAGGTGCCGCTCAACACAGTAAATGTTTTCTTTTACATTGCGATAAACTTTAAAAAAAAAGAAAAAAAATAGCTGGACAATCTGGGCAACATTTGGACAGCTTGGCGTCCTAGCTATCCAAATGTTGCCTAGAAATGAATATAATATATTTTTGTGCCTATTTTGAGATATAAAAAAAATTAGGCCTATTTTTGTCAAAAATCCCCTTTTATGGCACTGCACACCGATGGGGCCTGCGGCTTCGATTGACGCCAGAGGTTGATTTTAGTTTTTCATGTCAAAAAAATAAAAATAAAAATGTTGATTTTAGTTTTTCATATTTGCAGTTTTTGTGTTCTTTTTCTTCTTAAGAAGATAATATGTTAATAATTAGTTATATAATTAGCTTCAACCCACGTCACAGTCTCGGAGATAGGGGTGCCAACAGTTCGATTTAAGTCAGTTTGATGCTCAAACTTAACCCAAACCAAATATAATTGGGTTCAGTTCAATTTAGGTTGATCGGTTTAGTTCAAATTACCAACTTGAACCAAATTGAACCAAACATAATTAGTTTGGCTCGATTTTTGTTGATTGGTTTAAAATTTCAAATCCACATACATTAAATAAATAAAAATAGTTTATTATGAAAGAATATATACGAAGTAATCTTAAATATTCTAATGTATATTTAATAAATCTAAAAGCAATCTTTACTATATAAGATAATTATATAATTTTTAAGACAAAGTTTATATCATAAAAGAATATTAGATATTGAAAAGTAAATTATAACATTTTTTCTTTTACAATCGGTTTAGATCGTTTTTCAGAACTTCAAATCATAATCCAAACCAAACCTATCGGGTTATACTTTTTCCAAACCTAACTGAAACCAAACTTATTAAAAAACCAAACAAAATCGAACCAAACACACCGGTTCGGTTCAGTTTTGCGATTTGAGTCAATCCATTGACATCCCTACTTGGAGAGGTATTAGGTCTGTTTTTTACCCATTAATTTCCTTACCCCTTTGGGTGAGACAGTGACAAGAATTGAACATAGAACCTTTGAGTTTCAAAGCCACATCTTTACCAACTATACTTACTCAATGTTGGCCTTCAAATTTAAATTAAAAATCTAGTGATTTTTTTCCGAAAAGTGATTTGCGCATAAAATGTAGCAACTTGAAAGAAGAAAAAGAAGAAGAAGAAGAAGAAGAAATTCATGTAATTGATTTCTTGTAACTAGGAAAAGGTTTTATTGAGCTAAGTGTGAATTAAATATATAACAGACAATTCATTTTATTTATATTAAAAGTAGAAAATAGTAACATTAATTTAAGATAAAATAAAATAAAATAAAACATTAATTAAGATGTCGTCTACATGTTCAACAAAACCCTTTAGATACCCTAATTAGGAATGATGACTTATTAACAATCTATGGTAAGGATGAAGTTTAAGGAAAACTTAAAATAACATAATAATAATTTACTGCATGTGACATTAAATTTTAGTAGAAAACATTTGTTTAAATAGGGCCATTTATTAATCATATTGCCTCAACTTCACATTGCAGTGAATTGTAAGCATATTGGCCTACAATAGTGTTTTTTTTCTTTTCAAAGACAATTGTTACTAGAGAGAGTTTTTTAAGCTAGTTAAATGTAACTACAAATAGTTAAATTTGGATTGTGGATGGCTATATATATATTTGACTATTTTATATTAAAAAGTAGTGGGTAATTTAAGAATTTGTGATAAAAGTATCACACCGTAAATTAAGGAGTTTTGGTTTTATAAATTATGGGTAATATATTATTTTCATTCAATTTAGAATAGATTTAATGTAACCGCATACCTTTAGTCAGACCCTATCGTTGAATTATACATATTGTCAAACGTATTTATATACATATATGTACTTATATATTAGTATATTGTTAGTTTTGGAATGTATCCTAGTGCCATATCGGGACTTTAGGGTGAAAAATATAGAAAATTTCATATATGTTTGGGCACTAAGAGCTCGCTCCTAGTGTAGAGGAGCATTCCTCTGAGACAAAACTTAGCTTTTGGTCTTTGGATAGAGGAGAAACGCACTCCTAGCTTGGGAGGAGTGTGTTCCTTGCAGATGACAGAAACAAAAATTGTTTCTAGGCATGGAGGAGAGCACTCCTCGCAGTTTTTACAATTTTTTTTTCTTTCTCTAAATGCTTGGTGTGGCAGTTTAAATGAATATAAAAGTGATTTCTCACTCGTCTTGGCTCATTTTCGACTTGTTGAACAACAGAGGAGAGGAAAAAAAAATAGGAGAACAAGAGAGGAAATGGGTTTGAAGCTAGGGTTTTGAATTTTTATTCTGAGGTAAGTGGTTTTTAGCTCAAAATTCATGAAATCTTGTGTTTCTCTTTGAGTTGTTCATCATATGTGAATTTGAGATGATTTGGATGATGTTGGCAAATGGGTATAGATCTCGAAGTGTTCTAGATTTGTGGATTTTGATTGTTAATCATGTCCTTATGCATTTTAATGGTGGAATTAAGGTTTAAGCATGGAAACTAGCCAAGAAAATGTGTTTTTCATTGTGTGGTGAAAACGCTAATATTGTTGAAGCAACTAAGGGTTTTAAGTGTTTTAAATTTATGTTAAGATGTGTACAGTGTGCATTGATAATGGAAATTGGGATAAAGAGTGTAAATTGGCAGCTAGATGAGTTGGAGATATATAGTTTCTAGCTGATATATGTGGAACTTGGAATGAGGTTAGCAACCTGGTTAGGTGTAGGAATTTAAGTTATAACTTGTCTTGTAATTGAATTGATGTGCTAAAATGATAATGGGTGTATAATTTCCTTGTGGACAGGTCAGGAACACTATTTTGACTGGGTTGATAAATTGGTGATAGGGTGGCGCAGAGATCACAACATTTGTGAATATTTCTTACTTTGGTACTATTGTATGACATTTGTATAAGTATGAACTGTTTTGTGAAATGATAAGCATGTTATAGTATTATATGCATTGTTGATTTAAAATCATGAGATGATTTTATAAAATGGAGCATGTCTGTCTTTGGACTTACTTAAGTAGATCATGGATATGAGTAGCCTTCCTAATGGTTGAGTCCTTTGAGAACATACTCGCATGAGTTACCGATGAGTACTCATGGCCAGTACATTCCTATTTAGGACTTCTAGACACAAAAAGGGCTAGGATTGAAAAATGAGTAATTAAAGGATGGTGCACTCTTCATAAATGCATAATGAGGAGCTGACTCATTCAATTACTTAGGAGAGAGATGAATTGTGTGTGTTTTTCACTGGGAACCTCATTGTCTTGTTAATGAATGCATGATCATGATCAGTTAGACCTGACATGTATGTTATTTGTTCAAATTATTGCATAGGCTTCCGTTTTATTTGATAAATGTCATGTTTTATATTGGTGCATATATAATGTCATAGGTAAGAATATTCACTGAGCTTGTTGTAGCTCATTCTAAATTCTCAATCTTCTCAGATACAAAAATAAAAGGGAAGGAAAAGGCTCGTGAAGGATAGCCTACGCTCTTTGTTAATGTATGTATTTGAGAAAGTTGAAATAGAGACTTGTATTTTGTAATATGTACATATATCACTATATACTGTATATTACACTCACTTAGATGTTTAACTTGTGATATGTTAGAAGAATGGATACGTGATGATGAATTTAGCAAGTGTTGTGGATATGTGAAATGGTAGATTTTGATTTTGATAAAGTATGAATGGGATGTGTGCATATGAATGGTTATACAAGTTGAGGTATAATGACAAGTTAGGCTGACAGGATGTCAAATTTATCAGTGTATGACATGTCTGGTATTCTGTGTCGGTCGTGACATTACCTTAAGAAGGGGTTGCGACATTTAAAAATAGATTACATTTCACAAACATAAAAATTTACTCAATAGTTTTATATATACTTAAAATTAAACATGGTGAATTAGCTAACATATCATCAATAAAGTTAATTAAAAAAATATCTAAAGATATTTCAAAAACAATCATTAAGAAAAAAATGTGTTAAAATAAAAAAATACAATAAAATGATGAAATTTATAATAACCAATTGAATAAAATATTTAATAAACAATTAAAATAAGTAGCAATCAACTCATAAATTACAAAATATGTATTAATATAATAATAACCAATTAAATAAAATATTTAATAAACAACTAAAATAAGTAGCAATCAACTCATAAATTACAAATATATGTATTAAAAAAGGAAACATATAAGTAAAAAAGCTTACCTACCAAATGGATTTAAATGAACAAAATAATACATCATATGCCTTAATGATAAAACTAAAATTAATACATATTTAGTTTTTTTTTTTTTTCTACCAAGGTAGAATGAAGAAGAATATAGATATTTGAAAGTGAAAATGAAAGTTTTTGAATCTTTTGAATTTAAAAGAGAAGAAAAAGATTTCAAAATCAGTAGAATAAGTTAATTAATCATTGCTTAAGATTTGCGGAATGGGTGAGAATCTAGGGGTGGTAATTGGAGTCTAGACCCGTTGGTCCGATGTCATCCCGCCCGATTACAAGTGGGTATGAAAATTAGAATCTTGAAATTAGGACGGGTATGAAAATTTTGTGTTCATTTCTAAAAGCGGGCCTGGTTTAGAAGGAGAGGGAAAAAATGAGTACTCGGTTACCAGGGTAAAAATATAATTTTTTATATAACCTTATGATTTTTTACATTTACTTCATTTTTCAAATTTTTTACTTCATTTTCAGTTTTCTATATATATATAGAGAGAGAGAGGGAGAGAAAGTGTAAGAGAGCATGTATAGCTTGGGTAATTAGATATGTTATGTATAATTGTATTTTATATTTAAAAATAATATAAAAATAAAACATGGAAAAAAATGGACTAAAGCATACAATCATTTTTCTTAACCATACGAGTATGGATAAAAGACTTAATGTTTATTTCCGAAGCAGGCCTTGGTACAGGCACAATAAGTGTTCCGAAGTATAAAGAGTTGTTCGTACCATTATTTTGTCCGTACCCACAATTTTGCTACCCCTTTCTCAATAGGTACGTAGAGGTAAAATGCTTATCTTACCTCATCAATTTAATATTTGGTTTTTTTTTTTTTTTTTTTTGTAGAAACTGAATTCCAAAATCTCATATCATTGCTCTCATATAATTGATACATATTTCGTACATTTTTGTTTTGGATATATAAATCACAAATTCCAACACTACTGCGGCATTGTTGGAATTGGATACAAATCTATTCCATTATCTAATACTTTTTTCCTCTATGCAATATACTCTAATAAACTTTTAATGAAACAAGAAAATTAAAGAGGTCAGGCATATATTGCTAGGGGCCGGCCAATAATTGAAAGAAAATTGTTTAGTGCTTTTTCTTCGAGCCAGCCAAAACCAACTTGATGTCCTTGGCTATGGCTTGAGCATCCATTGACACACCAGCCAACCCTCTTCTTGCAAGCCCGGCACAATATAACCCATTTAAACCTTTCCAGTGATTTGGGAATTCCTTTTTGGGCATTCCCTCCTTGTTGAGCATGTAATCGTAATTCTGCATGTATATATGTTCATTAGTATTGAGATCTTTTAAAGTAAAACCCTAGTTACATTGTGAGATCTCACCATCATTAGTAAAATATTGGTACTAGTAAAGATCCTGGTTCATTCAGTATGAATTTAAACATATCTCTCTATATTTTTAATAGTCATTTGATAATCCATACGATACCTTAAGCCATTTGTTAGCTGCGCTTGTATAGCCAGTTGCGAACACAATGACGTCGAACTTATGCGTCTCACCATTGCTGAACTTGAAATTATTCCCTTCTTCTATGCTTATTAACTCTGGTAATACCTGTAATAAATTGTCGAGAGAGGTTGGAAAAGATGATGAAAATGCAAATAAAATAGTTATAATTAATCTCAAGGAATTAGCCTGGTACCGGCGGTGGTCTAATGTGTGGCTTAGTAAAAATGTGTTCTTAGAATTTATTTATTTATTTATTTTTAACAAGAATTCTTGGATTTATTTTGATAGATGAAATACAACGGATATTGACGACTATTAAAATAAGTGAAAAAATGAAATAGTTAATAATTAAACAAAGATCTCTATATCTATATATATACTCAACTCAACTTGTAATAAAAATGACAAAATTGAAAAATATCATTTTATGTTTTAAAATCAAAGACATGTAAAGGAAGAGACTATAAAAAAGACAAAAAAATCAAATTACAATAATACCTTTTATATTTAAAAACCATATTTTGAAATTAAAAATACCAGTAAGAATCACTATATAGCTTTTGTCATAATAATAAAAATACAGATACATATATTTACCTTGATTTCTCCTTTCTTAATTTTGTTGATGGTCCCAACATCTACAACGGGTGGTCTTCCTTGTGTGAGTTTTAGATGGAAAGGGCCCTCGGCAGGCTTGTAAATTCCATATTTTGTCAAATTCCCATACCACAATCTTGCAATCACAGTAATGAAACTATCAACAATAGAGACTGGGATGTATTTTACTAGCGTCATTTCAAAGCGCACCATCTCCTTAGTTAAAACATGAACCTGCATACACATATAAATACATTAACAATCAGCCCATGCATCATCAGCAACATACTCATTATATATAGAATAATAACAATAACGAGAGCATTTTCAATAACAACAATAATAAATTAAATAAATATACATTTCACCAAGTAAATAGTTTTATACTATCAAGTTAATTTCTATTATCAAATTTGTTAAAAAGCAGAAAATTTGTTTTTTAACTACGGTCTAAAAGTAACGTCCAACCAATTATGGGACCATCATATAAAATTCCATGGATACTTATGTATATATTTAAATCATTCAAAAAAAAAAAGTTTCATCAGTACTTACCGGGCTTCTAATAACAATGGACGTCCGAGCACCTGATTCACACAAATCAAAAGCAATCTCCATCCCTGAATTCCCAGACCCAACAACAACAACATCCTTCCCACTATACTCTCTCCCAGATTTATACTCTCTTGAATGAACAGCATCACCAACAAAACTCTCTATCCCAGGAATCCAAGGCACAAACCCTTCAGCATTTTCCCCACTGGCCACCACCAAGAACTCCGACACATAAACCTCCACCTCCCCGGACTCACCATTCTTCGCTTCCACACGCCATTTACAGGCGACCTTGTCATAGGACGCAGACTCGACAAGTCGATGGAACTTAGGTCGGATATTAAACTCCGATATGTAGTTATCTAAGTATTGAACGAAGGCGTCCTTCGGAATGTAAGTCGGGGCCGTTGGAGGAAAAGGCATGTGAGGAAGATGACAGAATTCTTTGGCGAGGTGGAGCTTTAAGCGATCGTAAGCGTGGAGCTTCCATAGAGAAGCATGGCAGTGTTCTTTCTCAAGAATCAGGTTGGGGATGGATAATTTGTTCAAGCATGCAGATGTTGCTAGACCTGAAGGACCTGCTCCTATTATCAATACTACTATTTCCTCCATGTATAACTATATATGTTACTATATAATATAAATTGTAGCTCTAGCAATAGCTAGCTTTGTTACAATTAATGTATTCTAGAGAAGTATAGAGTACTGTAAAATTGCTAGAGCTTTGGTAGTTCTAGCTGGTAAGAAGTTATAGCTAGGCTGATCTCTGCATGAATATGATTTGGTTTTGGTCAGGTTTTATATAATATATATTTATATACATGGAAAAGAATATTATGCAGATTTTTAAGAGATTTCGTAGATGGTATTTCCTATAATTGAAGATCAAAAGTGTGAGTAGGTATAAAGTTGATAGAAAATCTTATCATGGATTCACTCCAAATCTATCTCCTTTAATGTTTAGTGATTTCTACTTTTTTTTTTGGCGGGAAACATGACAATGTTTTAATTTGAAGAGATTAATCTAATTAACCTGATAAAAAATGTAATTAATACAAAAACTATGGAAAAATTTTATGTAGTATTCATTGATTATCTTTATGTTCATTATGGAATTTTATCTGCTTAGAGATGATTAATGCACTATAAATGAAAATGGTCGGATGCACAGTAACATTTTAATTGATTATATAATTGCCCACCTTTAATTAATTAATCCTATCATTGCTTGCTAACGATAGCTAGGTAGTATATATATATATGAAATTTATATTTATGTAGATCAATTGATGTCCACAAACTTTTATTTTACCATATCTATGAATGATTATTCAATTTTATATAATTAGATAGTTCCATTATGATGGGAAAGTACGTAGTATTTGGTAATAATATAAGTGCACCAAAACAATTCCAGCTATAGACGATTAGGTGAATTCCCCCTCGAAAAAAACCTATACGTGGTGAATGCACCTAATTAATATTTAACTTAATTACAAAGCATATCAATATTAGAAAAGATATATAAATTTAGGATTTATTTATGAATAGTTAGCGAATATGATCACGATGCCAAATATATATGTAGTATACCTAATAATCATAATTAAGTCGCTGGAATTGGTTTATCTTTCAAAAATTAGAATAAGAATCAGCTGGATAAATTACAATATTACATCAAATTCTATACATTTTAAATGCAATTTTTATTTTTTTTTATAGTAAAAATGTGATAATGGAAAAAAAAAAACCCTAAATGGATGAGCATGTATTGAACTCATTAAAGATTACAATTAAAATAAGTAAACTAATGTTTCAATCGTGCACATTTTGTTTTATGATTCATATGTTGTACCCTAGCTATTTTCAAATCAGAGACTAAACATAATTTTATTTTTTCAAAGAATCCTTGGGAAGTTGGGTAAATAGAATCAAGTTTTTTAATGCAGAAATGTAGTGAAAGATTTGGTAGGTGAGAAAGTATAAATTTTCTGAAGAAAATAGTTATTTTCTTAAGAAAATTCTATTTTTCATGAAAATTAGAATTTTCAATGTTTGGTTGGCAAAAAATATAAAGAAAAAAAGTTTTAAGAGATTTTTTGGGTCCACCATTTTTTCACCATAATTTTCTCGGGGGAGTGAAAAGAAAAAACTTTCTCATGAGAAAATGTCTTTAATCTAAATTTGAAAAAGTTATAGTTATTTAATTAAATAACTAACTAATAACCACTATGAGAAATTTTTTTCATGTCTAACCAAACAACTATGAGAAAATTTTCTCAAGAATTTTTTTTTAGCTACCAAACACACCTAAGACCCTGTTTGATTGGTGAGAAGTGTGCTATTTTCTCAAAAAAAATAAAAGATTTGTTTAAGAAAAAAGAAAAGTTGTGCCTTTGATTGTCATTATTTTCCCAACAAAAATTTTCTCAACCCCCCATGTTCTCACCTATAGAGATAAGAAAATTTAATGTTGTCACGAGCAAAAAATTTAGTATATCATCTTTTTTTTTTTACATCATAAGAGTGTGAACAAATATTTTCTTGTTACAATTAAACAAACACAAGAATTCTGGAAAAACTTGCTTGAGAAATTATTTCTTCAGAAAACTACATTTTTTTAGAAATTTTTTTTCAGCTATCAAACAGGGTTAAGGATCTATTTCATAGGTGAAAAAATTGTTATTTTCTCAAGAAAATAAAAGATTTTCTCGAGAAAATAAAAGATTTTCTCGAGAAAAGAAAAGAATTGTGTGTTTGATTATCAGAATTTTCTCAAGAAATTTTTTCTTAATCCCCTTATTTTTTCATTAAAATTTTCTTATGAGAGAATTCTTAGCATTAGTATTAACATTTTTATTCATAATCAATGATATTTTTTTTTTCTTTCTCTTTGCATCATATGAATATCAAAAAATATTTTCCCATTTACAATTAAACTACCATGAGAAAATTCTTTAGCAAAATTTGCTTAAGAAATTATTTCTCAAAAAAACTACATTTCTCAACTATCAAACAAACCCTAAGAAAATAAAATGTACTTAAAAAAAAAATGATAACTACTTAAAAGAGTTATTTGGTTTCTTTCCATAAACATTACTAGTAGAAATATACTATACAAAACATAAGCCTGTTTTTTTTCTTTCTTTTTTTGGAAAGGATTCTCTCTCATAATAAGTCTTTTTATATAGAAAAACTCATGTATAAACTCATTTATCATTGGTAAGCCTCCACTTTTTCATGGTTGCCTTATGTAATTATCTTGGGGAATCTTCAGACTTCACTGCCACAGGGACGCGGCTGTAGACACCTTTTTTTTACTACAAGAAATAGGAGAATTAGGTCTGTTGTGTCCACTTATAGCTAGTACTGAGACGTTCACTTGTAGTTAAAAGTTTGTAGTCAACTCTCCTCTTTCTTGTAGTGATTGTTGTATGATGATTAAAGTAGCTGAAGTTGAAACTGTAAGTTGTAGTTCTCATTTTTTTTTTTCCAAAAGAAAATCCCCTCCCATTTAATTATTTATAAATTTACTTTAAACTCAGTTCAATTAAGCCTCTTTTCTAATTATATGAGGTCGACTACATAAATTCACTTCCTCTCCACTTTAGTCTATCAACGGCAAATTACAATAAGTTATGTTTCTTAAATATCTTTGTGAGTGCATTTTTGCGGCAGGTGCGTGTCTCCCTTTTTGTCCTTCCGTCCCTCTTTCCTTTTTTTTATTTTTTTTTCTTTTATTTCTATTTTTAATGAAAAACAAAACGCAGCTTCCTTCTCAATATAAAATAGCTTTTCCTTTCAAAAACTGCTTCTTTCTTCTATACAGTTCTTTCTTTTACACGGTCTTGTTATTTCACTCTTTTATATTATTCCTCTTCTTCTTGGTATTTTTCATTAAAAATTTCAGTAAGCTTTGTGATTTTTTCATCGTGTCTACAATGTATTTATTTTCAAAGATTTTTCCCCTTTGGTAAAAAAAAATATATCCCTAACTTGTTATCTCAATTGAATATTTTTTTTGTTGTTGCGGATGAATATTTCAAATACAAATAAATCAACTATTAATGTTCAAGGTATGTTTTTAATCTTATTTTATTTTATATTATTATTAAATAGAAATGCGTGTATGTTTTATTAGGTTAGGTTTCATCTTACATTGATTTAGAATTTGATTAATTTTAAATAGTTTTAATATTGCTATATTTTGCTTCGTAGAAATTGTAATCAATGATAAGGATTTTGGTATTGAAGATGTAGAAGTTACCTCAATTGACCAAGAGAATGAAAACAATGTTAAGCTCTGTCGAGTGGTAATAATCAATTAGAAAGTCGTAATGAAAGTGAAACTATTGATCAAAGGTGCCCAAGGATTGGTATGATCTTTAACAATGTAAACGAAGCATATATATTTTATAATGACTATGCTAAAAAAATTGGTTTTAGCATAAAAAAGAGAAGAACAAATAAATGTCGTAAGGATGCTGAAAAAATAAGACTTCAAAGATTGTGTTGCTCATGTGAAGGTGAATTTTGTAAGAAGAACACTCCACAAAAAAGAAAAGAAAAGAAAAGATTTGGATGTAAAGCAATGTTTGAGGTTGGAATTATAGATGATGATAAATATAGATTGAATAAATTTGAGCTAGAATATAATCATGAGCTAGTTCTACCTGATAGAACACATCTTTTGAGATTTCAAAGAAAGATAATTTTTTCCCAAGCAAACATTATTAAGAAAATGCATACATCGGGAATGTAGTCATCAGAAATATTTTCTTATATGTCTGCTGAAGCTGAAGGGGTACAAAATCTTAATTTTATTAAGGCTGATTGCGATAATCCTATACAGAAGATACGAGTTGAGATATTGAAAAAATGAGATGTAGAATGCCTTTATGATTATTTCAAAATGAAGAAACAACAGAACAAACATTATTTTTACACCTTTAGAAGAACTGATGATAATGAGTTATCAAGTGTTTTCTTCTGTGATGCAAAATCAAGGCATGATTATGCTTTATTTGGTGATGTCATTTCTTTTGACCCTACTTTTAAAACAAATAATTATAATTTGGTTTGTGCCCCTATTGTTGGTATTAATAATCATGGGCAAACTATACTTTTTGGATGCAGTTTGATAGATGGTGAGAACCCTAATGCTATAATTTGGTTATTCAATACCTTTTTGGAAGCTATGGAAGGGAAGAAACCAATTTCTATATTCATAGATCAATCTCAAGCTATTGCACAAGGAATAAATACGGTATTTCCTAAGCTCATCATGGTTTATGTTTATGGCATATTCACCAAAATGCCATTAAGCACTTGTCAAAGGTTTTTACTAATTATAAATCATTTTCTCAACAACTAAATTGGTGTATATATATAATGTTGAGACAGTTGAGGAATTTGAAGTGAGTTGGAATGATCTGCTTGACAATTTTGGGCTGAGAAATAATGAATGGTTGAAATGAATATATGATTTACGCCACAAATGGTCTCAAGCATTCGCCCGTAGTCATTTTTGTGCTGGCTTAACTACTACACAATGCAATGAAAGTACGAACAAGTTTTTGAAAGAATATTTTGGTAGAAAACTTATTTTAAGAGAGTTTGTAGATCAGTATGATAAAGCAATGACTAGTCGGCGTGAAGAGGAACGAAAACAACAAAACAAGACTCATCAAAGTACCCTCAACTCATAACAAATTGGCTAGTGGAAAAGGAAACAACTACAAAATACACAAAGAAGATTTTTTATGAATTTCAAGCTGAATGGAAGGAAGTTTTAAACTTGAAACTAGAACTTCAAATAGATGATGGAATAGTCCGTACCTACAAAGTTCGGGATAATTATAACAACAGAAGAGTTCGAAAATTGGAGTACTACCTTTTAGAACAATTTGTGAGATGTTCTTGTAGAAAATTTGAATTTGATGGTATACTTTGTTCTCACGACATGAAATTATTTGATGAATTGAAATTTGCAAGTTTGCCATTGAAGTATTATTTAAAGAGGTGGACAAGAGATATTGTGGATCAAATTGTTTACGATGAACATGGGGAAGTAACTCCGAGTGATATTCATCCTACAACTACAACTAGTTATAGTAGATTGTCACATATATCACAAAGAATTATTACATTGGGTGGAATTTTTGATGACATAACAAGCTTAGCTGGAAAAAAAATGTTGGATTTAGAAGTGGAACTGAAATCTTATGCAGAAATGAAAAGTGTAGAATGCATGTCTAGAAAGAATAACAATGATCAACAAGAAAATATAGTTGATTTGAGTGAAGATGAACAGCTACCACAAGCTCCAAAAGTGAAACGACAGCGTGGTCAATCTAAACAAAAAATGAAGAGTTTCTTGGAGACTAAAAAATTCAAAAAGCGGGTCTCAGCTAAAGAAAGAGGTATGTTAGAATTTATTGTTTAAATAATAAATTCTTTTATAGACAAGTTTTGGTAAAATATAATTAATTATGTTGAATACAATTTTGCAGGTGCTAATAGCCAAAGTACAACTCAAGTCATCCAAGAATCATCAAACATGAATCATTTGCCTCAGGTAACTATGAATAATATGTATAAAAAACTTTATTACAAAATTGAGGATTATAATATTACTTGTTTATTTGATATTTTTAGGGGTCATTTTCTTTTACAACACAACTAATGTACATCGAAACCCCTACTCAAATGCTTTCATCTCAAGGTATGATTTTGTATATATATATATATATATATATATATATATATATATATATATATTGATAATATATTTTATAGAATATTATATATAGTTCAAAAATATTTTTACAGGGTGCGTGTGGTTCGAATATTTTGGCTCCTATAATACTTCAATTACCCTATAGTCAAAGTTTAAATCAAATGCAACAATGGCAAGGAGTACTACCAAGTCTGTCACGACGCCCCTGATGTAGGCTGACATCATGACCGGCACAGTGTACTATACACTGTACATACTCATATACAATATACAATACATTGTCAGCCTCAACGGACATTCACAATAATTCCCAAAAATTTTAGTAATTTTGACAGCACCGCCCCATAAAATGGACAATTCACATTTTTTTTCCTGATATACCACAAATCAAATCCAATATATATATATATAGTATATAATCATTCTATTCATTCCACAAATCAAATATATATATGATCATCTCATTTCATCATCACAAATATTGTATAACCCAAAATATCAAATCAAAATCCATGTTTTCTTACAACCCATATATGTGATAATATCGATATGTAGGATGTGATATATATTCATTTGAAAATAAAGAAAATATAATTCATTTCCTTCGCATACACGTACATTAACAAAATAAGAATCTAAATCACGTATCTACTCTCGTGTTTTTCCTTTTAACTCTCTACCTGAAATATTGAAGGAAATGGAGTGAGCAAACAACAGCTCAGTGAATATATTTCTTAATATGACAACTATATGCATTTAGGGAATATGACATTTAAAATCATTTCAAACAATTATTAAACGCATGCATCATTCAACGAATATATTCTACAATTCAAGAACATAAATGTCACACCCCGCCCGGACGCGCCTAAACCGGTGGTACACTCGCGGACGGGGCGCGCATTTGGAACAATAACAATGGTAACAACAGAGTGCGCAGCGGAAATACAATATACACAGTATAAATCTGATTTCATTTAATTCAGAATACTTTTGTACATAAAATGGTCAAGGGAACATACTCCCAAAATCCCCAATGAATTAAACAAAGGGTATAAAATGTGGGCCCCATAATATGCGCCAAGTCCACCCTAATTTCCTGTGAAAGATTGGATAATAATGGAGTGAGCTTAACACGCTCAGTGGGTAAATAGTGCATGAGTATAACAATTAATAAAGCATACTTCAATATCAAATATCTTAAATACACATGTGAGCATCATAATCAATCAATATGAATGTATGCATGACACCGTCTCGTAATGGTTTGATGAACGTACATCGCCTGAATTCACGTACAGGAACGATGCTCTGGATTCACGTACTGAAGTCCCTCCCCGGGTGTAGCCGGGTTCTCATGTACGTCCCTCTCCAGAGAAATGTAATGAATAGCGAGCAATGCTCCTAACTATTCTATGAGTCATAAACCATATACGTCCCTAGGTGGTGATATGTATGATGCCAATGCATGAACTGGTCTAGTCTTTTCTTGTCATTTAGACTGAGTTTGGCAACGTCTGGTGATCCTTATCAGGGTTGATATCACGACGTGCAAGATTAGGACATTCAGTATTACTGTATAAGCTGATAGCTTTCAATAAGACCAACTAGATCAGTCCCCAGTTGAGAGGTGAGACACAAGGTCTGCTTAAATACCAATCGCCTAGAGCAGCCCGCTGCCTCCCGTTCACTATTTAAAGTTACTGAGGACAAGACCGAGTCTAGTTGAGTCAGATTGACCACAAATCCGACATTATAACTGTCACACCCTGGGTTGCACAGCATGCCCCCTACCCAGGTGTGGGCGCACCCCCTCGGGGCAAACGCCTCAGCCATTATGAATCCATAATATTGTCCTATCGCCATGTAGCAACCCAACCGCAGCTGGTCTACATCGAAACGATTATTTGTCTGCCGCTATTCATGAATAGTGCAGGGCCTCCCCCAGAATCGAACTCGAGACCTCCCTTAAGGAATCTAATTTCGCATTCTGAGTAGCCACTGAACCATACATAAGGCCTTTTTGCCACGCCCCGGCCGCAGCCGCGAGCGCGGGCGCGTCACACGGCTGAGGTCGTGGTGGTGCGCCCGCGCTCGCGGCTGCGGCCGGGGCGTGACAATAACAGTGCAATACATGAATTCCAAATATACAGGCATAAGTGCGGCAATATAAACAGTATATGACATAATGCAGTGTAAATGAATAGTAGATATAATAATAATTGAATGTAAACTTTAATAAAAGTTATGAAACACGCAAACCTATGTTTCATTCCCCACCTTCAGATAAAAACTTCTTGTTTCAGATCTGACGCTTTCCTCCGGACAGAACTTCGTTGCACCGCACCGAGAGTCTCGGACAGAGAGTCTCAAAAACTAAAAACTTAGAATGCATGGAAAGGAGAAGAAAATCACAAGAGAAGGTGATTTGGTGTGAGGAATGAGAAATGAGGAGGGTTCCTTATCTTGGGATTTTTTGCGCCTGAACGTTCTGGCACGCGCCTGAACGTTCTGTTATGCGCCTGAACGTTCTGGCATGCGCCTGTACGTTCTAGCATGCGCCTGAATGTTCTGTCATGCGCCTGAACGTTCTGGCATGCATTGCGCCTGAACGTTCAGGCGTTGCCCAAATAGTAATTTTTTTTTTGTGAAATACAGGGTATTACACTCTACCCCCCTTAAAGTGATTTCGCCCTAGAAATCAAGTCAAGTAATGATGAGGGTTATCGGCTTGAGAAGTAGCCACAGGTTGATAAGGAGGCCACTGCATGTGTGCATCACTATATCCATTGATATTATTTTCAGACATCGGCGTAGTTATTGAAGTGAAACAATGGATCAAGATAGGTGTAAACAATGTTTCATCCTGTGATTGATAAGTGAAAATAATACAATGTATCACATCATCAGTTGGTACTAGAAAACAATTCAAGGTATTTCTGTTTAATTGTTGCTTCTAGTTCCCATGTTGCTTCTTCTACGCCGTGGTGATCCCAGAGCACTTTCACAAGTGGTATGCTACGTCGCCGTAGTTCTTGAGTTTTTCTATCTAAAATCTGGATTGCTTTCTCCTGATACGTATTTCCTTCCTCAACCCGAACCTCGATCTAAGGGATGACATGCGAAGGATCAGGACGATACTTGCGAAGCATAAATACGTGAAAAACGTCATGAACCTTAGGCATGGACGATGGAAGGGACAGACGATAAGCAAGTTTGCCAATACATTCAATGATATGAAATGGACCGATATATCGCGGGGAGAGCTTGCCTTTGATCCCAAAGCGTTTGACACCTCTTGTGGGCTGGACTTTCAGAAAAACAAAGTTGCCCTTATCAAATTCTAGAGGTTGTCTCCGCTTGTCAGCATAGCTCTTCTGGCGACTTTGTGCAACACGAAGTCGTTCCTTTACTAGTGATCTTCTCGGAAGTCTCTTGAACTAGTTCAGGGCCTAACTGCAGTCGATCTGCCATATCTAACCAGCATATCGGAGATCTGTAAGGCCGACCATAAAGAGCCTCTTATGGTGCCATGCCGATACTAGTTTGGTAGCTGTTGTTGTATGCAAACTCAGCTAGATACAAATACTTTTCTCATCCATCATTAAAGTCCAAAATGCAGCATCGTAACATGTCTTCTAAGATTTGGATAAGCCGCTCTGACTGCCCATCAGTCTGAGGGTGGAAGGTTGTGCTTATAGTGATCCTAGAACCCATTCTACTCTGGAAGCTTTTCCAAAAGTTTTATATGAATCAAGGGTCTCGATCAGAGACGATCTTGAGTGGTATGCCATGAAGGCGTACGATCTCTCTTTCATATAGTTCTGCAAGTTTGGCGGGATTATCCGTGAACTTTATTGGCAAGAAGTGTGCAGACTTTGTAAGTTTGTTAATGATAACCCATACATCATCTTACCCTTTATTGTTGCGAGGTAAGGACGTGACAAAATCCATTGCGATGTTCTCCCATTTCCATTCTCCAATAGGTAACGGTTGGAGAAGTCTAGAGGGAAGTTTTCGTTCTGCCTTAACTTTCTGGCAAACGAGACATCGAGCAACGAAGTCTACAATTTCCTTCTTCATTCCAGAAAACCAGAATTGTCGCTTGACATCCTTGTACATATTGTCACCCCCAGGATGCATAGCGTACCTCGAACAGTGCATCTCAGTAAGCACTTCTTTACGAACCTTAGGATCGTTCGGTAGGCAGAGACGTTTTTTTATAGAAAACAGTGTCGTCTCCAGAGACCGACCAATGAGGAAGGTCCTGGCCGCTGAGTAGAAGGTCTCGTTTCTCCATTAACATGGGGTCATTGGCTTGAGCGGCTGAAATCTTTCAAACGAGCTCAGAGTTGACTGATAATTGCTTGAGTCGTGGTCTTGGTCCTTCTACGTTCAGCTGTAGGTTAAAGTTCTCCAACTTTGTAGCCAACTTTCTCATTTCGTAGTTAAGAGTGCAAGCAACATAAGATTTTCTACTCAGGGCATCGGCCACAACATTAGCCTTTCCGGGATGGTACTGGAGTTGAAAGTCATAATCTTTCAAGAATTTCAACCATCGTCTTTGGCGGAGGTTTAGGTCTCTCTGAGTGTATATGTACTTAAGACTCTTGTGATCCAAGAAGACCTCAAATCGTTCACCGTATATGTAATGACGCCATAACTTCAGTGCAAATACGACAGCTGCAAGTTCCAAGTCATGTGTTGGGTAATTACCCTCATGAATCTTCAATTGTCTGGATGCATATGCAACCACTTGGCCTTCTTGCATTAACACGACACCTAAGCCGTGGAGAGAGGCGTCGTGTATAATAAAAATCCAAATGCATTTCATGGAGTGATAAGTACAGGTGCTATCGTGAGGCGTTTCTTCAATTCCTGAAATGATGCTTCACAGGCAGGATTTCAGATAAATCGCACGTCTTTTCGAGTGAGCTTGGTTATAGGTTCAACAATCTTTGAGAAGTCCTTGATGAAGCGTCTGTAATAGCCAGCCAAACCAAGAAAACTCATAATCTGAGTAACAGTGGTAGGCTGCTTCCAGTTTAAAACTGCTTCAACCTTAGAAGGATCTACCTCAATGCCATTGCCTGAAACCACATGGCCGAGGAATTGAACTCTCTTTGCCCAAAATTCGCACTTACTCAACTTTGCATACAGTTGGTGGCTTCTCAAGGTCTGGAGGACTATCTTCAAATGTATTTTATGGTCTTCCTCGGTTGAGGAATATATCAAGATGTCGTCCACAAAAACCACCACAAAGCGGTCTAAGTATAACCTGAATATGCGATTCATCAAATCCATGAATGCAATAGGTGCATTCATGGATTTGATGGTGACGTTATTCAACTTGCGATAATCGATGCAAAGTCGTAACAAACCATCCTTTTTGCGAACAAATAGAACTGGAGCGCCCCAGGGTGATGAACTCTTTCAAATGAAGCCATTACTCTCTAATTCCTTAAGTTGTTTGTCTAATTCGACCAGTTCGACATTTGACATTCTGTATGGTGGAATTGAGATAGGCCCTATCCCAGGTATGAGGTTGATCTCAAAATCGAATTCCCTAACTGGAGTAGACAAGGAAGGTCATTAAGAAAAACTGTTGGGAATTCAGATATGATTGGAACATCATGTACTTCGAGAGGGTATAGTGCTGGTGAGTTGGTTTCTTTGACAAGGGATAGAGCTCGAAGTTGTGCCTTGAGAAGGGCAACTGTTGATTTGTGTATCCATTGCCTCGTTCCCTGAAGCTTGACCAACTCTTCTGTAGGCAAGGTTAACTGAACTTGCTTCTTCATACATTCAATTTTTGCATTCAGTGGTGTTAGCCAGTCCATGCCAAGGATGATGTCGAAGTCTTCAAAATCCATCACAAAAATATCGGCATATATTATATGTTTTGACATTCGAAGCTCACATCGAGAACACTGCAAGTTGGCGTCAGCACCAGATCCGAACGGTGATGTGACATGGAGTGTGATGTTTGTGGGTTCAGGATGTAGGCCTAAATGTCTTACCAATGCTGATGATATAAAAGAATGCGTAGCACCTGAATCAAACAAAACATGCACCATTGTATTGAACAAAGATACCTTCGACTACATTATTGTCTAGGAGGGGTTGTTGAGCGATGGCATATGCTCTGCCCTGATTCCTTTGACCCTAGTTCCGTTGGTTCTGCCTGGGTTGGGCATTAGCAGCAGGTGGTGCTTGTTGGATTGGAACAACGGAAATAAGTTGCTGAAGGTGTGGACAGGCATATCTTACAGGGCCTTTCTGGCCTCAGTTGAAACAAGTCGGCCTGTACTGCTGATTGTTTTGTTGGCCATTCTGATTATTCTGCTGGCCTAGCTGATTGTGGTGCCGACCACCACCTCTGCCATTGCCGTTCCTACGGCCACCTCTTCCATAACGACCTCCACGGCCATGATTTCGGAAACCTTGATGGTGAGGGTTAGAAGGTTCAGCCGCAGGTGTTGTGGACTCATTCTGCGAAACCGGGGCTGGGAGGGCTGGGTTTGGATTGTAGTAGGGCTTCTTCTTGTTGCCCTGTTGCAAGCCTTGTGAGGAAAACGTTGCAGGCCGTTTGCCCTTATTCATTTGGTGTTCCCGTAAGATAGTCTCATGTTCAAAGCTGATGGCCCTGTCAACAACCTCCTTGTAAATCTTGAGTTCCAAGATCGACAAGGCGTGTCGAATGTCATGGCGAAGACCATTATAAAATTTCTCAGTCTTATCTCGCTCCGTTGAGATGGTGGAGAGAGAGTAGACTGATAATTCTTTGAATTTTCCAGCATATTCTCTGACGGTCATGGTGCCCTGATATAACTTAGCAAATTCCTGGCGCTTCTGCTTTGTCACCGCACTGGGAAGATACTCATCAATAAACATTGACTCAAACTGTTGCCAAGTCATATCTGCTATATTGACCCTTGGGTCTTCTTTCACTGTGATCCACCATGTGTTTGGGGCACCAACAAGTTGGTAGGTTGCTAGTGGAATTTTGCGAGTCTCATCGACTCCCATTGCATCAAGAGCCTTCTTTGACTCATCCAGCCACTTTTGCACCTCATCAGCTTCAATGGTGCCAGCGAAAGTAAGAGGTTGTAATCGCTTGTATTTAGTAATCTGATCGGTTTGAGCTTCCGACCCAATTTTTACAGGTGTTTGAACCATGGCCACCTGACTGGGCGGTCTCACGAACGACCGTTTGAACAGTAACTTTTATTGCTTCAATAAACCCGGCGAAGAAGGTTTCCATGTTCGAAGGCATGACAAAGGGTGCAGGTGGGGGTGGTATTGCCTGCCCAGATGTAGTGGCAGTGTTGGGTGTGGCCTGTGCTGTTGTCGGAGGCGTTGGTTCCTGAATCTCAGGAGGTGCCTCCACTGCAGGACGAACAGTACGTGGCCTTCCTCTCTTCCTGGTTTGCATTTTCTCACTGGCAAGGATAAAAGAAAACCAAGATTAAGAAACTGTAGCCAAGTATAATGTTATAGTATGCTCAGCAACAAGTTCGAGAGTACTGCAATATTAAAATCACCTATTTTTCTAAGTATAGTGTAAGGTTTTTGTTGAGGAATCAAAGAATCTTATATATCTCGTATGTTTGGCCAAGGTGTAAAAACAAGGTTAGAATGTGTATATAATAAGTAGAAAACTTTGCAAGTATTTAAAATGATTTGGTTCTGGTTGTTTGTGAACATACATATATATTGCATTGAAAATCCATACGAGTCATAAGAATTCTAAGATTTGTCTCGGTAAATATCCTGATCTAACGTTCTATCGTAATCTTATGTATTCAGACGCTTACTCTTAGTCTTTTCGATTATTATCCAAGTTCATGTGTCCCATACCACATGAATTTAGTAATAAGGGTGTCAACCAAGTTAAGTTGTATGAACACGGTCTCTAAAAACATTGGCTGAATAGAAGTTCACCAATAGTATCTTCCAAGTTTACTCGTCTCATACCGTGTAAACTTAGTGATAATGTTAATAATGCAACCTTTTCCAAATGTTTCTTGTCACACAAGGTCATGGGTTTTCTTATTTCCACATTTTATTTAGTATCCTTCAATTTTGTTGTGTCCCATACCACTCCAAAGTTAGTGATACAAAAGAAAGAATGGTTGTAAGTCGGCCCACCAAAGATAGTCTTTAAACAAAACAATTTCGTTCATATATATCAAAGAAAGTTTACAATGCCAGTAATTAATTGTGACTTTCTTGTCTACTACTGCTCCTTCGAGATCTACTGCTACGTAGAGAACGACTACTAACAGAAGGCTGAGAGTTTGCATGCTCTGCGTCGGAGTTTTGCAAACGAGTTAATATATTAGTGTGGCTCTCTTTCAGTGCAGCAATATTGGATGCCATTTCATCTAACCGTTCAAGTAGGTTAGTCGGTTGTCTCATTGGTGGTTGATGGGTCATTTGTCCCGTAGGTGAAGGGTAGGCCATAGACATTGGGGGAAAGTATTGGTTCATAGGTGGAAGGTAGTTGTTTTGATTGTGCGGGGATCCCCTAACTGGAACCCCTTGGATATTTGGATTTATTTGTGGTGAAAAAGTTTGAAACAATAGGCTTATTAGGATGTTGTGTCCTCCAAGATTTGGTGACGCCCAATATTGTTGTTGTTGGTTCACAACAACTTGTGGAACTGGCTGATACTGTACCGTAGGAGTTGGAAGTCTTTGGTACGAAGTGGTGCCTTGAGTTGGCACGTTCCAAGTTGGTGGATTTGCTTGCGTACCTTGTCTATCATGACTTTGTGTAGGTTGATTTAGTGTGGCATATAACTCTTCGTCAGTGAATGGTCGATCGGTTGGATCGCTATTCAGGGTTGGGTCTGATGTAGGATTTGGATTTGAATCATTATTTGGGCTTTCTTGGACGGGCATCTTGCGTCGACTTTTGCGAAGGCAACGCCCATGCTGATCTCTCCTTCTTTCGGCATTTCTTATCGTCGTGCCGAATACATCTTCGTCAGTTACCCCTCCATTTGTGCCATATGTTTTGAAGATAGAGAATGTTGTAACTGGTTCAGTGATGAGCTTTGACGTTCCATCGAAAGTGGCGACGTTTGCCTCAGATAGTATCCTCATAATCAAGACTTCGTAGCCGAGGAATTCTTTTCTTAAAGGGTGTTGTATCACCTTCAACATTTGTTGGATAATAATGTGAGGTAGGGAGACCGTAATTTTCTTCTCTATGCAGTATAACATAAGAAGTTGAGCCCTTGACATAGTGCCTCTAGTCCCCATTTCTGGCAAGATGTTGTCGTATACAATCTTTCCGAGGCCGGCAAGAGATGGCTCGTTGGCGAGGGAATTGAACAATTGTTCATTAGATTCTGCGATCTCTGCAACTGTCTGGGGTTCATGTGGATCAATAATCCTCTCCTTAATCGGAATCTCCAAAAGGCGAGCAATAATCTCGATATTGATAGGAATTTTCGTTCCCATGATTGTTGTCTCCAAATTAGGGCTGATCTCATATCCGTGAAGTCCTACGTAATTCATGGCTTCATAGAAGGATCTGACCAAGTTGTAAGAGACTTGACCCTCGACTTTGGTTATATTTAACCAATCCAATGTTGCGAGTTTGTCATGAAGGATAGGGCGGAGGCAGAGATCTCTATTTTTGATGCTCCTCATAGTCATAACCTCTCTTTTGGACAATTCCGTTAGTCTAGTGGGAATTGGTTCCCTGCTAGTGGAAGTTGTTCCTTCCCTTGAGGCCATTCTTTTGCTGAAAGAAAAATAAATTTGTGTGAAAGACACAAAATATATTCTTAACATTTTTAAGATTTATGCCTTGTCTGCTAGACATTATTTTCGAGTTTTCTTTTGATGTTTATGCCATCATGAAAATTTCTTCATTAGTGATTTGATGTATATATGTCGTATTCACATATGAATGTATAGACATATGTAATCATAACTATATATAGTTTCCAAAAATCAACTATTTGAAATATGCATATATGTCGTATTCACATATGAATGTATAGACATATTTAATCATAACTATATATATAGTTTCCAAAAATCAACTATATATATATATTTGAAATTAAACTATATAAAATCATATATAGTTGTTTTTAATCCAAATCTTAACTATATATATAATTCATATATATATAGTTCTAGATATATCAAATAAGAATTTTTTTCAATTTTTTTTTTTTTTTTTACATTCCTCATATACACTAAGGTATATAGATATATATATTCAATTATAACTACACATATAGTTTCTAATAAATCATGACTATATGTATATTTAAATCAAACTATATAAAAATCATATAGTTTTCTAGATATATATTTAATACAAATCTTAACTATATATAATTCATATATATATATAGTTCTAAAGATATATATATCTAGTGAAATTTTTCTTTTCTTAATTAGGTGGACTTGGGCGGGCCGTGGACCGTACTCTCTGATACCATTATATGTCACACCCCGCCCGGACGCGCCTAAACCGGCGGTACACTCGCGGACGGGGGGCGCATTTGGAACAATAACAATGGTAACAACAGAGTGCGCAGCGGAAATACAGTATACACAGTACAAATCTGATTTCATTTAATTCAAAATACTTTTGTACATAAAATGGTCAAGGGAACATACTCCCAAAATCCTCAAGGAATTAAACAAAGGGTATAAAATGTGGGCCCCATAACCTGTACCCAGTCCACCCTAATTTCTTGTGAAAGATTGGATAATAATGGAGTGAGCTTAATGCGCTCCGTGGGTAAATAGTGCATAAGTATAACAATTAATAAAGCATACTTCAATATCAAATATCTTAAATACACATGTGAGCATCATAATCAATCAATATTAATGTATGCATGACACCGTCTCGTAATGGTTTGATGAACGTACATCGCCTGAATTCACGTACAGGAACGATGCTCTGGATTCACGTACTGATGTCCCTTCCCGGGTGTAGCCGGGTTCTCATGTACGTCCCTCTCCAGAGAAATGTAATGAATAGCGAGCAATGCTCCTAACTATTCTATGAGTCATAAACTATATACGTCCCTAGGTGGTGATATGTATGATGCAATGCATGAACTGGTCTAGTCTTTTCTTGTCATTTAGACTGACTTTGGCAACGTCTGGTGATCCTTATCAGGGTTGGTATCACTACGTGCAAGATTAGGACATTCAGTATTACTGTATAAGCTGATAGCTTTCAATAAAACCAACTAGATCAGTCCCCAGTTGAGAGGTGAGACACAAGGTCTGCTTAAATACCAATCGCCTAGAGCAGTCCGCTGCCTCCCGTTCACTATTTAAAGTTACTGAGGACAAGACCGAGTCTAGTTGAGTCAGATTGACCACAAATCCGACATTATAATAGTGCAATACATGAATTCCAAATATACAGGCATAAGTGCGGCAATATAAACAGTATATGACATAATGAAGTGTAAATGAATAGTAGACATAATAATAATTGAATGTAAACTTTAATAAAAGTTATGAAACACGCAAACCTATGTTTCGTTCCCCACCTTCAGATAAAAATTTCCTGTTTCAGATCTGACGCTTTCCTCCGGACAGAACTTCGTTGCACCGCACCGAGAGTCCCGGACAGAGAGTCTCAAAAACTAAAAACTTAGAATGCGTGGAAAGGAGAGGAAAATCACAAGAGAAGGTGATTTGGTTTGAGGAATGAGAAATGAGGAGGGTTCCTTATATAGAGATTTTTTGCGCCTGAACGTTCTGGCATACGCCTGAACGTTCTGCAAGTATTGCGCGTGAACTTTCATACATTTATGGGGCCCACATTTTATACCCAACTGGAGAAGAAAAAAAATAAACGGACAAACCCACGTAATCATCACTTTATACATTTATGTCAAAGTAATTAATTAGCCTGGATTATTTCATCTTCATTGTCACAAGTAAAATAATATTTCATCTCATGCATGCATGATCCAACTACTTGATACAAGCTGGCCGGACGGCATCCATGTGCCTAACTCGTAACTAATTATTAATAATGAACTTCATATACTAGTAGAGTTGAGCAAAAATGCTTGTGATTTCTTCTCATAATAATACCCATTAGAAGAAGAAGCATCAGCAGAGAAGATCATAACTCCATTCACTCCAAACCCATTCTCCTCCAACAATTCCAAAGCTTCAAAAAAAGCATCCCCTTGTATCCCTCTCCCATCAACTTCATAACTAGGCAACAACTTCTCCTTATCAAACTCACTCCCCCTAAACTTAAAAGCCTTCAAATACCCTTGAGGAGTCCTTACTCTATCAGTATAAAACTGATAGTTAACATAATCGATCACATCTCCATAACCGCTATACAATTCAATATAAGCTTGTGCAGTGTTGTGAAATGGTGCAATGGTGGCCACTGTAATAACACTTTGGTTCTTCAATAGTGTGATGAGTTCTCCAATGCAGTACGCGAAGGTTGAGTTGCTGCGGGGAAAGTTCTCGTAGTCTATGTCGATGCCGTCAAGATGGTAAGTTTCGGTGAGAGACCGAAGGGACGAGAAGGCGTTGGAGATCCAAGCTTGTGGGTCGGACGGGTTGTACCAACGGAGGACTTTGTTGCCGAGGCTCCAGCCGGAGAGGCTGGCTAGGGCTTTGAGGTTGGGATGTTTTTGTTTGATGAATGCAACTGAGTGTGGTGTTAGGGTTGAAGCCCAGTATGGAGAGAAGATGCCGTTTTGGGGCTTGCCGGAGGGGTTGGCATCAATGGCGAAGCTGAGGATGAAGTGGAAATCAATGGCATCTGAAACTGGGACAGGGTTGAAGGTGACCGGTACTCCTGTGGCTCCTATGTACTCCATCATCACCTTGCCCTCTGCTCACATATATGAAAAATGATGTTTAATTAGTGTGATGTTAACATTTGCAGGTTGACAAAGGGTGTTACTACTACCAAGGCAAAGATGGGTTTATGATTGATATTTTTAGTTGACCTTAGTACATCATTAATGAATTATCTCCGATCATGCGTCTTCATATCATTCAATGCATTCCAATTATACATGGATAAAAATGTTTATATTAATATCAGGACTTTAAATGTCAATTTAGTATTTTCCAAAAATACCGCATAATTTAAGAGAAGATAAAAAATATGATAAATTATATATTATAAGTAATTACCATTAATAGAGTAATATATGATTGAAGTATGCAATTAGTTTGGTTATAGTTAGTATGGATTAAGTAGATGATGAACAATATTACTAAATAAGAAAGCGAAGTCGTGTACAATAGCATTGATTGTATGTGACTACCATATATAACTTTTGGCAAAAAAGGGCACCCTCTTCTATATTGCACATCTCACGTCCCTCTTAGATTATGTCTAGTCATGCCCTGACATGTAATATATGACTTAGATTTGTTGGAATCAAATTCTGATGTGCAATTTAAAGAAGAAAAATATTTAAGCAACACGTGTCACATAATTTAAGACAATTTAATAATATATAAAAATAATGTACGTTATAAATGGACAATTTAAATATCAATGTAGCAGTACTCTTTAAAGCAATACTAGGCATTCCGGGACATAATAGGATTATGAATAGCAGTGCTCTATAATTACGTGCATACAAATCAAGGATTCCCAACAAACAAATTGGATCTCAAACTTTAAGATTATAAGAGAAAATTAAAGAGCATATGATGGTATATATGTACCGCAAAGTGATAGAAAGAGGAAGGCAATTCCAGCTGCGTACGTGAACATGAGATTGATGATGTTGGCCATAATTGTTATTCAATCAAGGGTTTGAATCATTTAATTGTAAGAGATTTGCACAGTACTTGTACATATATATATATATATATAATCTAGCTAGTTTTGTACTGTTCTTCTTGCTTTCTAATTAAGCCGGCTTAATTAATTTAATTTGTTTTGCTTATATAATCTCAATTACATAGGCCGATGAAAACTATGTGTTTTTAGTTAGAATTGGTCTACGAGAGAGATGTGTAATGGGTAGAGCGTGGTCTGCAACTCGATCCTATTTGAAGATCTATTTTAACTCTTGTGATTGGCTACAATCTGTTTGCTGTAGTCTGCTGGATTATGTTGTCTGTTGTGCCCCTTTAGGCTATGGTTTTAATTACTTAACCTTGTAATTTTTGGTTTGACTGCACTTTTCTACAGTTAGACATTTTGTTAGTATATATATTTTTAATGTTTTTAATTTATAAAATCCCCCGAAATTTTGTTAAATTACATTTTGAGATTTTTGGGTCTGTTTTTTTCCTCCTATTTTGTAGACACACATTTATATATATAATTTTAAAACTTTAATTAATGTTAAAAAAAAATACTTTCATCATCCTACTCCTAAAGAGATAATTTGTAACTTTACAAAGGAACTCAAGGGTATTACACTTGAAATGTGTACTTAATTTGAAAGTTGAGTCCCTTATATACTTTTTTTTTTTTTTTTTTTTTTTTTGAGATTATGGGTATTGTGGACCTCACTCTCCACTAATCCTATAGGGTCGGACACAATTCAATAGTACCGGTCGCCAACAAATGGTAAAAAATATGGACTCGAACCTGAGACCTCTCCATCAAATAGATTTTAAATATTTTGTACTTAACCAATCTCTCGACCCTTTGTTGGTTAGTTGAGTTCCTTATATCAACACAAAGTTGCCCAATATGAACATTATTTCCTTTTTTGAATACATATCTTTCAAGTCCTCCAAAGCATGACTCATTAATTGAATTCTTCTATAATTTGGGCAGTTTTAAATATCTCATTTATTCTTATATGTGGGGTATTAAGATATTTTTCCTTTAATCGTGGGACATTCTTCTAATTACTATAATCTTGTTGATTAATTTGATTAGCTTGCTTTATTTATATCCTTACTAAAAAGTAAGTGTGAGCTAATAAACGCGATAATCATCTCCTCACCCTCTATATATGGGGTGAAGAGTTGTTCTACCCCACTTGTGGCCTATTGGGCCTTATTTCAAGCATTTATTCTTCATATTAGTAATTAAGACTATTCTTGTCTTTGATTCATTGATTTAAAATGCTTTATATGTATATAATGATCTAATATTACAAATAATATAGATTGACAAAAAAAATTAGTTACATCATACCTAGGTTGGTATAATGTGTATTTTATCATTTTCTTAAGTTATGTTAAAATCGTTTTTGTTCTTGCATGGTCTTGGGAATGCTTTAGGAACAACTACTCTTGATCTTTGGCTTTATTATGAACTCTTCACTTTGCGATCATAATTATTTCCTTGTAGTGTTTAAGGATTTTCGACCAGAGGACCTAACTCTATTATCATAACCTCATATTTCATGTAAAACCATTTCATATTTCTAAAGAGTTTTTTTTTTAATAAGTTATTTTTATATCAAATCTTATAACAAATATTCACACCATTTAATTTTACCAATAAAATGAAGAAGAAAATGATGCATATGAATAATTCATACATAATAAATAATTCTATATATTTATCCAAAACAAGAATACAGATAAATAATCCTTGAGTCAATTCAATATGTATACAATAGTAATGTCTTTAACATGCTATAATATCACACATCTTATCTAATAATTAACTACTGTTAATTTAAAGAGTCTTATTTTTTAAATTATGTGTCAGAAATTTACATGCTTCAGTTTATTTAATTTGCGAAAATGCCTTCAACGGTGTCTAAGAGAAGAGGGCTCAACTCTTTTTGCTGAACAAAGACTAATTTGTGTTGCATTGTTGTTAATTAGTGTCGTGTGGGTCACCAGGCTACTAATTGTCTGAGCCCATATATGCTCTTTAGAAATCTCTTTATATTTAACAAATATAATTTTTCTTTGTAACGAATCTCTATCTTGTAGTGTAGATATTGTTATTGAGGAGGCAACCTCTCTTCTCGCTTCTTAGAATAAATAATATTTTCTTCAATAATAGAAAAAAAATATTATGCTCTCTCTCTCCTCTCTCTCTCCTCTCTCTCTCATATCGATGTCTACATTTGTTAGAGGTGTTCACAGGTTGAATTGATTCGGCCTGCGACTAAACATCCTAACTCAATCAAGTTGACATGAATTTTTTTTTTAGATTGCTCTAATTAATTGAGTTGGTCGTAAAATGAGCACCTCTACTGCTTATTCTACTTTTTTACGAGATCAACCCGGTACATGACTTGTTACTTTTGGGTGAGGCACCGAGTTATTGGAGTGAGCCAACCCGGCTTCGCAGGCAGGCAGGCAGGTAGGCACGTGCTCGTTCGCGTGATCTCCTCAAACAGGATCCACTCGGGACTCTGAGAGTTGTAGGGATCTAAAACTGTGCACTGGTTTGAGAAATTGCAAGTGGCGAGAGAGAGAGAGAGAGATCTGATGAAATGGTTAATTGGAGAGCATCTTCTTCTTCTTCTTCTTCGTATTATACGACGAGAAGCTCTGTGACTACTTCAAAGCTTCTGCTACGCAAACCCTCTCCTTTTTCAATCGTTCTCTACATTTCATTTCTCTGCGTTTTCTCATTTGTAGTATTCTTCAACTCCACCACTCGAATTATTGAGAACGATCAAAAACACCCTTTTCTTTCCCACGAATCCCCACCTCTTCTTCACCTGCAGGTACCCTTTTTACCTCTTTTTTTCAATTCTCCCCTCCCCCCCTTCTTTTATAGTATTTATTTATTTTTATTTTTTTTGGGTGGGGATTAATGGGTTAGTGTTGTTTAGTCTGAAATTGCGGGATTTGTTCTTCTTTCACTTTGTTCTAATGGGTTGTTTGATATAATTATATCATTCTTTCTTGTTATTATTATAATTTTTTTTTTTAAGACTTGATTGTTGCAATAATATTGAGGTATATAGCATGGGCGAACTTTTAGAAGGGAAACCATTTTCATTGTGAATGAATTGCTTTTCTCCTCATTTCTAGCCTTTTTTTTTTTTGCTAATACCCAGTTGCATATGACATGCCTGATGTGTAACTTGTTCAATTATCTTCCCTATTGCATGAGCTAGAATATATGTTTTATTTTGTTTCTTCTGATCAGTGAAGCTAAGATTGTGGTTAGCTCCAACTTGTTAATGGAATAAAGATAGAAATATAGGATATGTACTTGGGGGTACTGAGATATCTAGTACTTTTCTGGTCTAATTTTGCAGGTGACAGATACACAACTTTGGAATGCTCCTTCTTCAAATGGTTTCCACCCATGTGTCAAGCCTACGCCTAGATACAAAGGTTTGGTTTTAATCTCCCATCCTACTAGTGCTTGAAGTCCTTATTAAATAATTTTCTGAATCAAAACTTTTGCAATCCTTACTCTTACCCACATCTTAGGTCTTACACCTTCCATCTAGACTAAGTATCATAAGTTTAGATCCGTTGGAATGCGTATTGGTCTTTTACGCCTAACATTTTGATGCTTTTTAATGTCATCAGCACCCCGAGAATTGGGCCGTTATCTAACAGTACGAAGTAATGGGGGGCTCAATCAAATGCGCACTGGTGTAAGTCGATAACTTATCCTTTAGCAAGGGTTATTCTTGTTTGCCTTTGTTGGTGTTCTTAGTTGTATCTTATGCTTCATCTGTACAAACACAAACATGTCATATAAGTACAAGAGAAGAGTCAATAACTACTTTGAGCCGATGAATGGTTGTTTAGGATTTTTTTTTTCTTTAGTGTTCAAAATATTTTCTTTAGTGTTTAAAATATGATATGCCTGATGTGTATCTTGTTCAATAACTATTTTGGTATTTAAAAAAAAAAAAAAATCTTGTGAAGGTTCTAGCCCGCCCATAGTCCAAGGCCATATTTCAAATGTATGGGTCAACTAAACAAATGCTTTTTCCTCCATTAAGTTCTATCCAAGTTCATGTTTCTATTAATTTCAATGTGTAGTGCTCTAATCTAACCATTTCTATTCATATCTATTTTGGTCATTTCATCAATGAAAGCTTCAAAATACATGTACTTTCTAGCTGTGGTAGTTGTCGATCTATATTGATATTAAGCAATGTATTAAAGGAAAAAAGCCTCATGAGTTGTAATCAAGACAATATGCCTACACATGGCAAGGCTTAAGCCTCACCTTTTGTTTTTTGTTTTTGTTTTTTTTTAATTTTTTTAAACACATTCATGAATAGATGAAGAAACATATAAAATAAGCAATTTTGAACTACCTTAATCTATTTGAGTAATAATGTTGAGGTCTAGTACATACATAATACGTCAACTGTTTCAATTCTAACAAACATTATTAAAAAGTTGATTGTATATTTCAAGATTCTCAAATGTTAAGTATTTAGCTATTAAGATAACAAAGAATTAGAAATGCAGTAAATAAAATGGAAAAATATTAGATCCTACAGAAGTAGTTGTAAATCTTGAACTATAAAAAATGCAAGTTATAATGATAATCATTTGATAAAGATCCTAAGTAGCTCAACTAATATGTATTATTAGATTTTGTTGGACCACGAGCTCGACATGATAAGTTGGATCGTCATGACCTCGATATAATAGTTGGATGGTCATGAGCTTGACATAATGAGTAGGGCGATCACAGGATGAGTTAGATAGTCATGAGTTTGGCATGATGAGCTGGATGGTTACGGGCTGACAAAGATGAGCTAACTAGGATTCGGAAATGACAGTTGCTCGGGGTATCGAGCAACTAGCTAGGAACCAACCTCAACTTGACGCAAGAGTATTCAGTTGAGATGTCAGCTTGGTTGGGATGACTTGACACTAGCCGAGCTGACCTGTTGTCCATGAAGCAAAACCAAGACTTTTTGGGAGACATCTGTAGGGGATGAGCTCGAGATACCGAGCTGACCTCCCGATTATAGAGTGACAACTAGAGACAACTAGGATGTAGGTCCCACTCTCAACTATGGTAAAGCACCATGTGTTGCTGCAAGCCTGTATATGGACCATCAACTACAAATACCCCACTAATCTACATTAAATGGGTAAGTGATTAATTATTACACTTAATCCTTGATTATTGTGCTTAAAGCTCAACTTTAGGCATCGGAGGGTCTTAGGCCGGTGTCACATCGACGCTCCTTATGATAGCCTATTTCCCTTCCTTGCTCGCAGGTTCGAGGTGCCTAGCTCGTGGTGAAGTAGCCAGCTTGTGGTTCCAACTCAGCTCATCCCTTCCGCGTAGTCACATCTCGGTGTTGGTCAAATATTGCACCAACAGATTTAAAAGATATATTAGTAGTAAGGGACCCTTCAAGAACATAACAGGTAGAGACCAAAGGCCGAGGCAATTTTATTTACCTTGCGAAAGCTTCCCTAAACTTGTGGGGTTTGGTGGCAACCTTGCCAACAAAGTTTTAAGTTCTTAGCCCATCAAGTGACAAATCTTTGAGGGAAACAATCCTTAAAAATGAAAGAAAATGTATAATTGTCAAGAGAGTTCATTTTCAAGATTATCTTGAAAATATAAATTAAAAACTAAAAAAGTTTAAAATGCAAGGTTTATACCTACTTCCACCTCAAGGCTTAAGCCTTGTGAGGCATATGCCTTAATTTTATGAGCTATAAGCCTAAAATAGTACGTTAAGCCTCCAGCATTTTTAGGGTGCCTTCCCTTCAGTTTCAACCCAAATGCCCTTCAAAATATGAATGATACTACCGAGCCGTTGAAACTTGAAACTGAAACTCATATTTTCATTCGAATAATTTATTGGTAATTCGTATGAAATCCCAAATTATGTGATTCTTTTTGACATAGCAGTTTTTACATAATATGGTCTTGGCTATTCTGGAAATGAAAAAAAAAAAAAAAAAAGCGCAAGAAAAAAGATAAAACAATTTTTTTTAGTTAGCTTGGCTCCTAGACTGGATGTGTGGATCTTTGATATGCAGGTTTCTTTGTGTTTGCCTTAATAAGCACACTTATTCCTAGTGGTTATATCCTGGAGATTTTATTGCTAGTCTGCTTTATTTTTTCTTAGTCAATTTTTCTTATACTTGTTAACTAAAATGTACACTCTTCCAATCTCCTATAGCTATTCTGCTTTATTTTTTCTTAGTCAATTTTTCTTATACTTGTTAACTAAAACGTACGCTCTTCCAATCCTGTATATTTATGGCCTCGGTTTTCTAGCTGCTGTACTTTTTTGAATCTTAATTCTTCACCAAAGAGCACCATTACTTGTCATATTGTTGCTATGACATTGCAAATAAAATTATAAAAACTAGGAAATTACCATGCTAGGATGATTTATTATTATTATTATTTTTTTTTTTTGAGGTTTAGGGCTTAGGGCTTAAGGTTCTCAATGTATTATCTCTTATATCGTATCAAAGTGGTTCAAAAGGTTTCATGTGAGATGTGCGGAAATTTGTCTGCTTCTATCTCGAAATTTCTTTACAGTAAGTAGTGACTGGTCCTAGGTGCACCAGGACAAGTTCTAAACCTTGGTTTTGGTATACCATAATTTTATCACTTACTATTGGCATCATTACACTTGCTAGTTTTTACCAAACATTTCTGTGCTATTTTGCCATATCTTCAAATTGGTATGGATTTACTTTACTGTATTAGTTTCACTTCCTTGTTCTGCTAACCAGTTTTTTTTTTATGTTGACTAATAGATCTGCGACATGGTTGCTGTGGCACGCATAATGAATGCAACACTGGTGATTCCTCAGTTAGATAAGAAATCGTTTTGGAAAGATTCAAGGTTTACTTTAGATCTATACCACTAGATTTTGCCGTTTGGAGCACTTTTTTCATTTTATTGTTGATATCTATTCCACTCATCAATTTCATTTCTGGACCATCTGGGCAGTTCATTTTCAGAAATATTTGATGAACTCCACTTCATTCAGTCCTTGCAAGCAGATGTGCAAATAGTCAAGGAACTTCCCAAGGAATTGGAATCTGTTCCTCGGGCAAGAAAGCACTTTACTTCCTGGTCTGGTATGAGCTACTATGAGAATATGTCACGATTGTGGAAAGATTATCAGGTTAGTGGACTCCTACAAACATATATACATCTTAATCTAAATTCAAAATATTTAGTGTTTATGTTTATCATATGGTCATGAAATACTCTTGCTGGCAGGTAATACATGTAGCTAAATCTGACTCAAGATTAGCGAACAATGATCTCCCTCTTGATATCCAAAGGTTGCGATGCCGTGCTTTATATCATGCTCTCCGCTTCTCTCCACCCATTGAGAACCTGGGAAAGGTCTGGTTTTTTTTTTTTTTTTTTGGCTTTCATTTGTGACTCTTTAAAGTTCCTGAATGTTTGGTAGGAAACAACTAGCTACAAGATCTGTCTGTATATTGGGTATAAATGCATTGAATAGGTCTCTCCTATGGGGTATCCAGTTAAATTAGGTTCTGAGCATACATGACGGTGACACCACAGAAGCTGGTGGAGCGGCTGAGATCACGTGGGGGAAACTATATTGCCCTTCATTTGCGTTATGAGAAAGACATGCTGGCTTTTACTGGTTGTACGTATGGTTTGGCTGATGCTGAAGCTGAAGAATTGAGAATAATGAGGCAAGACTCACTTTGACCTGATCAAGTAAACAAATCATCAAATCTTTGGATGGTTAATTAAATGATGCACCCAAAACAACTTCACTCATGGCTTCCTACAATTTATTTTTTTTAGAGAGAACACGAATCACTGGAAAATAAAGAAGATTAATTCGACAGAGCAAAGGATTGGGGGCTCTTGTCCATTAACTCCAAAGGAGGTGGGAATCTTTCTTCAAACTCTTGGGTACCGTCCATCAACTTTGATCTACATTGCAGCTGGGGGAATATATGGTGGTAGCTCTCACCTTCAAGAGCTTAGATCCCGATTTCCAAATCTCATTTTTAAGGTGTGTCAATGATTGTGCAACTCTTTTATCTTTTCTTGGTAAACTTAGCGGTAGTACCCAATTATCTTATTGTAACTTTGAGCTGGATACCTGAGTATTTGATACAGGAAACTGTAGCTACGGCGAAAGAATTGGGAGTGTTCTCAAATCATGCATCTCAGACCGCAGCACTGGATTATATTGTTTCTATAGAAAGTGATGTGTTCATTCCATCGTATTCGGGGAACATGGCAAGAGCTGTCGAGGGGCATCGTAGATTTTTAGGGCACCTTAAGACGATTACTCCTGATAGGTTTTTCTCTTCTTCTTTGTCTGGTCCATACTTATTTCAGGTGATCGAAAAACCAATATAAGAATGAGTCTGATTCTTTGTTGAAAGGTTAAGAATCTACGTGTAAAAAATCCCTTAATTCAAGAAGTAAAATACATAACAGTCTTTGCTCTTGGATGAATTAGCTCACACAAGAGATGAATTTAAGTATCAGTTCATGGGTGATCTAATTCAATGATTTTAAAAGTTATTTAATGTTTATTTGGATTCTTCATCTTTTAATACTAATGTGAAGGTTGGTCTTTTTTTCCCTGCTATCCATATTTATTACATTGATTACCAGAACTTTTAAATTCTCCACTTAATCCACTATTTACTTAAGCGCAGGAAGGGGCTTGTTGAACTTTTTGATAAGATGGAAAGGGGAGAACTTAAAGAAGGCCCATTATTGTCGTCTCTTGTAATACAGATGCACAAAAACAGGTAACCTGAATTATGTATTTTTTTCAGGGCTTATGGATTGATTGGTCTGGGATGTACTAAATGGGTTGTAGTAGAGTTGAACTGAACACTACCGGTTTTTTGACTATTTGAAACTGGCAGGCAAGGTGGTCCAAGGAAACGTGGAGGTTCTCTGCCGGGAATCAAGGGTCGTGGTCGGTTCAGAACTGAAGAATCCTTCTATGAAAATCCATACCCTGAGTGCATATGTAAGAGCAAGAAGAATGGTGGGATGAAATAGAGGTACACCCAGCATTTATGCTTAAAGATTTTATTAAAATGGGAATTGACTAAGCCGATGAGTATATCAAAGTGTAATTGTCCTACTTGGTTGCGAGAATCCAATATTAGGTGTATTGAAATCTTGAATCGATAAACTCATCTCTGGTCTAACAAATGCAATTATCAGGATTTTCTAGTCCTGCAATTCTTTTGATTCTGTTTGCCTTCTCTTATCTACTTGTTACAGAATCTGATAAATAGATTCTGTAGATTTTGCTTCATTTGATTTCTTGTAAAGAAATTGAAACAGTAGATTAATAGTCTTATTTGTTTGATAAATCGATTCTGTAGATTTTGCTTCATTTAATTTCTTGTAAAGAAATTGAAACATTAGATTAATAGTCTTATTTATTTTATTGTTAGCATGTAACATTTTTGCCAGTGATGGATGCATTTTGAATTTTTTTTGGTTAACATTGAAATAGGATTATATTGACAGAAAAATGTGAAACCTATTTTCTCTGACTTTCTGCATTCATATGGTATGTTGTTAGTACTTAGATGTGCATAAAAATGTATATTGTATCTGTATAAATACATAAAAAATATTTATAACATTCACTTCTTTTTTTCATATGATTTTATGTGTTCAAACATGCATTATGTGGGGTATAATGATATATTGGTTATTCAAAAAAATAGTCTGTATACATCATTAACAGTAACAAAATCCTGTGAAAAAAACTTGCATTAAGCCATTGAATTATTGATATGTCTATAGAAACTTTCTACCCTTAAATAAGATCGAGCATCATATTTATTTGCCTCCATCTTAGGGCGCACAGCTCTGGATCTTGGGGGTTTTTCATTCAACTTAACCTGGATATCCTTCCATCCTGTTCTACTCCTTAAACTAATTATTTTAAATTTGAGAAGTTTTAAATGTTCTTTTCTTCTCTACTATTTGAATCCCATAAAAAAAAAGGTGCAAATTTCAATCTCTTAATTACATTTTATAAGGTTGTTAAGAAAAAATGTTCTGATTTTTTTTTTTTTTTTTTGTTGAATGGAATTGATTTAAATTGAATGCAAGTACATTAGTAGAATAAGGTAGGCAAATTAGCTCTTAATCAGAAGGATATTTGTTTCTTGTATCAACTTCTGTGACTGAATTAGGGCTCTTCCACTTTTACTTGTTTGTCATTACTTTAAGAGCTTATAGCCTCTGCTCTTGAAGTTGGTATGACCCCATAAAGGAGGTCTCTCGAGATTGCAAGTTGGTATATATATATAAATAATTATGATTAGGTCCTTAAGGGGCTTTTCTCTTGATCATTGCTGGAGAAACCAAGTTGCTTCTCTAGATCCTTTCTAGCAGTAAAGGTTGCGTTTGATTTATGATATGAAAATATGGATACGAGCAAAAAATAAAAAATTTTGAAAACCATGTTTTATTATTTCTTGAAAACAAGTTTTTTTTTTTAATCAAATTCTAAAATAGTTGCTTTTTTGAATGGTCAAACCAAAAACGTTTTTTGAGCTTTAAGATTCCCTCAAATTCTACAGGTCTCAGTGAAAAAAAAAAAAAAAACGAAAAATGTGTCCTTTCTTTTGATCTGATGGATAGCTTTCAGATACATTTACAATATAAGTCATGATAGGATAACACAATTTGAAATTGACACAAAATAAATAAATTTAAATTTTATATAAACAGTTACGAATTAAAATATGTTAAATTTAATTAGACACGATTAAATTTTAGGTCAAAATTAAATAAATCTGTTAAACCCGAAATTGACCTATTTTATAAGGTTATATTTTATTTTCGGACTTATGTTACATGTAAATTTTTTTTAATATTTTATGTCATGTATTTAAATTTTAATTTTATAATATTTTATTATATAATTGTATAATTATAATTTAAAAATTTTTATTTATATGTTAATATAAAATTTATATATAATAAATAAGTTAAAATGAACTTGTTTAAATTAACAGATTTATTAAACGTGTTAAATTTAAATTTACATATAATAACACGTTATTAAATTTATAATATATTTTATTATACACATTTACGACACAACAATACAAATTATCACCCTAATTTAATTTATAATTCAAACTCAATTTTTTTATTTAAAATTTTAAAAATACAAAAAACATCTTTGAATAGTTGAAATCCAAATACAATTTTTCAAAATTTACCAAAAAAAACTGACTGTTTCCCAAAAATGACAATAATATTTTTTAATTTTCACTTTTCGAGTTATATTCTATTTTTCAAATCAGCAACTAAATACAACCTTAGCTTCTAAGAAATTCCTCCCCGTGGCATTTAAAACTATAAGCAATTACAAAGAACAAATGAAAAGATTCTTTTGCACCAAACAACCAAAAAAGTGCATCAAGTATAATTCCAGCAAGTACAAAATTTCTTGTTTTCTATGGTTAATTATGGGTACGAGGTAAAAATACCCTACAAAAATAATACATATGTATCCAAATAAGTTATATCAAAACTCAATCTAAAATAACTAAAGAAGAAAATAGCCACTCTTGTATGTGTTACCAGCGTCACCCCTTCCATCTGTCAAATGAAGTTGTCCAATGAAGAACTCTTTTAAGTAGCAGCAGCTGCAGCAAAACAGAAGTAAATTCAACCATTCCTCTAGTTATTAACAACAAATGTGCATACTGTTAAAGCATGTAACATCCCTGAAGAGCATAGTAAACCAACAATTCCTCGTTCAGCCGTAAGATTACATGACAGGCATTGACAGAAAATTCGAGAAAAAGAGTCGTAAATGCAAAATCTACTTGCAAATAATATCAATGAAAAAATTAATATTGGGTCTGCTCACATTCCCTCTAAGGTTAAGGTATTAGGGTGATTGCTTGCGCACCAGAAAATCTATACCATGGACGTTCTTCAGAAGCATCTACCTCACTATTGTCTCTCCAAATGTTTGTCTGCTCCAAGGATCGAAAATTCGATTTCAACTGACTTCGGCCACTTAAAAATTAAAAAATAATTTGAAGAAGTTTAATTCGACATGAATTTTTTTTGTAAAATTTCACTAAATTAAAGAAGTTTAAAAAATTTTTACATATATGCTTAAATATCTAAATTTATTGTAATATAAGCTAAAAACTAATATAAATAAACACTTTTAATACATAAAAATACTAATATGTTAGTTGATGGAGTTAAAAATAATACATAATTATTAATATATATTTTTATTTTTTATTAATAAAATAACATTTTTTTTACTTCTTTGTCGAATTTTATCAAATTTTTATATTTTTTAATTGAAAAATAAAAATTTTATTAAATTATTTCGACGAATTTTTGTATTTTTTATTTTATATCCACTTCGCACATTAAAAAAAGGAAAAAATTTTGTAACATTTTGCTGAATTTAGGAAAATTTTTGAACCATGGTTTGCTTTGCTTGCAGGATAGTGAGTCAGCAGATCACTTTTATTTGCTGCCCACTTTAATGGTTAAAAAAAGGAAAAAAATTTGTAACATTTTGCTGAATTTAGGAAAATTTTTGAACCATGGTTTGCTTTGCTTGCAGGATAGTGAGTCAGCAGATCACTTTTATTTGCTGCCCACTCTGGACGGGGATTTGGGAGAAATGGGTTTTTTTTTTTTTTTTGGAAAGGAGTGGAAGATTCATGACTCCAAACTCTTGTGAAGAATGTATGTCATCCCATATTCAGTATGTCCTGAGGAAGGCTAAGGATGCTATGAAGATTGCCGGGTTTGCAGTCTATTTAGCTTGAACGTAACAGAAGAGTTTTCGAGGGGGTTAAGAGCCCTCTCTTTGGGAGGATACATTATGGTTAGCTTGCAGTTGGGTTTCTGGTTCTAAATATGGGGCTGGGTTTTCCTTATCAGATTGGTCTAGGAATTGGATTGGGTGTATGTAAGGATGGGTCTTTTTGATCACATGATCGATGTATGATTCTGCACAGTGAACTCCTGGCCGTTGCCTTCACCATCTTATTTTACTAATAAATCTGCTATGTTTCTTCTTAAAAAAGAAAAAGAAAAAATTAATATTGGGAATAAACAAATGTTAAATTGTACCTTTAGAGGATGGCTCTTCTTGAGGCTTCATAGCCGGGAAGAGAAGAACCTCCTGCACAACAGATCACATAAAAATGATGTATAGACAGTGGTAAAGGGTGTTGATAACTCAACTAGAAAGTAAAATTCTTAATAAATATAACTGGTTACTATTTATGAGTAGAAATCTAAAGCCAACCTTGATATTCTGTGAATCAGTGAACAGCATTGTGAGCCGATCAATACCCAAACCCCAGCCACCAGTTGGGGGCAAACCATACTCTAAAGCTGTGCAAAATGTTTCATCCAAAGCCATTGCTTCATCGTCACCCGATTGCCGGTCCTGAAACAATTTCCATTTTATTGAGATATTTTTTTTCTCTTTATCAACTGTCACACTTCATTGCATACCATCCAACCATAATAAAAGTTACCTTGAGTTGTGCAGCAAATCTCTCACGTTGTTCCACGGGGTCATTCAATTCAGTATATGCATTGCAGAACTGGTAAATTCATATCGATGCACAAAAATAAGTTCATATAAACAAAAAACGAAATCTGTACGTCTTAAATGAAGGTATCATCATACTTCGTGTTTGTTGATGAATAGTTCAAAGCGTTCAGTCAGGCCAGGTTTTGATCTGTGCCACTTCGCCAAAGGACTCATTATCTCCGGATGGTTAATGATAAATGTTGGATTTATGCACGTCTCCTCCAAGAAATGCCCTACAAGCTGCCATTGAGATTTAAAAACAGTAATTACCATATGTTGAAGTAATTAAGTTTTGAATGCAAAAAAGATCTTCACATTTTAGTTATCATGCATCTCTTAGTCTCTGTTTCAGCAAGTCTAAAAGGCTACATGTCAATTGTCAAAAGAGGGAATTTTTACATATTCTGTTTTTATGCATGCCCTCTTTGGTTTTTGTTATTAGTAAGCAAACCAAGAAAGAATGCAAGACAAGGCAAAAAAGGCAGCTATGGATGAAACAGGAAAGAAACAAGAGCAAAGATGAGAAAGTGCCCAATAACTGCAGCAAAAGATCCAAAAATGCATTATTAGGACTCATGCTAAACTCAAGAATTGTAATTTTGGTTTTCCAGTGAAGAATCCAAACAAAACAACTGCACTCCGCCTCCTTACTCCTACTTTCTGCACATTATAGTTGGAAGTGCAGGATGAATCAAGGGATATCATTGGCCACAAAGCCTCACATGCATCCATTTCTCTCATACAAAAATGATTAATGATAAAAGTAAAAAAAAAATAGGAGAGACCTCGAAACGAGGAAAGCAAAACAATGTTTACAATTTTATATTCCAACTTTTCAGCTCTCCAAAATCAACTTAAAAAGTGAATACAAGAGTATTATTTCTACAAGCAAAAGAGAAAAAGAAAAAAGTGTAGTCAACATAATTAGCCAATGCTTAACAGTGTTTTCAAAGCAAAGCTGTCAGGCAATGACTATGAGTTCATGACTTGTCACAACAAAATTATTGAATGACATCAAATAGACAAATAAAGGCGGCAACATAAATAAAAGAGACTTTAGGAAAATCCCAAAGGAATATCAACAATTTTACATTCCAATATTCATCATATAAAATCTGCATAAACAAATTAGGAAGAAAACAAATTGTAAACAAGTTTCACAGTTAAAAATTCACAAGTTTAGTTCTTCAAACAGCTAAGCATAAAGTGCAACAAACATCTGAAACTTAAAAAAAGGAAGAAAAAAAAAATGCATAAAAAACTACAAGAAAAGAAGAACAGCGTTTTATATTAAAAAAAGGTATATAAAAGAAAAGATTAAACAAAAAAGGTACACAGGTGTGATACAATTAATTAAACATTTTCATGAATGGATATTATAATGATGGGTAGCATGCAACAATCTTCACAAATTAATAGAAGTTGTAAGATCAAGAATTAACCAAGGTTAATAACTTCTATTTTCCATTTCTACCTTTAATCCTACAAAACACTCTTTGATAGAGTTGGGCTACTGCTGTCATGTGGTACTTTTTATTTTATTCCAGTTTCACATTTTAATATTGGTGGGGCATATGAGCAAGCAAATGTTTGGCATGTGCATCTCGTTGGCACTCTAATAGACACATAATTCAACCACATATATCACACAGCATATAACAGTACACCCTTAGTCAAAGGCAACAAAAAATGGTTTCTTCTCAGAGAAAAAGCATATGCCCTTGAAGCAATCAAAGAGAAGAGCTTTGATTAAAGCTCCGACATTTTTTGTTTTGAGAATATTCAACCTAACTCACCCTCCAACATTCTCAAAAAAATGGAATTAAAATTTACAGAACAACAAATGGTAACACAAGTACATGCAACTGAATTAAATAGACTCTTACTTTGAAGTCCATATAATTTATTTTTTTTTAAAAGAAAAGAAAATTAATTAAACTAACAGTGGTAGTGTTAATACCAACTTAAGAAACTACTCTGAGAATTATATTTCATAATCCAAATACAAACTCATAATAATAATGCCCATAAGCCCCCAAACATAAAGTGGAAATCCCCATGTTAACAGAAAAAAAAAATCAGTAACAATGGAAAAAGTTAAAATTCTAACAGATAACTGATAATCACAGCAAAATTTAGCGCTCTTGTACATAAAAAAATTAGTAGATTGCAGTTAGAGTACTTCTCACAACTAGTTTCTTCTTTCTTTTTGTATTTATTTCCTATGAGAGTTCAAATATTTTCTTTATTATGGGGTTTGTTTTTAAGAATCTACAGATCACACATTATCCAGCAAGTATACTAGCTTCCAGAGTAATTATCACTATAGAGCCGTACTTCTAGATGTATTATTCAATACAGAGTGTCCCTTCACATTCTAAAGGATTATTCACCTATGTGTTCGGAAAATATAGCTTTTACTTTTCCCCTCAACAAAGATCATTATCAATAAGAAATCAAATCAGGATTTAAATTTACCTTGTCCAACAACCGGGCTGTTGTCTGCGGAGGTGGGCATTTGATATCAAATTTAGCACATGCATCAATCAAATACTTGTTGGCTTCATCACTGGTAAGATCCTTTGGTATATTGAGGTTTGCCATCTTTTCCAACTCTTCAATCATGTCAATCCTTCTGTAACAAGCAAACATCGGATAGTTTTATTTAATTCTCTTCCACACAATTCTGAGATTTCACCAATCAAATTAATTTCATTGAATATCACAAAGAATGTCACTAACACAAAACCTGAAGGGAGGCGTGAAATCAATCTCTATTGGATCCTTATCTAACCCATTTCCATGGTATTTAATTTTATAGCCACCTGTTAGCTGCTTGGCCATGCCTGTTTCAATTGAATTACATCATGATAAAGCAAAATAATCATCTAAAAGATTATAAGAATATCCAGATATCTGCAAGCAAACTATTAGATGCCTACCACTTAACATTTGCTCAGTGAGCTCCATCAAGTCATTATAATCTACAAATGCCATATAAAACTCGCAAGTTGTGAATTCAGGATTATGAGTCAAATCAATGCCTTCATTCCTGAATTGTTTGCCTATTTCATAGACACGGTCCAGTCCACCAACAATCAACTCCTTCAGAAAAAGCTCAGGGGCAATGCGCATGAACAATCTCATGTTTAATTCATTATGATGAGTAACAAAAGGCCGAGCAGCTGCTCCACCGGCAATCATGTTCATCATGGGTGTTTCAACCTAACGGAAAGTAAATTAGACAGAAGAACAGGGCAAGCTTTTAAAAAGACATATAACAAGAAGGGAATATGGAACAAACCTCCAAGAATCCGAGATTGTCAAGAAAACTCCTCACATAAGAAATAATCTTTGCACGAGTCTTGAATATTTGTGGAACCTCAAGATTCAACATTAAATCTAAATACCGCTGACGATATCGAGTTTCCTAGCAAGTGAAATAATCAACTTAAGTAAATAAGGAACATAACTGTTTCAATCCACTTATATCTAATGGAAGCCACAATCAGTCTAAATAATTAACCAAGGACTAAAAATTAGCCGAATTTCGGCGAAATTAGCCGAATTTTTTCGGTTTTTTTACCATCGAAGCGAAAAGTGGGATGTAAAATAAAAAATACAAAAAATCGCTAAATAATTCGATAAACTTCGACAACTTCGACGAAATTCGATAAACTTCGACAAAAGTTTAGTTTTTCAATAAAAAAAATGCAAAAATTCAAGCAAAAATTCGATAAAATTCGACAAAATTCGATGAAATTAGACAGAGAAGTAAAAAAGATGTTACTTCATCAATAAAAAACAAAAAAAACACTAATAATTATGTATTATTTTCAACTTCATCAACCAACATAGCAATATAAATTTTAAAAAATAATTTAACAAGTTAACAAATTATGTAGTTTATGGGATATGCTTTACCAAAAAAAAAAAAAAAAAAGAAGCAAAATAAATAAATAGTTAAAGTCGAAATAAGATAAAAACTTAAAAATATATTAAAAGATTTCCTAAAGTCATCTTTTTTTAGTTAACTCTTATGAAACAAGATTAATAAACAACACATTCAAATAATAAACTAATAAATTAAGCATGATAGAATTCAAACTAGTAAAGTATATGGTCGAGAAGCAAGCCACCACAAAATTAAATATCAAAATAAAGAAAACAAATTAAGACCAAAAGCCGTCATTCAAATTCATCAACTCACTTAACAAGATTGATTTTGTTAGGTCGCTTATTGATATTTTTATGTATTAAAAGTGTCTATTTATATTAGTTTTTAGCTTATACTACAATAAATTTAGATATTTAAGCATATATGCAAAAATTCTCTAAACTTCTCTAATTTAGCAAATTTTTACAAAAATTCTCCATGTCGAATTAAACTTCTCCGAATTAATTCTGATTTTTGAAGGTCGAAGTTTAGCCCGAAATCGAAGTTTCGTACCTTGTAATTAACAAAAACCACCAGAGTTAACAAAGACAACCTTGACATAAATAAGTAAGACATGTTGGTATGCTAGTAATTATTCAAGAAACAAGGCAAAACATAGTTATCAAGATATCAAGGCTATGCCTAAGCAATTTGACCTAATGAGACAAGGCAACGCCTAACTAAGCAATGCGTATGCAGGGCCTAGGCCACCTGACAATAATTTAATAAATAAATATTCTACCCTTAATGCCCTTCACAATTTGAAAATTCCTTAGCCCCTATACAAACAAAAGAGGACAATGAAGTACCAGCGGAATAACTTGCCATTAAATTTACAATCAAAATTGGCCAAATGAGAGATGTGGTATGTAAGAAATAGCAGTTGAGTTTTTGGTAAGCCATGCTGCCAGCCAAATGTGGATTGCAGTTTTAGGAGTTTCCCTGTCCAAATATGTTGTAGGGGGCCACCTCTACAAAGGGCAATGCTTATTACACATTCTAATGACCAGTAGATAATACCCACTTACCAAGGGATCAACAACACCTTTCTTAATCAAATTTTCTTTTGGTTCATTAACGAACTATTTAAATGTTTAATTGATTGATAAAATATGCTTTGATTGAACATTAACCTAGACTTCACACAATTTCAATTGCAATTCTCATTCAATGAGCATCTTTACATTTCCTAAATTGAAAATTCTGATTTAGCCCAAAATTTCGTACAACCTAAAGAATTATTATTTAGGTCGTATACCAGGTTGTTAAAATCGTACAATTTACGATTTAAATCGAATCGTACTGGTTACGATTCAAGAGTCGAGAAAAATCGCAAAAGGGAAAAAACCGCACGACTCAAATCGAGTCATGTGACTTGACAAAGAAGAAGACAGGGAAGAAGAAGAAGATGACGAAGAAGAAGGAGAAGAAGAAAACGACCTGCGTCATGACGAAGAAGACAAAGACGATCCAGCTTTGGCGCCGATTCTTCGTCTGCAACTTCTCTCTCTCTCTCAATCTCTCTGCAACCCTAAACTCTCTCTCTCTCTCTCTCTCTCTCTCTCTCTCTCTCTCTCTCTCGCACGACTTCTCTATTTCATTCGACCCAAAAAAAAGAGAAAAAAAAAGGGAAAAAAAAAAGAAAGAAAGATAAAAATATCGATAGTACAGTACTAGAATTCATATATTTATATATACAAATCAGTTTTAGAATAAATTTAAATCATTAAATATACACAGTATGAATACTAGACTTGTTTATATATATTATTTAAAAAATAAAAAAAAATCAACAATTTATGATTCAATTTAAATCTTATCCTTAACGATTTTACAATCCGATTTCGATTTAACAACTTTGGTCGTATATTAGTGTTTCCTTGCATTTGATATTAGTTATGGAAATAACCAAAGTATGCTTATAAATATCTCAATCACAAATTAACGAGAGGTGCCAAAAGCTCCTAATGATAGAAGGACAAGGTGCAAGCATAGCACATGCACAGAAGTACATAAAAAAATTATTATATATTACCAAACTCCAAATTAAAATGCAGAATATATATACTTTATAAAGAAGGCAAGTCAGGCATGCACCTGACTTTGGTGCACCTCTTGGGACCATAAAACAGGCTTTGCAGGATGCAACCGCCCTCTATAACTTTACACATAGTATAGGATTTATGCTTACAAGTGAGAAATAAGTATGTAGTTATTGAATTGAAAGGGTCACATAAGGATTAGGGATATCTCTGGGCAGTTGCGGTATAATTACGATAATTTGTAAGAGTCAAAGGGGAAAGAAAGATTAGGATTTATTTGTCAAGTTATTCAAGTCATGGTTCCATTTTTCTTTACGAGTATTTGAAATTGGTTTTGAACAAGAGAATGTAGATCATTGTATTTGTTTTGATACTTGAATCTGTATTCAACAATTATATATATAGCATTATGCAAAGCAAAGTGAAAGCATTTAGAGAGACAAGCTAAAAACTTATACTTAATGGGGCATTTTTAATGAGGTACCTGGTCCTTCAAAATGTATGTTTCAGGATTCCTTGCCATTCCTGGGACCCATGATTCAATTTTCTTCACAGAAACAAACAAACATTAATATCCATAAGTCAATAAACTAGTAAACACGAATGCTACAAGTTGAACCAGAGAATAATCTATCTCAAAATGTTAGTGCACCTTTGCATTGGCATTATCTGCACCTGAAGCTGCCTTTTGCCTTGGCATCATATGGAGACAATGAGATAGGACAATAAATGATTTTGGAAAAATGCTAAGCTCCCCTCTCTTACTTTTTCCTGTTGAGAAGGAAAAGGAAGAATTTCACACAGCAGTCTAATAGACGAATCCTCTATGAATACAGCAGCAAGTTTAAAATAAAATTTATGCTCTATGCATTACGAAAATAGAAATATCCAACCTAGCCAATCCTTTCTCAATTAACTAGTTGAATTACATATTTTGGGCACGTTACCTCAACTCAAAACCTCACATGAAGCAAAATCCAAGCATTACCAGCACATCATTTAAGAACCACACTTTAAATCATCAAAATAATTTTTTGGAAAGAACCTAAACATTTACATGCTGAACCAAGATATTAAAGTTATTTTACAATCCAAGATTAAGATCAAATCATCAAATTATGAGTACATATGAACATTTCACACAAGTGAGCATTTATGTGAACTTTGGCAACTATTTTCAGATTCATCACCAAGAAAGTGTGCACAGCCATTATGTGAACACAACTCCACATGAATTTGAAAGAATCACATGACAAAGAAAAGCAATAGGAGCCTCCCAGTAATTGATGGCATCCGCTCCCCCCACCCCCACCCACCCACATACAAATAAATAAATAACTACAGGACAAAATCAAACACAATTTTTTAGTCAAATTCATCATACACCACACATAACAAAAAATACTCCAAAATAAAATTTAAGGACAAAACAACACCATACACAATTTTCCATACCTAAAGGAAACCAAACACAATCCTTTCATAGCAGAAAACAAAGTAATAAAAAACCTAAGTTATCTACTTATTTAAATACCTAAAAGCAAAGCAATAGAGTATCCAATGTTAAAGATGTTAATTCAATACAGAATCAATTATTCATTCAAGGTGAATTTATCACAAGTTTTTGTCAGCAGCGTGGATAAAATAGCTCAATGTGAATAGAAGAACAATGGAGAGCTCCTTAGTCATAGTCCAAATGGATAATCTGAATTCAATGGAGACAGATAACCATAGACTCAAACATGAGGAGTGATCTCAAAGAAAGCGGCTTGAAAGTAGCAATAGAGTGGATGATTTATGCTCCAGGGCCTCCTCTCTAGAGGTTTAAATTATTTTCAGAATATTTAACAGTATCATTTCTTCTATGGCTGTACTTAAGGCCTTTATATGGCACGGTTTTCGTCATGTAGATCCCCTCTGCCTTTTCATTTCCTAATTTGCACTTTGCCCTGCCTATGAGTGTGTGAGTGATCAAGAACATCGGCAGAGTCACAAACCTGGAAATCCAGAGATGCCAACAATATCACCACGTTTCACCGCAGAATGAAATCTAGAAAATTCAGCTTCATCCATGTCTGAGTTCCTACATAAATAATACAGATGGACTCAGTACTCAAAAAGATTAAGCTTTTATTTGCCAAAAAAGGGGGGGGAGGGGCAATGGGAAATTTACATCAGTACATACCATGGTTAAAAAATCCTCCGAAATTCAGCGAACTTCCACGAATTTTTTCCCTTTTTTTTACCACCGAAGTGCGAAGTGAATATAAAAATTCATGATTCGATAAAATTTCTATTTTTTAATTCAAAAATGCAAAAATTCAACAAAATTCGATAGAGAAGTAAAAATGTTATTTCATCAATAGAAAACAAAAAAAATACCAATAATTATGTATTATTTTCAACTTTATCAACCAATATAGCAATAAAAATTTTAAAAAATAATTTAACAAGCTAACAAATTATTAGTTTATGGGATATGCTTTACCAAAAAGAGAAGAAAAGAAGCAAAATAAATATATAATAAAGTTGAAATAATATAAAAACTTAAAAATAAATTAAAAGAGTTCTCAAAGCCATCTTCTTTTAGTTAACTCTTATAAAACAAGATTAAAAAATAATACATTTAAATTATAAACTAATAAATTAAGTATGGTGGAATTCAAATTAGCAAAGTATATGGTCGAGAAGTAAGCCACTACAAAATTAAATATCAAAATAAAGAAAAGAAATTAAGACCAAAAGCCATCCTTTCAAATTCATCAACCCACTTAACAAGATTTATTTTGTTAGGTCACTTATTGGTATTTTTATGTATTAAAAGTATCTATTTATATTAGTTTTTAGCTTATACTACAATAAATCTGGATATTTAAGCACATATGCAAAAAATCTTTAAATTTCTCAAATTTACCGATTTTTTGCAAAAATTCTCCATATCGAATTAAACTTTTCCGAATTAATTCTAATTTTCAAGTGGCCGAAGTCAAGTCGAAATCGAATTTTCGATTCTTGGTACATACCCCATTAAGTAACATTAAAGACAAAAAATATTCTACAGATACAAGTCATTCAAATTCAATTTAGATTAACACATGCACCATAGACATGCTTTCGGCAGTGCTTTAGTCAAATGAGAAGTCAAATTATAACATCATTTGCTTCCATAAATTAAGATGTCATTCCAAGTCTCATCAGAGATAAAAAAAATAAAAAAAAAAAATTAAACTCATACTGATAGATAGTGTTTAGCATGAGCAATTAATCTACAGTTTTCCAGAGATCAATTAGACTGAAACTCTAATAGAATGAAATTTAAGAAGAAAGAGTAATTCAAAATTCTTGACTTGCCATTTTCCACCAAAAAGAATGGGGAAATAGTTTAAGAATAACAAGCATAAAAAAAAAGATCAACCAACTTACAAAGAATGGATACTGCATGATAGTTTAACCATGTGTTTGTTGCCAGATTCACAAATAAGCCCCACATGCTTATTTTTCTAAAACCATCCATGCTTCCATTAGCTCCACTCCTCTCATCATGCAAAAATCTCCATTCAATTCTCATCCAAAACAACACGAATCCATATGATCCGACTACAAATTAAAAATCTAAACGGTCAACACATTAATGAATATTGAACAAAATGACATCAAATTGCCATGGAGCAACCCTTGACCAATACCTTGATAGAATCCTTTTTTTTCCTTGTTCTTTTTTTTTATGATAAAATGTATTTAAATAGAATATCCTTCTTCCAACAAACAACATGTCCCAATATTTTAAATCAATGGTCAAATACCTATTTCCTTCATGCCTACACATTGCTCTTTTAGATCTCTTTCTGTGAATATCTCATACCATCGCATCTTCCAAGAAATTCACTATGATTCATCTCCTTCTCAATGTAGTGCAATTTATTAGCACTTACATAATATTGCAATATGTCCAAATAAGCAAGCAGTCTACAATAATGTCACAACTGCTTATTTTTACTGTATCAATATCCATATCAGCCAAGCAAATAATTCATGCTGAAAGCATATGAGAGAAATGACACGAAAAAATAAAATGAAGGCATGCTAAGATACCTCGCATCAGCCATGACTTGAACTTTTGCACCCTCGCCATGTAAATCATAAAAGAACAGCTTTGAAGATGAAGTTCGCTTATTCATAATTCTCCCTAAGATTTAATAAATATTCTCATTAATGCAGAAGAAAAAAAAAATTAAAAGGCCACAAGCAATGCTGGTCCAACATAATCAAGCCTTTGGTGGGGGCCAGACAGCATTAATCTTAATCTTTGGCATTCTTTAAGAAGTGGCTTCTGTCAGAACATGAACCCACATCTTTTCAATTGATCAACAGACTACTAACCATTTCAGAAAATCTATAAAGTAGGGTAAAGAAAAAGAGAAAGAAGAAAAGAAAAAGAAAATGAACAATTGAATTACCAGCCAAAGAGACTTTAACATCCTCAAGATGATCCCCATTATTCAAGCCTTCGTATTTTAGAACATATTCCGGGATAGACAGTGAAACAAAGAACTTGTGAGGATATGGGTTTATTCCAGTTGCCTTCTGGGCTGCTAGCACTTTTAGCCTATTTTCAAAATATTGCTGCATGGAGGAAAAATTGCAAGGAAGCTTAAATAGAAACAGTTAAAAGTAGGAAACCACGATTGAGGGAGGAATTGAAGAATACATACAGTCGGATCCATGTCTTCATCATCTGCCACATGGGGCTTCGAAGATTGTGTGTTTGCCATTGCAGCAGCCTAAAAGAATATAAAATTTCCCAAAATCATTTAAAAGAAATTATGGCCGTATTTGAATGAGCATAAAACATACAAGGCAAAAAAATTGGGATTAAGGGTAATTATGCACATCAAAGGAAGACAGAGACAACCCAAACATAAGGAAGTTGAATCCTTCACGTAGTCAGATTGTTCACAGGAATTGCTTCTAGATGGACCAAATACAAACCCTAAAGTAGCACAAGACTCACAATAAAGAGGTAAAATTCAACACCTTTGGCAATGAGAAACCGCAAAGAGGAAGGGTCAACTAGGGAAAAAACAATAAGCAGAAAGAAAAACAAGGAAACCCAGTATTCAGGAAATTTGGCAAATTAAGTGGCCAAAAAGTGTGAAGATACTTAATTAGCAGAGAGATGGGCAGGCTCTAGAATGTATATTCAAATGAATTGGGAAAAAAAAAATCAAACCCTTACTACTAAAGCATCCTTCTTTTTTGTTATCATATCTAAAGTTCTAAACATTACTACAAAAGGACCCGAAATAATGTAAATAAAAAGGGTTTGTTTGAGTTCTCAATAGTGTTCCATAACAATATCAGATTCAAATGATGCATATAATTCCGAAAGTAGAAATTTAAAATTTTTAAGAAATCACGTCTTCTTGTGTTACTACTTGTAATTTAGATGTCAATTTAGCCCTTAATAGAGCAGAGTGAAGGACGCGGATTCATATAGCCGGCCTCATATAGTTGGAAAAAAGGCTTAATTGAGTTGACTTTTTCTTTACTTACTTTTACTTCTATGAGAAAATAAAATAAAAAATAAAAAATTCATTTGTGGCTATTTTTTAAAAGAATAACCAGAGTCCCCTTTTATTTCATATTAAGTTCTTATTGATGAAAAATTCATACATTGAACAAAATCCAATTAAACCCCCAATGCCAATTACAGCCACCAAAAAAGAAACAGATCGACACACCCAAATGCGAAGGATCCCAACTAAACTAGAAATCGGCCCAAACTTCCCTAGAAAGCACATTTACAAGGAAAATAAATTGCATTCTAGAATAACTAATATCAGAGAAAGATTAAAATGTTAAAACAGTTTAGGGTTTAGGGAATAGAAGACCTTCTTCTTCTTCTCTTCTTCCTTGAGGCGTCTTTCCTCTTCCTTCTGCTTCATCTTGGCTTCCCTCTTCAAAGCACTGACCAAAATCTCAGAAAAATTAATGCCAGACCAAAAGCTACGGAGAAAATGAGAAAGAAAATTGGTTTCAGGCCAAAAACATAAAAAAGGAAAAAGATTAGAACTTTTTGCTGGGAGCTTCAGCGGCAGAAGTTGCTGGAGAAGAAGAAGAATCCATGGAGAGCTCAGAAACTGCTTTGGCTGCTTCTTCAGCTACGCCTCCCATCGAAGAAACAAAGCAAGCAAGCAAGCAAGGAAGCAGCAAACATGAAAGAAGAAGGGTTTTTAGCTTCTATCGGCGTTCTATGTTTTGGAGTTTGGGTGTAGTGTTTTAGATGGATGGACGGACGAGATTGTCTGAGGACTTTATCAACGGTTCTAAGTGGAAGACCTGCTGCTGCTTTTGCCGTTGCAATGTCAATGGATACAAGCATTTTATAAAGAATATGTTTTTTCACCTGTAATATATAATTTTTTCGAGAGAAATTTTTAAACATGTTGATAATGTTTGTTCATATTTGTATATTCAATGAAACTTTTTTTATTATTTTTATTTTTATTTTTATTTTGTATTATACGAGCGGTAAAATATATTTTTTTATGCACAACCCAAAAACATTTTTTTTTTAAATTACTTAAAAAACTATTTATCAAGAAAGCCATATTTTTTTCAAAAATAAAAATAAAAAATTCTCGGCCATCAAACAAACCCTAAGATTTTTTTTTTCTCATTTATCAACTAAACCCTAAACAATCAATAAGGTGTTGGCACAGTTGGTCGTCAGCCCCGAGAGCATTGCACAGGTCGTTCGAATGGCGGAAGGGCAACAATTTTTCAAATTGCGCGTCGCAGCGGGAGCTTGCATAAAGTTCGTAAAAGCTACGTCGGTGTAAGGTACGAGCTGGACGGAAATGACAGATTTTTAAACTAAACTTTGGTTGGTTCATGTTATTGGGTGGTCATTGTAGTTCCACCTTATTAGTGTGGATAGTAGTGGGTTCAAGAACTATGTCTGCTACCCCACTGAAAGTAAATATTATATATTTATATTTTCTCTAAGAAAATAAAAATTAAAAATTAAACCCTAAACCGATTAAATGCTTTATTTTATTTTTTTTGGAAGGGAGATTTTTTTTTCTGAAAAGTTTGGTTTGATTATTGCGTTGATAAACGCCTAAAAATTAGAAGCAATAATAAAAAGGTAAGTCTATTAATCGTGACTTGGATTAATAATATGAGTTTGGGTGGTTCCATTTAAGTTGGTTTTAAAACATCTATGAGTTATCTTTTCCAAATTCAAACAAGATAATAATCTCTTCTTTTTTTTCTTTTTTTTTTTTTTTTTCGGTCCTCGGTCTTGGGGCTTGATCTTGCATCCTTCAAGTTTTTTTTTTTTTATATTCAATTAATCAATTCTCAAAATGAAATGGTTGGATTTGTTGTTACCATCAAAATGGCCTTAGATTCTCAACCTCCAACACAGTGCATGAGATTAACTAATGTATGAAAGTTGTGAATTTCATTAAACTATGGGAACTTGTAAGATACAAATTTATAAAAAGTTATGTATTGGTGGGGTGGTCAGCTCGGATAATAGTTGACCTAAATACCGGAAAGATGAGCTGGTTATATAGAAAGCATATGCCACCTGTGGGGGCAGACGAGCCAAGGTGGCAAGGTAAAAATCGCGTAAAATAATAAGACCGTCAAGTGTGCTCAACCAAATCAGATTTACCTCGACCATTGGAACTGGCCGAGCTAACCAGGAGAGGTGAGGTTTACGAAAATTTGAAAAAGATGATGACATCATTAGCTTAGCCCAACCCAGCTCGTTGCTGGAAGCTCAGTCTTTAGACGAGCTGATTCAGCGTCTACAGCTCGACCCTGAGCTAAGCTGATCATTTCGAACAAGATAGAGAAGATTAAGGAGTCCTTCACTCGTCATATCCCGAGAAATCCGATGTAGCTGTGCACGTATCAAACACAGACTTCGACATAGAGACGGGATAGACTCATCCTCCGAAACAAATCAGGAAGATAGGGATCATCCAGGACGAAATGAAATTTCGTCTTCAAGACCAACTCGGAATGGATGAGCTCATCAAGCTCATCTCGACCAATGACGAAACAACACGTGGCACCATGCCTACTGGGCAGTTAGTCACTTCGCCCAGAGGACCTCCTCTATAAATAAGACTTATCACCCTCACCATAAGGTACGAATAACTTTATATAAGAGTTATTGCTATAGTCTTGAAAAAGCTATAACTTAGGCATCGAAGGGTCTCTGGTCGACACTACACCGGTGTTCCTTAGGATAGCTATATTGTTTTCTCTCTTCTTCTAAGATCTAGCTGATAAACCTTTGCCGAAACCGGAGAGTTCATACTTCCAGATATGATCATCTCCTACACACGTTCATCTACTTGGTGTTGGTCATATTTTGCACCAACATGTATCATTTTTCTTTATCTCTATACTTTATACATACTGGTGCTTGTGCACACATGATTTCTATTATATATGATTAAAATTTTAAGTTATATATTTTTTTGATATTGCTTTTTTGTTAAAAATATATTTTTAATGAAATTAAAAAGTTATATTTTCTTATTATTTAAAAAAAATATAAGGATAGGTAAATAAGGAGACAATGTAATAATTATAAAGGACAGAGTTGAAAAGTATTATTTTGAGCTCTAAAAGTGGTGGTCTCACTGTCAGTTCTAACATTATAAAGATTTACATTTTTTTTTTTGTCAATAATTTTCGTGAAATGTGATTTTTTTAATAACTTTGGTGTATTATAAAATACAAAATATTATCAGAACATAAAACAACTATAGAATGACAAGATTAGTAGGTTTCCTAAGGGAGTTCTATCTCAACATGCCCATGGAACCTATGCTACTAATATAAGGTATTCAAAATTGATGGCAGACACAAACAACGGGAATGCGTAGGGTAAGTTATGTTGCTACATTCTAACTTGGAATAATTTAATTGCAATAGCCAATAAGTATCCCTTTGGAGGAATCTTCAATTGTATTAATGAGAATGTCCCCATTGTTATCAAGAAGATTGGCTTGGGTAGAAAGGACCCTAATCGCTTAAGGAAGATGTCTCGATTTTGAATTCTTGTAAATGCAACAAACTCCGTTGAAAAAGGTAAATGTTTCGGCACTCGATAGTAACCTCGAGTTCATGTGAATTAGTTTCGCCGCAAAGCGAAATGAGGACAATTTTATCCCTGTACCCGAAAAAAAATAAAATAAAATAAAACCCATTGTTAATAAATCTTGCTTATCTATAACAATGATAATAATGTTATAAAGTCAAAACTCCTTAGCTTATGATGTGCTATTTTTATTATAAATTCATAAATTATTCACTACTTTTCAACATAAAATTATAAAATAAATTTACATAATATATATATATATATATATATATATATATATATATATATATATGGGTAATATGGATAATTTGAAAATAAGGTCTTAAAAAATTTCCTTCATAATATTAATAAATATAAGACTTATTTAAAAAAATATTCTTTTATGTTATTTTCAGCCCCTTTTATTATTTTTTTGATAACTTTTAACACCTTTTTATTCTTTTTTCAAATTTCCATGTGGACTAGTATTAATAACAAAAAAAAAATTAATACTCTTATTCTTCACCTTCTTAAGAGCAAAACACACATCTTAGTCAAGATTCATACAACATTTTTTTTTATCCATCTTCAAAAAGGTTAAGAGTTCAAGTCTTCCCAATAATGACAATAACATAAACAATGACTTTGAGATCCCAATAACTATCTAACAATAAGATGTCAGCCTTGAAAGTTGAAAGCAAGAATCCAATTTCCATACCAACCTAAATTTCAAGCAGCTTTGATGAAAGCATGTGTAGATGAATCAATCAACATTTCTTAATAAAAAAAGAAAAAATATAGAACATTTTCTAAGAAAATCAATATCACAAGTACATACATATGTACACTTACTCCTACTACCAATTCCCAATATATGCTTGTTTGATTCAATCAAAATACTTAATCTTACATTCGCAAATCTCAGTCGCTTTCATCGCTTTCATAGTTTTGCAATAAGGACTGAAGTGCTGTTGTGCTTGTATCAGTAGGAGTAGTAGTAGTAGTAGCAGCTTTTTGGTCTTCCTCTGCTTTGTTTTCTTTTTCATCTTTACTGTTTTCAGTAGATTTTGGCTGAGATCTCTTGACAATTGAGAATTTAACAGCAGGAGATTTGAACAAAACTTTGTGGTCATTTGAAGCATCACTGACATCTGAACCCAATCCATTGACAAAAGAAATCGCACCATATGTTAGTAATAAAAAAACAGCTAAATAAACGCGAGATAATCATATCATTTTTTTTGTCTAAAAGATAATTATACCAATTTCATTGACATAAGATACCGAAATCAGACAAAGTATTTCTTCAAAAAACCAAGGGCCCATGAAAACATAATTCTTAAAACCACTAAAAATATTAGTAAACATCAATAATTTACTGTAAATAGTAATTTTTAACCCTGTACTAAATTATTCTTCCAGCACTTTCATAACCAATGCTAGGTTTTTGTAATCGATGTGTTGCATCTACATTTGACAGATCAATAGAGGAGTAGGAAATCAATGCTCTATTGTTTATAGCATGTTCCATGAAGCTTTTCAACTATCACCAGATTGCACATGATTCAAGTGTTACAAACTAAATTCATTGCAAAACCCTGGGAGGTTCAACACTGTTAATCAAATTCTCTCTCATTTCCATGTGTAATCATATTGTCCCTTCATTCATGTTTCGTTGATCCTTCTCCAAAATCCAAACAAGCTCAGTGTCCTTTTGTTGTTCACGGGTTCAAATCCGAAAGCTCTCTCCAAAGTGGAGATAAGGCTGCAAACATTGTCCCTTTCCTAAACCTTGCAATGGCGGGAACCTTGTACACTGGGTACACTTTTTTTTATATCCTCCCGGTCCAGGAAATCTGGAATTGAATGTGACAACCAGATCCTGTTGTTCAAAACCAAATCCTTTTTCCAAACTCATTACTTGAATCCACAAATGCTTCCAATCCTCACAGCTTTTAAGGATACCATATCTAGAGCAGAGGAAACGTCCTTAAAATCATTGGAGGTGCCTCCAATGCAAGTGTAGATCCAACAGGTGGTTTGATAATTTCTTTTTTTAACACTTAAAACAAGTTGACATGGTGTTTTAGGCAGTGTTTATAAGACGTCGCCTAGGCGGTGTTTTCAAGGCCTAGGCGACGCTTAGGCCTTTTAGGGAGAAAGCACCTAGGCACAATGCTAGGCAGGCGGTGGGGGTTTGTGCAAATATTTAAAAAGTTTAGGGGAGGTCACTCTAATTTTAAAAAAAAAGCTTTAAAAACAGAACCCCCCCTCCCCCCTTTTTTCTACAGTAAACCCTCGAACCTCTTTCTCCCTAAGCCCATTTGCTTTGACCAAGATATGCTGTCAAAATTTCCGATGACCATCCGCGACCCTCCGCCGACAGATATTGCTGCCCAACAATTTATGGACATGATTTTAATTAATATGAAGTGTTTTTGATCATTTTATAAAAATTTAACATTCATTATAGAATATAGTTAGATATATATAATTATGTATATGAACTGTCCAAGGACCTATAAATAATTAATTAATTATCTAGGGACTTGTGAATAACTTTTTTTATAGCCTAGGCCACGTCTAGGCTACGCCTCGCCTAGAGAAGGCAAATCGCTTAGACATCGCCTTGGCGCCTTAAAAACACTTGTTTTAGGCTAAAATTCACATTTATAACCCCTAGTCCAAATCTGAACCAATGAGTCTTTCATCAGACATTTAGATGCTTTAAATCTATTCAAAGTGTGACACTTACACATAGCTCTCGCCATGAAACTTCCATTTGAGTCACATGTTGATCAGACCAGTGCCATTAGGATGTGCATTCATGGTTAAGTTACAAACATGATCAATTTACTCAACTTCATATCATTTTGACAGTCTGGAAAAAAACCAAAGCAATCAACTAATTGGCACACCAATCCCTTGTAAACTACTGAAAAAGTTCTTAACCACTTGCACCAAATTAGTACCAGCACTCATTACTCTTTGCTCTTTAGCTATTGTAGCTTACTAAAAAATTGAGGTCTAACCCTAATCCTTACCAATTCATCCATTCAGCATATGTATTACCAACTAAATTCATTTAAACAACAATTAAATCCATTTCTGCCCTTAAACTTCAAGATTGATATTTCAGATATGGCCGCGTTTTTATCAACAAAGAATGAAAAAAATAGAACAATAGAAAGGAGAAAACTAGGTCAATGGAGCATACTAATATAAAGATTTTTTTTTTTAAAAAAGCATCCAATAATCCCTATCCCAGTATCCCTTAATGTCCAAAGAAAGTAAGAGAAGTCCATGAATAGGTAAATGAGTGGTTTCTTTATTTTGCACTATTTTCCAAAACCATATAAATAAGGCCACTCTCACAAAAAGAGCTCTATTCATAAGACGAAGTCCTTGAAGGCCCAAACCTCCAATATTCTATGAGAGGACAAAGACTTCCAAAGTTCACGTCTGAAATTCATGGCATTTATAGTTGTCATTACATAAATGAAAAAATAAAAATGAAAAAAGATGCCAAAATTTGGCTAGCCAACCCCACAAGAAAGGGAACAAAGATAGGCAGTAGATACAAAGATCTGAAAGTTTTATCAAGAATCAACCTTCCTACTCAACTCAACTAAACTAAGCTTTTTCCCAAGTCCCAACTACATGAGGTCGACTACATGAATCCGCTTCCTCCAGCCGGCTTGATCAAGCGCAATGTAAATTCAATACTTAAATTACAAGTAGTAATATAAATAATTGATGTAGATTCGTCGCGGAAGCAAGAACAAAATACTCAAAAAAATAACCAAATATATAACTCAAAAAAATAACCAAATATATATTCTATTGAATAAAATATTCAAGAGAAAAAAAATTATCTTCCTCCCTCAAATTTCGTAATTAGAGCTCTTTATATAGATAACTCCCCTGAAACATCTTAGAAACTAACTAAAACACCTAAAAATAAGTTTCCTAATCTATCTATAACATAAAAGCAACTTCCTAATCCTATTAGAACTCTATTTAGACACTTCTAAACACTTTTTAATACACTTAAATAATAAAAACGAATTTTAAAAACTATCTAGAACTACAACTAAAAAATTAAATATATCAAAATAAAAACTTCTCTTAAAAAAAAACTAAAATAAAAAACATTCTAGAATACGTTATACATCAATAATTCTATCCATTTTATTTTAGATCCTCCTCTACCTCTATTATTATTGTGGATTGTTAGTAGGTCATTTTTCCTAACTGGAGCATCCAAAGGCTTTCGTTGCATGTGTCCAAACCATCATGGCACCTGCTTTAACTCTATGATTCACGTCCTCACCTATTTCTCCTTCTTGATGAATAATTGATTCCAATTACCTAAAATTTTCATTACTTGGTATCTCTTGGCTTTCAATCTTCATAGTCTCTTCATTTGTATTTCTACTTCCACTAAAATTACATCTAAAGTCTAATGTATTCAGTCTTAGCCTACAAATCTTAAACCTCTAAGATTCTAGAGCCTCTTTCCAAGCCTCAAGTTTAGCATTTACTCCAAATTTAATGTCATCAATCAACACAATATCATCAACAAATGACATACACTATGGAATATCTCCTTGAATATGTTCAATCAATTCATCCATAACTAGTGCGTGCATCTAGAGCTTCTAACGAAACCTCTAACTTCAAATTTACTCAAAATTTAGTTTCATCAATCAACACCATATCATCAACAAATAACATATACTATGGAATATCTTCTTGAATATGTTTAGTCAATTTATTCATAACTAGGGCAAAAAACCGTCCTACTATTGGTAATAATTTATCTTTTCATAAAGCAAGTCTCCTACTCACATTTTGAATCAGAGGATTGATTATACTCCTAAGGGGAAAGAGAAATGCTACGGGAACGAAAGAGACCACATAAGGTCCTAAGCTGGGTGGAGTTTCATTGCAATTAAAACATCTTAAGTTAGTTTGGGTGCCCACTAGGTAATAGAGTTGCACTTAAAATGAATGAGCAAATTGCCCATTGGTAAGTTTGTAATTAAACAAAAAATAAAAGGCAAATGTGAAGTCCACCACTTAATACAATGGGAGATTTTACTTCCACCTGCAAGTCAATCTCTCTTCACCCATCAATTTATTGTTTTAATTTTTAATATGAAATGACAAAACTACACTACATGGAACATTTTTAAAAATTACATTTTTTGCCCCTAGTCAACCAAGCATGGTAAAACCTTAACCTCAAGGTCAAACCATTTTTGGCCAAACCACGGTATTAAGGTTCGTCCAAGCATGGTCAAACCTCACAGAGATAACCCAAAAATGGGGCCTTAATTGAACCGCTCTAAGAAAGTCTAGAAATGGGGCAAGGGCACTTGTTCATGTTCGATCAAACTAAGTCAAATTAAGGTTTAGTCATGTTTGACTAATTAGGAGCAAGAAACTTAACCCATTTATGGAGCTTTTCAGAGAGGTTCAACCTTGATGTCAAAGTTCGACAATGCTTGGCCAAACCTTAAGGTTGAGAGATTTAACCTTGCTTGGCTAAACCTTAAGGTTGAGGTTGGCAGAACTTAAATCTTTATATTCGATCACCCATTGCTCAAACATAAAGATCGAATGCACATGCGTTGTGCAGGAGTGGTTGGGTTGCAAGAGCAAATATGTCATTTCATGTTAAACTTTTAAGAAAACAAATTAAAGGGTGAAGTGAGATTGACTTTTAGGTAGAGAAGCTCCCAAGATGCATTTATTTAGTACCAACTTTAAGCCAATCACTCTTATTACCTTGTTTATATATGAAAATTAACAATTTAGAGGGTGAAGTGAGATTGACTTTTAGGTAGAGAAGCTCCCAAGATGCATTCATTTAGTACCAACTTTAAACCAACCATCTCTTATTACCTTGTTTATATATAAAAATTACATTAATTTTATAATTACATTAATATATAAAAAGGTTTTATAAGTACATCAAAGTAAAATAAAATTATTTTTATATAAATAATGTTTACATAAGCTTTTATTCTTTTATATATGAATTGTATTTTTGACAAAAAACTCAACTCAAGTGCATTCATGGAAAAACAAATTATCATTTTATTGAATAATTATACCATATTTAAATATAGAAACATTTATCAATAAGTATGAATTTTTTAGGAGATTGTTATTTTAGATGTATATTTAAAACTTATTATCCTGTCATATATGGAGGTAAGGTCGCATATATCATCCCAATGGCGTGAGCCTCGTGGACTAGTTATGCATTTTTTTATTTAAAACTTATTATCGATAATTTAATATATGTAAGCATCTTATACAAGTTATAGCTATTAATCTTTTTCTATTTGATTTTAAAAAATCCCTTCGAATGCTCAAGTTGAATTTTGGTTAAAAAGTAATTAAGATATATATATATAAATGTTTTGGTGAATATTGTTTAAATAAAAATAATAATTTTATTCTTATTTTGTACCAATAAAACTTTTTTATATATCATATCATATACTACTAATAAAAACAAAGGAGTCCTCTTCAGTTTGGACTCTTCTGTTTTTGACCCACACATCAATTTCCAACTTTTGCTCCACAAAAAAAAAAATAATAATAATAATAATAACAAAAAGTTTGGTTTTAAAGAAATCAATTTTACACAGTTTTCTTTAGAGTACATTAATTTGTAGGTTAATTTTCTTATTCTTTATTCCATTCCATTAATGCAAGTTTAACTAGTTTCTTGGATTTATTTTGTTAATTGATATTTTCTATTGGTATTTTATTTTTGCATAGTAAATTAATTTTATTTTAATTTTTTATTATGTGTTTGTGAATTGAAAAGACTTAAACCTAGAATTTTCTGATTTAGATACTGTAATTGAAGTGCTAATTATTCGTTTCTTCTCTCTTTCAATATGAACAATACCTTAATGCCAAAATATTAGTTAAATTATAATAATGATTTACACAGCAACCGCATTGTGCAAAGTTAAAAGCTTGTCAATATTATTTTATTATTATTATTTTTTTTTTTTTTTTTTTTCAAGACAAGGCAACAAGAGAGGATTGGCTTAAAAGTCAGCAAAGTATATGAGCATTTTAGAGTGTGTTTCTCCTTCCACTCACAAGTCAATCTCACTTCACCCACTAAGTCAATTTTTTATGATTTTTAACATGAAACAACATATTTACCCTTGCGACACACCAACTATGCACTCAATTTAGACATTGAGGTTCAGTTAAACCACAACCTTAAGATAGTTGATTTTCGGTCAAACAAGGTTGAACAATTTTCTATGGAATGCCCAAAATTGTTGTTGCATCATTGAGCGCCTAATAAGGAACTTTCTATGGAAAGATGAAGACAAATCAAAAGGGCTACATCTAATTAGATGGGACTTAGTTAAAAAGGACCTCAACCACGGCGGTTTAGCTATTGGTGACTAGATCAACAAAAACAAAGCCCTTGCCGGAAAGTGTCTATGGAGATTCATCATGGAAAAAAAGGCCCTTTGGGCAAAGGTTATCAAAAGTAGACATGGTTTGCTTGATAATGAAAGGGATGCCTAGCATTCACCTCAACGCCACATATCAATATCCGTTCCATCTACCCACTATTCCTTCCTCTTATAAGACTCAAACTTGGCAATGGAAACCTGATACGCTTTTGGGAGGATACTTGGTGCTGGAATGAGTGTTTCATGGTTCTATCTCCCACGATAGATTCTAACTCAAACCTTCATAGCCCCAATAGCCTCTTTTACACCTATGGAGTTTAATCGTAGTGGAAGATCTATAAACTGGAATCTTCATCTTGATAGGAACCTATCCCATGGAGCTATTGATGAAGTCACATCCTTGATCGAATGCCTGGAACCATGTACCCTATCCAGTGAGGATGATCGAGTCATCTAGATTGAGGACCCTTTTGGTTCATTCTCATCTACGTCATTTTTTTTTTTTTCAGTATATTGCCTCCTCATCTGGTTCAACAAATTAATTTATTCCAGCCAATTTTATTTGGAAAGCTCATATCCCACCAAAAGTCAGTCATGGGATCGTTGGTAGCTTATAAAAAGTTCAATTGCACCAACGTTTTGGATTGAAGATTTCCTAACATGCATATTTCAACAAGCCGATGTTGTTTATGCAGGAATGCCGCATAAACGATTGACCACATCATTGTTGATTGCAGTTTCTCAAGAGGGATTTGGAATAGATGGTCAAACTTATTCCATGGTCTGCCCCAGCCTAGTGCAGCCTCTCCTTTCTCCATTCCAAATCAACCACTATTGAATCCCAAAATCAAGAACTATTGGAGGATGATCCTTTTTGGTATCATTTGGAGTGTATGGCTTGAAAGGAACAATAGGATCTTTTGTAATGTATGTAACAATGGGGGTCGGGTTTGGGATCACTCTCTGTTTTTGTTTTCTAGCTGGGTTACGTAATGGTTAAGTTGTCCCTTGGTCACAACTTTGATGACTAGTGGAGAAATTGGAGCTCTACTTTGACATCATTGTAATGCCCTTGCTAGGATTCTCGTCCCACAACGTAATTTTGCTTTTGCTTATTTTTATTTATTTTTAACAAGAAACATAATATATATATATATATATATATATATATATATATATATATATATATATATATATATAAAAGGAAAAACCAAAGGGGCGAGATGCCCCAGTGGAGAGTTACAAAGTTTCAAGTATGTTGTTCCATTTGTACATCCAGTCCCCTATACCATAACCTAAAGATAGCTTCCAAGAATTAATCCAAGAAGCAAAAATAAAAAGGGCATGATCCCACAACTTACTACAAGAGGAAAAACAGTCCCTAAAGATCCTACTATTCCTTTCATCCCAAATACACCATAGATTAACAAAAAACATACACTTCCAGTACGGTTTGATCTTACTATTATACAACCCACTAGGAAAAGTAAAAGAAGAGGTAGGATCCGGAGGTGACAAAATTCTGCATTTGTGGCACCAAAACTCCCACAAATCCTTCATAATCTTGGAATCCACGAACACATGGTCCACTGATTCATTGCTTTTTCTGCAAAGACAACACCAAGATGGGGAGAGCATAGTATTAGGAAACCTTTTTTGCAAAACGTCTGCACAGTTGAGCTTCTTATGGGCAATTAACCACCCCAGAATTTTCACTTTGGAAGGGACATTTGCAGTCCAAATAAAGTTTGCATGGGGAAGGGAGGCATATTGTCCATAGAGGAAAGAGATGAGAACATAGATTTAGAAGAAAAGGATCCTGTGGGTTCTCCTAACCACCAAAATCTGTCATCACAGTTTTGGAGCTGATAAGATTGTAGACATTGGATGAGAGTTGGAATTTCCTCCAGAGTATTTTCTGGCAGGTTCCTCATGAAATGCAAATTCCAGTTAATAACAACCTCATGACTAGTAGGGACATCAAAAAAGGAAGAGATTGGGGCATTGTGAAGGCTAGAGATTGCATATAGGTTCGAGAATCTGTCCTTAAAAGACTCAGTGCCGCACCACATGTCCTCCCAAAATCTGATCATGTTCCCATTTCCAACTTTAAGCCTGAGAAGGGGATTAAAAAGAGGGTAGATTGAATGAATAAATTTCCAAGGACATTTGTAGGTTGATCAATGACATAAACCAACGTCCCAAGCATTCTCATGTAAACCATGCCTGCTTCTAATCACTTTAACCCACAAGGTATCCTTTTCACATAAGAAACGCCAAAGCTTTGTTTCTGTTAAAAAGGTCCCCGATGCCCAAACCCCCATGGTCAGTGTCCCTTTTCACAGTTCCCCAATTAATTAGATGTGAACCTTTCATCTTATCTTCATTCTTCCATAAGAAATTTTGCATCATTTTCTTAATCGAAACGGCAACAGATCTTGGCATCTTGAAGGTTGACATGAAATAAGTGGGGATTGCTTCCAACACAGATCTCAGCAAGGCAACTCTACCTCCTCGCGATAAAAAGCTCCTTTTTCACCCCTCAATCCTTCTACTAATGGTATGAATTACCGGATCCCAAAAGGACAATTTAAGGGGATTTCCCCCAAGAGGCATACCTAGGTAATTTAGAGGCCAATTACCCACAGAAACACCAATCTGATCAGCCAGACAAACCACCTCCTCTTCCACAAAGTGATCCCCGCAAGTTGGCACTTTGTAAGGTTAATTTTAAGACCAGAAATAAAGTAAAAACTGTTGATAATCTTCATGACATTCATTAAGCTTTTACCATCATTATTCACGAAGAAAAGACTGTCATCAGCATATTGAATGTGAGAGACGTGGATGTTTTCTCTTCCCACCCTGAAACCTTCCATAGCCCCTTTATCTTTTGCCTTGTTGATAATGCCATCAAGGACATCGGCCACAAGTGTGTACAGAAAGGGTGGCATTGGGTCACCCTGCCTTAACCCTCTTGTCCCTACAATCTTGCCCCTTGGTCTACCATTGATGAAAACAGAATAATTTACAGAAGATATGCATCCCCAGATCCACCTACGCCATTTATGTCCAAAGCCCTTCTTTTCCATAACAAAATCAAGGAATTTTCATTTTACTAAATCATACGCTCTAGCAAAGTCGACTTTCAGTAGAAAGCCCTTCCTCTTAGACATTCTCTAGTCATCCACGACTTCATTAGCAATGAGAATGACATCAATAATCTGTCTATTTTTAACAAAGGCCATTTGAGTATCAGCGACTATAGAATGAAGAACATTGCGTAATCTAGCAGCCAGCGTTTTTGCAATCACTTTGTATAGGCTAGTTGTCAGGTTGATGGGTCTAAAATCCCCCACTTTGATGGAGTTCAATTTCTTAGGTATGAGACTAATGTAAGTCTCATTAGTACACTTATTAATAATACGACCTCTTCCAAAACCTTAAGGATGTCATCCTTAAGAACCTCCCAATGTTTTTGGTAGAAGAGCAAAGTAAAACCATCAGGTCCCGGAGCTTTTTCACCATCACTGCTGAACACAGCATCCCTAATTTCATCAAGGTTAAAAGGCCTCTCCAGCCACATTTGCTGATCCTCAGAAATCTGGTTCCGGTTTATGTCTTTAATACCCCATAAACCATCATTCCTGTCATTAAATGCATTAGTAAAGTGGTCCACAATATCCTTACAGATATCATCAAAATTCTCAACAATCATGCCACCATTCCTTTCAAGTTTGGAGAAAATTTGCCGATCTTCGTATGCTCAGCATTTTATGAAAATAACTTGAATTAGAATCCCCTTCTTTAAGCCATTTGACTCTAGCCTTTTGTTTAGCCAATCTATCAGTTCTACAATCAATGCCTTGGACCACTTCCTCAATTTTCAGTCTTCTTTGTTGGGCCTCGCTTGACCATTGAGAGTGACACAACTGGCTATCAATCTGCACCATTTCAGAGAGGAGTTGAGCCCTGAGAAGACTGTCATGGACAACAAAGTTTTTACTCCATTCCCGAAGTTTAAGCTTCAAGAACTTAAGCTTCTGCATAAATCTGAATCCCGCCCATCCATTATCAGTGTGGGAGTTCCACCAATGACTGATCAAGTCACCAAATTTGGGGTAGGAGAGCCATACATGCTCAAACCTAAAAAGGGGCAGGTCCCCAATTACCAACATTGGTGTTGAGAGTAATGGGCCAATGGTCAGAAGTTGTTCTAATTTTCACCTCCTGTTTAGAAATTGGGAAGATCTTATCCCATCCATTAGCAATCAAGAACCTGTCCAACCTTGACATAGCTGGAGGGGATCTCCCATTAGTCCACGTGTATGGCAATTTGGAGAGTTCCAGATCTCTCAACTGTAATTTTGTGATCAACTCATCAAAATTCTTCATACAAGTAGAAAGATTGGAACAGTTTAGCTTCTCATCCATTCTTCTAACAATATTAAAGTCACCGCCAATGCACCAACTATCAGAAAAAAGGCTGCTCAGTCCCGCCATTTCATCCCAGAAAGCTTGACGTTCTGAACGGTTACAGGGTCCATAGATCGCAGTGAACCACCACTCAGGTCTGCTATCATGACTGATTTTAATGGAAACATAGAAGCTACCCATAAAAGAATCTACCACATTAATTGTCCGGCAATCCCAAATAACCAGAATTCCCCCAGTCGAACCCATAGAAGGAAGAACCCAGTTTAGAAACTTTGACCTCCATATTTCCCTAACAATCTCCAAATTCACCGTAGATTTCTTGAACTCCTGAATGGCCATAATATTCGGTTTGGCGGAGCATATCGTTTTCTTAATCGCCCGATGTTTCTTAATAGAACCATAACAACGAATGTACGAATGTTCCAGCTCATTATCTTCATTGGGAAACAAAACAAGCCCGCAGAACAACTAGAGATCAATCAAGCAACAACAGCAGAACCTGAGGCTCTATCGATCAGTTGAATGTCAATAGAGTTCAGGAAATGGGCAATCTCCACATATTTTGAGACAAATTTTTGTTTCTTTGTGACTAGATCAGCGTCGACAACAACTTTCTTGGAAGGACCAGGCAATTCATCCTTTTCTCTGTAAGAGTATGTTGGGATGTAGGCATGCCTCGAGACAACAGGGGTGGTGAGGGATGGATGGGGAGGAGAACTTGGGATTTGATGAGAAGGAGAAGGGAGAACACAATCGGCAAAATTGACAACCAAAGAACATACCTTGGTAAAGTTGAGTCTGGCCTCATTCGTTTCCAGCTCCTCGACCTCATCAACCTAGCAGGTGCTTCGCGTCCCCATCTTCAAAGGTTCGGACGTCACCTAAAAATTCTCCTCGCTACTAAGCTCCTCTCGATCCGTTGCCGAGACATGAACCCTTTCCTGGCTGGTAATGACGTTGTGATCAGAGTTTGCAGAGTGCCATCCCGACAATTTCTAGCGATCTTGACTAGAGATTATCAGGCTTTTCCTCTCCATCCGCGTGGGCCTCCTTTTATAAACCTTCAGATGGGCCGCATTTGTAAGCCCGGAATGTGGCCCACTGTTTTCAACCATCTCCTTAGGCCCATTCTTTGACTGGCCCATTTTCTTTGTTTGGCCATCTTGGGCCCATTGAAACTCGATTCCTTAGGGAATCAACTATTGGGCCCACTCGACCGGCCCATAAGTGTTCTGACTAGAGATCTTTTTTTGTCGTGTCGTGCCGATTGCAACGCCACGTGTTTCACCCCTAGCGATTTTGCACTGAGACATGATTTGTCGTACGTCAGAGCGTCGTCTGCCCATTGTCCGCTTGTCAGTCGCAGCAGTCTCCTCCGACGTGGCCGTACTGCCTTTTCTAGAACCGCCTTTGCTGCTCTGGAGAAGATGACGATCGTCCCCTCCAGCAACGTCAACACTGGTTAGAGAGTACATCGACACCATTGTCTATTGACAAACCACACCATCATCGTAGTCGTCGTCTTCCCTTGGGATCCAACGTTTCTGCACGTCGAAAATCCTAAGCTCCATCCGCGCAGTTCCTACAGTCACCTCCATGAAAGCCCGCAGAAAGCCAAAGGGGGATCCGACAACCTTCGTGATCGCCCAATCGATCGATCGTCTGCTGACCGTCTCAGGAGCAATATCCAACATACCTCCGCAAGCATCCGCCACCTTGCCGAAGGTTTCCATCTTCCAAAATTCTGGCAGGATACCTTCAATGCCAATCCAACTATCCCGACACTTTATCTTCATGTCTTCCCATAAGAGGTCCGACGACCACGCTTTAAGACGAATCTTTGATTTCAGCTCAGAAAGCTTTCCTTTGATCAATCTATTCATTTCATCTTGCTTTTGCTTATTAATATATATTCGACATTTCTCATAAAAAAAAAAAGGTTGAACGATTTTCGGTTAAACATGGTTGACCCTCAACTTAAAGATTAAACCAAGAACGAGCTAACCTCTTTAGAAAAATCCATAAATGGGGAAGTTACTTGCCCCCAGTGGCAAAGTTAGGATTTTATATTAATGGGGGCAAAAAACAAAATTTTCTCGAACACAACTATATAAGAAAAAATTATTTGTACAATACAAGTTCGCCACTTTTTGTGTAAGGGGGGCAATGCCCCCCTTACTTTTTGGAAAAAAAATTAAAAAATAGAATTAATATATTAAAGCGAAAATTCATTATTTCCCCCTTTATAAAGTGTAAATTGACCCCCTTGTCCTTAGCTAATTGGCTTGTAGGATAAGACAAATAGACAAAAGTTAAAAAGTTAACCTAGAAGTTGTTTTGTCATTTATGTTTTATATCAAATTACGGTGGTTTTTGTTTTACCAAAAGAAATTGTGAAAATAGAATTATACAAGAAGACAAAACTCAAAGGAAAAGGTAGAAGAAAGGAACAAAATCCATTGTGGGATTTAAAACTAAAACTTGATTTTTCGTTTTCCAATCACTCCCTTTAATGTCATCAATTTTGTACTCGGGTATTTTGTACTCAGGTATTTTTATCCCTTGATTATCTTTTTCACCTTGCTTCTTTTAAGGTTTAATGATGTAATGAGCGACATTCTGTTGTTGCATGAACGATGAAATTAATTTCAACAATCTGGGTTTCTCTTTTGATGCAATTTCTGTTTTGGGTATTAGGGATTTGTTGTGATTTTGAGGAATTGGGGTTGTTTTAGTGTTGTGCTTGATTCCCACAAAAAAAACAAACAAACAAACAAAAAAACTGGATTTTCCAATCCTCTCTCTCTCTCTCTCTCTCTCTCTCTCTCTCTCTCTCTCTCTCTATAATATATATATATTGTTTGTGATTGTTTAATCTTTATATCTATGTCTTTTGTGAGATAAATTTGACAATACTCTATTTTATTTTTGTTGTAAAAGTAATCAAATAAGTAAATAAAATTAATAAGAAAATACAATTTGGATCATTGCTTGCTCATTGCACCATTAAACCTTAAAAGAAGCAAGTTGAAAAAGATAGTAAAGGGATAAGAATACCTGAGTACAAAATCAAAATCTACGACAAAAAAAATATCCAAATATTGATGACATTGAAGGAAGTGATTGGAAAACGGAAAATCAAGTTACTAACCTTATTTTTAAATCCCACAATGGATTTTGTTTCTTTCTCCTACTTTCTCCTTTGGGTTTTGTCTTCTTGTACAATTCTATTCTCACAATTTCTTTAGGTAGAACAAAAGACACTGTAGTTTGATATAAAACGTAAAAGACAAAACTTTTAGGTTAACTTTTTAAGTTTTGTCTTATCCTACAAGCCAATTAGCTAAGGACAAAGGGGCCAATTTACACTTTATATAAGGGGCAATAATGAATTTTCACTTTAATATATTAAAACTATTTTTTTTTTCAAAAAAGTACAGGGGGCAATTGTCCCCCTTACACAAAATGCCCCTTACACAAAATGTGGCTTCGCCACTGCTAGCCCCTAATTAACCAAATAAGAATAACCTTAATTTGGTCAAGTTTGGTTGGAACATGGACTAGTAAACTTATCTTGTTTTAAAACTTTCTCATAATATTTCAGTTGAAAGCCCCATTTTTAAGTTCTTCCAACCTGGTCGAACGTTAAGGTTGAGGTTTAGCCAAGCTTGGCTGAATGGGCAACCAAACTAACTTTTAATTGCAACAGAAATCCACCCAACTGCAAATTTGGTGTGGCCTTTTTTCATTGACATAGCATTTCCCAATAGGAAATTTAAAGAGATAAAGAATTTCTGCCTAGCACACAACCAAAGGGGTCTACAATAATCCCCAAAAGATTTCAAAATCCTAGCACCTGCAAGCAACAACAATCATCTACTTTCAAAGGTTACTTTTAAGCCCCAACATAACCTAAAAATGATAATAATACCTCTCAAGTGTTAATTGAAGGATGACCATTGTGTCATATGCTAATTAAAGTGAAGCGCTAAAATTGAAGCAGATTTATCCAGAACCTATACTCCACATATTTCTAACATTTGATCTTCACCTCAACAAAAAAAAAAAATGAAGAAGAAAGTGCAGATTTCCTAGTTTGATTCCCCTATAACCTTGAAAAAACTAGTGTGAGAAGATCAATAAGAATCATATATGTTGCCAGCCAATTGAACACACTTCTTTATCCATTCTCTGCATCTCTTAAAATCTCAATGCCTCCACGAAAACAATTCATGAAACCTTCATAAGCCTTCTCTAAATAATTTTTGCACAAAAGAACTGTCAACTAGGAACAAACTCAATTAGTTTTTTATTTTGAGACAAGCCTTTAGTCCAATAGGTTTCCTTGACTTCTAATTTATACTTTCAGACTTCCATATGTTGGTAATTATGTCTCTTTCTCAAGGTAGTCAAAATCCTAAATCGGAATCGAATCGAATCGGGATTTGAATCGATGAATCGTAGGATTCATGATACAATTGTGAATCATATATAAATTTAGTTTTCAGAGACATTTATTTGTATTCTTAATGTTATATTAGATTTCTATTGTGGATTTTAATATCTTGTTTTTATTTGTGATTTGATCTATTAAATCTAATAATTGAATTTCAATGTTCAAAGTTTGAAACATTGAAACATAATTTAAATTAAACAAAGTTTGTCCAAAATAACACTTAAAAATGATTCAGAGCATGATGTTGAGCCCAAAAAAAAAACAAATAAATAATAAAAAATCAGTTAGCTAACAGGAAACATGCAGCAGAAAAAATGGAAAAGAGGATTTTTTTGTTGTTGTTGAGCGCAAACTCGAGTAGTAAAAAAAAAGCCCCCTAAATCGGTTCGAACTGCCAAAACGTCACATGAATTGCACGATTCACATTGATTCAAACTGATTCAAGGGGGATTCACACGTATTGGGATTTGGGATTCATAGGTGGGATCCAGATTGATGGAGGGCGAATTAAATCGTGAATCGTTCGTAGGATTCGAATCGGAATTCTGTCAACTATGCTCTTTCTTACCAAAAATGAAAAAAAGTTGGGTGCAGTCAAGGACATAAGGATGTTCCTCACCTCCCTTAGAACTTAAACCTAAGTTGTAATGCAAGAATGATCCCTCGAGCATTCCTTATCTCCCAAATCAATATTGTGTCAAAAGTATAAGCCACCAAGGGAGAGTCTTGAAGAACCGCAAATAAATGTGAGAAAAAAAATTCCACATGCTTCTCCAATATCACTCTCTTAAAAGACTCTAGATTTAATATAATAGATAGCCCATAACAGCCTAATCAAGAATTTATAAGAAAAGATGCTTGATGTTGATGGGATTTGAGGTGGCTTTATAGACTAGTTATGGTCATAACCATTGACATTTTGCAAAAAGTAGCTGCAGTTAAGACTCGAACCACTTTTTTCACACTTGTTCGCCTTAGACATTTACCATTACTACAAAGCAATAACTTAGTTGGTACCCAAAAAAAATATGTTAAATCTCCTAGATTTTTAACCTCTCATTATCAAGGAAGCTGATCAAACCCTAGGTCTAACCTCCTATTATCCAGTTTTGTCAATGCTTTGCTAGAATCAACTAGGTCATCTCCTAAGCATTTTCACCTAAAATTTCCTAGGCAATTCTACAGGCACAAGGAAGGCTTCTTTGTATTTTTAAGCTCCACACACTTCCAATAACTTATAAAAGTATTTTAAAGAGGTATGAAATGGATCTCTCAACATTTTCATCCATTTTTCTCTCTTCTTTTCTTATAAAGATTAAAATCAACACCAAAAAACATTTATTTATTCAAAAAAACCAACATGCTTTCAAAAAATAATATTCAACTAGCAGTCTAGCAAACAATGAAACAAATTATAGTATCATTATTCTTTGAGGTTGAAATTCTAGAAATACCCTTTAAAAATTTCCTTCAAACATGAATAAGTTGTTTAAGTTTTAAAATATAAAAATACTTAATATTACATATAAAAATATTAGATCTATATTAGGTGATTTATTTAATATTTATCTCCTAGGCCACGCATGGGCATCACCTCAATGCACAACCTAGCTTAACTTTAAGCTAAATTCTAAGCTATAGCATTGACCGCATAGCTAATGGGTTTAGTCCTTTTTTTTCTTCTTTTTTCCAAATATATTAATTGGTCTGAAGTTGGTTATTTGAACTGCTTCACACTCTCTAGGGATCTAGAGAGCCTTACAAACACCAACAAGACAAAGTTTTATCTAAAAATTACTACACTACCATCCTGTACTTAAACTCCCTCTATATCCCAATTTCAATCAAGAAAAAGGCTAACACATAATCATTATAGAATTGAATAGGAAAAAAAAAGACTTTTGCCAACAATAAATGCAAACTAAACTGATGGCCAAGTTCTCACATACAAGTTAGATCATATATATATAACTAGAGTATATATATTATTAAATAAAAAGAAGGAACAAAAGTAGGAAGACAGGAGACATTCTTCTACATTGGATATAAATACTTCACAAGTTTTCTACAATCCAAAAAAATCCACATTTCTTTTTCTTTTTCAAATAAAAAATTAAAGGACCACCTAAAACACGTTTACTTAGGGCATATCATAAAGTTATTCTTTCTTATCATGAGATAATTTGTGCTCAAAAGAAATCAATACAAGAGTTCTAGATATAACTGCAATCATACACAAAAACATGGCATTGGACGATAACCGCCATCAAATTTTCAAATAATTTTAGAAAATTTTAGATAAAACATAATCTCTATGGATGGAATTTACCTTTACTTTTGGTGTCAACTGTAGCATTCTTTCCCAACAAATCTGTCGGGTTGCTTAGCCATTCCGAAGCTTTTTTCCTCTGCAACACCAATTACAATGAGCTACTCGAGGTAAATTCCCAGCTTCAATAGCTTATAATAGCAAAAATATTAACGCTAACAACAAAAGTGTCTCTATTAAAAGTTGAAACCGCCATAAGATTTAATGTAACAACATTTTCCTTCTTTGATATGTGCACGAGTACTTTTGTATAGGAAGCATTAGTAGGAAGAGAAAATGGTGCCACAATGTGTCCTTAGTGAAGGAATAAATCTGGCCTGACATTAATAGCATTGCCATAATTTTTTTTTCTCTAAGAAAGAGACTATATAGTAACATTGAATAAATTAAAGCATGGCAGCCTAAAGGCCAACCAAAGTTCAAGTCATACCTTGGAATTTGTTGGACGCAAATCTAAATCTTCATCTTCATCAAGATCATCATTTCCATCATCATGTATCCTGCGGACATTAGTTCTAGAACCCTGCATCAATTAACTTGGGTTAAGCATAAATCATACAAACACAAAATCTGAAATAACTCAACAAAAATTATCTCAAACAGTTCCATAATGAAATAAGAAGGTGACACTGTGACAGCATCATGGAAACCCAAATACTAACATTAAAAATTGATTTTATAAGTGCTTCGTCCTCTTCCTCGAGCTTTCTCTCCTGCCAAGCAACGAAATCCATCAACATAGTCAGTCAGTCAGTCAAGTTTCAACATATAATTCAATTTGAAGATTTTATAAAGACAATTCAGTCCCTGAGACTGTGTGCTCTTCACAAGTTCACATTAAGAGTGAATTTTATAAGTAAGGCTTCTTCTTATCAGAAATCTCAAAGGTTTCACTCTAACTTTGCTATGGTTTGAATGACATGATTCACAAGTACAAATAATCTCCATGGTCCTCTTTGTAATAAGGAACACAGTTTTTGAATGTTTGTGATAAGTTGTTGGTCTGGATGACATGATTAACAAGTACAAATAATCTCCATGGTCCTCTTTGTCACAAGGAACACAGTTTTTGAATGTTTGTGATAAGTTGTTTGGTTATTTAGATTTTTAGTGTTTTTAGTCTATAAATTTGTTAGTATTAAAAAGGTTTTATGCATTTATAATTTCCTTTTATTTTGTTTTGTAGGATTTACAAAATAGTGAAGGAATTCAAAGAAATTGATAATTATAGGAGTTTGATGTTGCAAGATAAGAGGTGGAAGAGCCGCAACCCTTAAGAAAATAGAGCCACAACTCTAGAGAAAAGAATTCAAGGTAGTGGGTGAAGAGCTGCAGCGCTAGAAGTGTAGTGCCATGACGCTACCAAAAATTTCAGATTTCAATCAAGAGCCATGACGCTAGAAATGGAGAGTTGCAACTTTTGTAAATGGAGTGTTTTATTCCAAATTGACTTCCAAGTTGCCTGGAAAGTTAAAGACCTATATAAAGAATATTTTAGGGAAAATTAGGATCTTCTGGAGAGACAAAGACGGCTAACTTTGGAAACGGAGAAGCAACATTCAATCTCAAGATCTTTTTTTTTTTTCTTTTGCCTTTCTCTTTCAATGTTTAAGAACATGATTTGTGTGTTTTTAATTTGCATAATGAACTAATTTTCTTTATCAAGAAGAACGATGTAGCCTATGTTTAATACTATGCTAGTGATTTTTTTGATTTATTATTAAGTGATCTTCTTCCAGTTTATTTGTATTTTACTATTCTTAATGCTTCCAATTTAATTGGCCATGAATTGGATGATTTTATATTTAGAGTTCGACACATGGGATAGGAAATTTTAGATATTGTTGATGCAAGATTTGACCAACACCAAATAATAATAAATTTGAGGGGATGTGCTGAGCTAGAACCTGCCAAGTTGTTTGTTCGCCTGTTGTATTCCTGTCTGATTTGTAGTGTCTGATGATACATATAAAGATCAACTGTACCAACGTGCCTTATTTAAATATCTAGTATTACCTTTACAAAGTGAACAACTTTCAATAAAACCAACTAGTCCCCTGGCTGAGAGATGTGGTCACAATGGACCCGCTTAAATACCAAGTCTTCTAGAGCAGCAAGTTGTCTCCCGTTCACTATTTAAAGTTACTAAGGACAAGACTGAGTCTAGCTAATTAAATCAATTGTTGATTCAATAGAGTAACAGTATAATATATTGATTCATTGACAAGGTACGCATGTGAATAGTACTATACTGTAAATAGTTGATGTACTCTGATTCTCACTACTTCACGTGAATAGTACCGTATACATGAATAGTGTCGCCAGGTGAATAGCGTCATACACTGAATGGTGTCACACACGTAAATAGTGTTGTACACGTGAGTGGCATTGTATCTCAGAAAAGATTTATCTGATGTGGAAGATCAGCCAAGGCTGCAACCACAGAGCACACCAAGAATTTCTCAGAGGTTCTGACACCACTTTACGTATGCAGTATTACAGAGCAACAAATAAGAATAATAGCAATAAGATAAAGACAAAGAGATTTTACATGGTTCAGTTCTGAGACCTAAGTCCACGGGTAGAACGTAGAAAACTCCACTATGAACTGTAGATTACAACTCTATTCAAGGAGAGAACAGTGAATCTCTCTCTCTCTTGACCTAGAAAAAACTCTTATGAAATCTCAGAAATAATTTTGATCACTTAGATCTGAATGAATTGAATTGAATTCCGAGCCCCTATTTATAGGAAAAGATCATGAATAAAATAATAATCGAAAGGTCATTTGTCATTTCCTTTGTTGAAGGGTCATTTGTCCTTTCCTTTGTTGAAGGGCCATTTGTTTTACTTGTAGACATGTAGTGCCTATTTCTTTATTTAAAAAAATATGGGGCCCAACAGATATGATCTTGGAAAATACAACCTAGGATTTTATAGAGTTCGTGGAGGCCTATAATTCCTTTGAAGCTAATTAAGAGAATCACAAAACGTAATGAGTTCTTAATATCTTGATTTTTATAGGGATGTTAAAATCGGATTTTAGGAATATTTCTGACTCGACACTCGGGAGAGGGAGTTGGACAAATTAGGGTTCTTGGCTTATAAACTAAGAGAGTTAATTAATAATAAATTGGCTTGAAAAAGGCATAGTGGACAGCTAGGTGAAATCAAACATTTAGAGTCTTTATTCATTGATTTCTTCTCAATTTTATTTCGAGTTATTTATTTTTATTTACTTTGTGTTGCTTAGTTGATTAATTCTTTATTTTAATTTTCTAAATAAAGTTAAGGTTACATAAATTACAGTACATGGTGAGAATTGGATTACAATCCCTGAGGACGATAACTCTATTCATCATTTTTTTTAAAGAAATACTCTACTCATCATTTTACAATAAAAACTTGACATCGTACACTTGCAGTTTGTTAACGAACAGTTTGAAAAACGTTCTCCAACAGTTTTAGCATAATTAAATCCAGAAATAGCACCTGATGAGATTTGGATAAGTCGTTCTGATGCAAATGCACCTAGAAATGGAAATTTCAAATATTGCTAGAAGTTTTGTCAATTAATCACTTTAAAAGAATGCCTATGTCCATACAAAAACATGATGTTAATGTTATTTAGGATGTTTGATCATAGAATTCTTCACTTATGCAACGATATAGGTATTAACTTCTTTGTTTATATTACTTTCAATTGCAATAGTTTCTATTTGTTGATTAAACAAAACAAAATTACCTTTTCCTCACTTGTGCGCTGCAGGGCCTCAAGCATTGCATCTACACTCACAGTTGCATGCCTCGACTGAAAAACAACAAATCATACGTTAGTGATAGGCACGATTTAAGCAGATAAATTGGAGTTGGCATGTGATATGTTAGAAAAATTTTATGAGCAAACCTTCATAGACTTCATTTCATCTAAAGCGGCAAGAATGTCCATCTCCTGCTTGGAATCCAAAGTTCTGTTCTCCAGCGATTTCATGGCATCCCCCATCTCTTCCTCATCCCTTTTCCTCTTTTCTCTATCTACTTCCTAAAGGGAAACGAAAAATATTGAACTTAACAACAAATGTTTGAAAGAGGATACAAAAAACAGCGACAATGATATACAATAAATGGAAAGAAAGTAGCTACAATTACAAAAACTTTATCAAAACCAAACAAATAATTAGCAACAACTCACCTCATCCCCTGCACGCCAAGGCTCAAAATTTCTGGTTGCGCCTGACTCAACAATATAGTCTGAATTTTGTGGGTCAGTCTTTATCGTTAGTTCAGCTGAGCACTTGGTGCATTTGAAATAGAATCTAAACATTTGAATTCCCAAGTATGTCTGCAAAGCAACACAAAGCAAAAATAAATAACTAAAAAAATAATAAAATAAAATAAGATGATGAAAGCAATGCATGGCTACTTGATGCATGATAATCTAATAATAAAATGTCAAAAAGAAAAGGGAAAAATTATAAGAAATGTGAATAAAGAGAATAGGTGAACCAATATCACTGAATTCACATTCAGTGATATTAAACTATATCCTGAAAAGATATGAATTCCCTTGAAAACTAAATGCTAGGGTAAATTTTAATCCATTCTCTCAACAAGCAATACCATCCAATCAAAGTGCAGCAATTTTTTATCCATCAGAGAGGGGAACAACATCAACACCTTTCTCACAACCTACCTATTACCACCTATTGAATGCATTATTCTTCTATTTTCTAACATATCCATAATTCACCACGCAAAATACAAAAATTGAATTTTTTTTTTTTCTTGAACAATTAGGGCATGTAGCTGTCTAGCCTGTCTTTGCATAAATAGCTGTTAACAGGCAACCAAAACGACAAATAGAAAAGAGGCGAGGATTTAAACTCACTTCTCCAATGGCGTCTTCTTTGCGAGAATTGAACTTGGTTCCCTTGTAGATGTAGTTCCCGCAAGTGTTGCATCGGATGCTCATCGGAAGCATCATTCTTACTTTCAGTTGCTGGTTTTTTGGCTGTCTTCTTCGTGGAAGCTTCGATGGATCGAAATCCGGAGGGTAGTATTTGTTCAAAACCTTCCTTTCTCCCATTCTTACTCCTTCCTAGACTTCTGCGAATTCGGTGATAGAACAATCGATCGATCTGCAACGAAAGAGAGAGAAGAGGAAAAGGGTTTTTCCAAGATTTAGGGTTTTGCGGTGATATAAACTTGAAGAAAGAAAGAGATCTGAAATAGTCGGGTGTGAAGCTGAGTCGCTAGATTGGAGAGATTAACAGAGGAAGAACAGAGCGTACGAGTATGCGTTGGCTCAGATAACAAAGTTTCAATGACATCAATTTTTCTGAAAATAATAATAATAATAATAATAATTGGGTTGAGTTTGAAAGCGGTTCGGTCGGTTTTTATTTGAACCGGTTCGGTCGGTTTGTGGTTTAGGATTTTAGACCTTGATGTAAACTTAACCAAAAACATTAATATTAACCCAATTACATTGATAAAAAAAAAAAAAAAAAGCCAATTACACGCTTAATAGTTATCTTAATATATTAAAAACTTTTAAAATATTTACATTATTATCTTACAAATTAGGAATTTATTTTTAATTTATTGAATGTGCATTATATTAATTTTGTATACATGTACATATATTAGACCACAAGCTTGACATGATAAGCGGGATGGTCATGAGCTCCACATATTGAGCTAAGCTACCACCCTTTGAGTTAGATAGTCATTATCTCAGTAAGATGAGTTGACAGCTCTATAGGATGAGTTGAATGGCCATGAGTTTGGCATGATGAGCCTGGGTTGCCAAGTGATAAGCTAAATGGTTACAAGTTGACAAGGATGAGCTATCTAAGATTTGGAAAAAATGGTTACTCAACATTCTGAGCTTACAATAGAAACTCACATCAACTCAAACATGACATATTTGGAGAAAACGTTGACTTAATCGAGATAATTTAACAATGTTTAAGGATGACCTAACATTGTCTGAGTTGAGCTATCGTCCTTGAGACATAAACACCAATTTTAGGGAGATTCTCTCAAGTAAGGGTGACAATTTGGCCCGAGGTCCATGAACTTAACCCGGCTCGCTATAACTGGTCTGGCCCAGTTTCAAAATTTATTTGACGAGTTTGGAATCACATAGCTAGACCCGCCCCGGTCCGCTAACCCTCCCCAAAGGCTTGAAAATTGGGCCCGATTATACGTACATATATATATATATATATATATATATATATAATATTTTGTATATATTTTTAATTTACTGTAAAATACATATATGTATGTGTAAATTGTAATATATTCTTAATACAAAGTTACACATACACACACACACACACACACATATATATATATATATATATATATATATGTGCACATAATTAAGAGTACAAAATGAAAAAATAAAACATAATTAAAATTGTATTATATAATTAAAGTATATATAGTATATATAAATATAATACGTACCACATACATAATACATTGTGTCAAAAAAAATAATATAATGTATATATAATGATAAAAAAAACATAATTAAGTGTATTATTACAATTAAAAGTGTACAAAATGTATATAATATATATTTAATTAAGTCAATAATGTTATTTAATTAAGGTTTTATATTTGTATTATATATATATATTATTAAGAATATGTTTAATTAGGTATATAATACGAATAATTCACATACCTAATCTATTTCTTAATAAAACAAATAATCTACATATCTACTTTATTTCTTAATAAGAGTATATATAGTATACAATTATAGTATAAAATGGTAAAAACAAAATATAATTAAGATTCAAGAGTATTATATAATTAGATAATATATTATACATATATATACACGCGCACAAACTTATATATATATATCAAATATATTTTATTAAGTATATTCTCTAAAAGTATATAGTAGGGCTAGATATAAATATATAATGAATTTAACTAAATTATAATAAGGGCTGAGCTAAAATTATAACACCCTTACCTTAGGATGACGTCATTTTGACCCGTAGAGTACCTGTATACGTATGGGTATACGTATTTGATGCTCGACGGGTGTTGGTTCGAGTGTCTTTGCATACTTTTAAGTTGTTTAATATGTGCATAAAGTCTCAAAATGATTGGAGACTCATTCAACATCAAAACATGTAAAAAACGGTGTTTTAGATCAATGAAGCTCGCTCCATGGAGGAAGAAATTTATGTCACCGATTACATCAATTACTTTATCTCCTAGATCCGTCGTCCGATTGGGCTGAAATATTGTCAGATTATTCTCCTCTGATAGATATTCATTATGAACGGTGAAGATCTTGGTCGGTATTGTTTACTGTGAGGTATAAGACTCTAAACACTGTTTTTCGGATTTGTGGATTTTCTAGCGCTGTTTTGATCAAACGGTTGGATCTCGCAATTCCACCGTTGGATTGAGCTAAAATTTTACCAGAATGTTGGTAACTGACTCATAAAACTATTATGCAGTTAAGAAGTTAAATTGGTGAGTCATTTGCAAAAAATTAATTATCTAAGTGCAAGTAGTTGCAGTAAGAAAACCGTTCCTTTATTTAAGTGTATTTTTTCATGTGGGTCCAAAATTTTTCTATAAAAGCAACCAACTAGTTTTTTTTAGTTCACTTGCTCATTTTCAATTAGAAAAGAGTTTAAAGAGCTTGGAGAGGAGAAAAAGAAAGGGAAAGGAAAAAAGGGAGAGAAGTTAGGGTTTTTTGATATTTTTGTCCAAAAATCACCCAAGGTAATCAAATCTCCCTCATTCTTTCTCATTTTTCTTCTTTCTATCACTTTCCTTCCCTCATGCAAACTGATTTTTCGTCCTAGGGTTTCTATGAATCCCAGATTTTAAGGGTCCTTAACCTAGGGTTTACTTGTGTTAGGCCATTTTATGCTTGTTTTTTATGTTAACGATTTTTTATGCTAACGACCTTCCCTAACCTCAATCAACACCTAATGTGTGCTTTTCACCCATAAATCCCGAAATTTAAGGAGGGTGGTGGAAAACCAATATTGGACTTAGGTCAAGGAATTCATATATGTTAATCTAGAGTGTGTTGGGAGTCTATAAATGGTAAAGCCCCCAATTGCTAACAAGAAATTGGTGGGGTTTCATGTATTTGACCTAAACTAAGATTTTGACCTAGGGTTTCCTATTTCAAATTGCATGTGATTTGTATGGAATGCATGGGTAAATGTGGTGGTCTGACACTCTAATTTACTAATTTTGATTAATGGGAACCCTATTGTGGAGTAATTTTGGCCTAGGCCATGTAATTTGGTAATTTCCATGTGATTTGGTGTGTAATTTGGGGATTTTGCTCAAATTGGAGATTTTGACTTGGACTTAGTCAATTGATGAAATTGACTTGATAGTTAGTCAAATTAACCCTTAATATAATTGAATGTCATGTATTATAGTATTTGGATCAAGGGGGATCAACCTATTGCATTCAATTTGGGTTATGTATAGTTTAAATTGGTATTAAATGATTGAATTGAGCAATATGGAAATTGACTCATGGGTATAATCATTTTAGGAACTTAATTGGCTATGAAATTGAGTTTAAACATGGTTGTTTAGCACCCTTATGGACTGATTTTCAGTAATGTGTATAAACCATATTTTATGTAGGGATTTGAATTGATTTGAGTAACCCAAGTAAGCTAATTGGGGATTTGAAGTGCTTGAGGTGATTGTGGTCATCCTAATGTTTTATTGGATCAGATTGGATTCGCTAGGTCTAGCCAATCAAGTGTGAGTGTTTCCTTACTTGTTGTCTTCTATATGTGGCATTGTAGTATATAATGATTTTAAATGTTTACCTAATATAGTATGCACGACTTAAATGTTCCATGAAATGTATTTGAACATAGTATAATAGGGTTGCAATTGGGATTGAGTCTTTTAGCTGGGATTTTCTTCGGAGAATCTCGTGAGTCTAGTGATGATCCCTAATTATGGACCTGACAAAGGATTTTTATGGGTTGTGTACGTTATGATTCGCCTAGGCATAATATTTGTCTTAGTGGGCGAATCTTATGGTTCATACAATCCTAGAAATTCTAATAGAATACGGGTAAGAGGTCGATCGGGCGATGGGTGTCGCGCACTCAGGCTCTTATATTGATTCTTACCTTGGAGGTGTTTAGGATTGCATGAGCATATCATAAATGATATGCATTGTCTTGATATGACATGATGCATTATATTGAACATGTATGTAACCTTGATTATATCAATGATATTTAAACTGCTTTAATGATCTTGAATTATTTTACTTAAATGCATATATATGTTGCCACTTGTAGAGAATATTCACTAAGCTTGCTGTAGCTCACCCCTTACTCTTATCCTTTCAGGTTCAGATAGGAAGAGAAAGAGAAAGGCTTAGCTGCGAGGCATTTCCTGACATTTTGTGACGTAAGAGTTAGTAATTTTTCGCATTTATTTTGATAAATTGTACTATATAACACATAATACTTATACTTAGCACTTAGATGAGTTGTAATCATGGTTAAGTATTATTTTGTATATTTGACATTGTGGACCTAGAAAAAAAAAATTGGTTGTCATTTGTGTATGTTTTTATATTAATGATTTGATTATGTCCATATGTCTTGATATAAGTTTGAGGATTATGGTTTGTTATTAGAAAACTGACGGGATGTTGGGTGCATTAAGGGAGGATATACCCAGGGTTTCGTGCCGGTCATGACGTCACAGATAGTGGGTCGTGACAAAAATTATGAAAGAAAGAAATATATTATCCAACTGCATATATAACCTAATTCATTTAGAATAAATTAACACATATTTAAGATAAAATAAATAAATAATATTTTTAATTTGTATGTTTTATTTAATTATTTAATTAAAAATTATATTTTATTGTAACTAATTTGACCTTAAAATATGTATTTAGTTATATTAGTAGTCCAAAAGTCCGGTCCAATGGCTCGACCCAAAGGGCCGGTCCATATATTTTTTGGATTGAGTTTGGGCCAAGGCTTTTTAATGTTGGCTTTGCCCGGCCCAACTCGACTCTACCCAAAATTTTATAAGGCTCGGCCCTGTCCGACCCGATTAGCTCTAGGCTCGATGGGATCGGGTCGAGCCGGGCCAAATGACCCGAATTGCTACCCTTACCCCCAAAGGATGAGTTCAGGATACTGAGCTAGCCTCCCGACAACAAAGTGACAGCTAGAGACAACTAGCATGACCCCCACTCTTAACATATGGAAAAACGCCATGTGTCATTGCCAGCCTGGTTATAGGTGTTGTTGCCATAGTCATAAGACTCTTGCTTATAAATACCCTACTAATCCCCATTATCCGAGGAGGTAAGTCATTAATTACTTTAATTAATGGAAAATTTAATCTTGAGACAATTGAACTCTAACTTAAGTATCGAAGGGTCTTTTGTCGACATCACATAGATCTTTCTTACAATAGCCTATTCTCCTCTCTTCTCTTTTAGGTTTGAAGTGCCTAGCTCACGATGAAGTTGTTAAGTCTACGATTCTAGGTCAAATCATTCCATTTACCTAATCACATTATGATATTAGTCAAAATTTACACCAATATCATATTAATTAATTTAATTATTTAATAAATTTATATTCAAAATTTTTAACTGAATTCCAAAAAAAAAATTATATTATTTAATAAATTTAATCCAAATCAAATTAAAAGGACTTTTAAAAAAAATTTAAATTTAAAATGATTATGTTCAATTTGGCAAGGTTGAAATAAGAGACACAATATGATTTCTAAAAATAAAAATAAAATTCCTTATATATTTTCTTCCATTCAATTTTTTGTGTTAAGATGCATTTCCCCTCAATACTATTGATCACCCAAACACTCCCATCCACAAAATCATCTATCATTTTCTGCTCGTCTTATTTATTTATTTATATTTTCCCACCACAAAATAATCTTAAATAGAAGCCCCTGGGCCTCAGCCAATTGGGTCAGGTTTCTCATCATCTTACAATTATTTTCCTGAAACCATTTTTTGAGTTTTCTTGTTGTTACCAAAACAACACAAATTTTTCTGATTCTTGCTTCCCATTTCTAGAGTCTATAGATTCTGGAAAGGAATGAGCAGAATCCTCTTAACAAGCTGCTGGTCTTCCTTCAAATATGACCACCAATCCTCTGTGTTGTTACAATCTAAGCTATATTCAACTAATTCCCACCACCCAACACAGAAGAGGTTTTTCATGAGACCAAAAGCAAGTGAAGATTCAAGACAAAACAGGTTTCTTGAAGAAGATGATGAGGCAATTTCTGGGTTTTGGAGCAGAAGATCATCTTTGGTTTCTGGGTTCTTGTTAATTTCTGGTGCTGTTTTGGGTTATCCAAGAGATGGGTTAGCTGTGGTGAAGCAAGGCCTTTTGGCCGGGAGAATTCCTGGTTTGTCTGAGCCAGATGAGCAAGGTTGGTTTCAAATTCTTACAGCTAGCTTTGATTTTCTGTGAATTGAAAGATCTGCTTTTTGTATTATTGAGTAATTTCTATATTAATTTTTGGATTTCAAGAACACAAACAAGAAAAAGCTCAGATAAAATGGATCCTAGCTATATCTATTTTATTAAAAATAATTTTCTTAATTATAAGAGATACATGGTAATTTATTTAAGGGTTAATGAAGTAGGATTAATAAGTCATCTAAATCTCTCTGTTTTTTTTTTTAGAGTGAAGGGTAAGATTAGGTATTATTTTATTAAAGGCAAGGTACCCTTATGCAATAAATTGGTAGTTTCAATGGTTAAAAATGAAACCACAGCTCCATTATTAAGACTTGGCTACTTTTTCCTGAAGATCTTGTTCCCATTTGAACTTGAAATTCCTTTCAAGAAGGCTATTTAATTGTGTTTTGGAAAACAAATTAGCTTCAATGCACCATTCAAAATCACACTATGAAGGAAACTCTTTAATAAACCTGATAAAAGAAAAACCAGATGCAATATCCTTGAGCTGAATTTCTATGGAAAATTTATTGCAAGTTCCATCTCTTTAATTTTCACTTGAGACCATCTTTCCTTCTTAATTTTTTCTAAAATATTTTTGAATGTCGTGCCTTCTAAAGGTTGTATATAAATACTGTAAGCAAATAATTACAGTTCTTTGATTCTTTTATATATATGGAGTTTTGCTAACATACCTGCAAAATTATTGCATTTAGCTAAAATGTTTTAGCGAACCCTATGTACGTAATTATAAAAAGGCTTTGCTAAGTTGAGTTCATGGAATCACTCTTCTTCAAAGCTCTATTTTAGTGAATTCTCTATGCTCGGCCTTCATAAGGAAAATTTACTGCTCAGACAGGTTGGAGGACTTATAGGAGACCGGATGAGAAATCGGGCGGCCATGGCGTCGGATGGAGTCCCATCATTCCATACATGTTCTCTGTTCCTCAAGAATGGGGGGAGGTACTCTTCTATTCCTCTCTACATCAAATGACTACCAATAATAATGACACACATAAATAAAAAAAAAAGGCTCAAATTAACCTTGTAGTCTTCCTTCTTGTTGCTAAATATATACACTTTAGCTATGAAATCTTATTTGTTAGCTAAATGTATCTAAGCTTCATTTTCGGCTATGACTTAGCCATTTTGTGGCTCAAATAATACTGTTAACGGGATTTAGCCGCAAATCTAGCGACAAAATGAATTCATAGCTAAAATGATTAGGTTACTAAACTTCAATTTTAATTTACTTGCACAACTAAGTTCATAGCTAAAAATCTTATTTCTTGTAGCTCAAACTGTGCTACAAACTGTTTAATCAGCTGAACTTCCAATATTTTTATACGTTGTCATCAAACATAATTACTATAAAACAAGCTGCTTTGAATTGTAGGTTCCAGTGTCTATTGCAGATCTTGGTGGTACGGAGATTGATCTGAGATTTGCAAGCTCTAAGGAAGGCAAGTTATCTGTGATCGTGGCTCCCGTCCTCAGATTTACCGATAGTGAGTTCTAGCATCACTCCTTCACTATCATTTATATATGCTTGGTTCAAGAACACAAGAAGAATTTTATTTTCTAATTTTCTCATTTCATAAGCTTCTTGCCAAGTCATAGCCCTTGTTTCAGTTTTGCCATTCATGACTTGTTTTGGATTTGAAATGGTGTATACTATATATATAGATCTTGGGGACAATGCTACAATTGAGAAAATTGGACCGCCTGATAAAGTGATTAACGCGTTTGGACCGGAAGTAATTGGAGACAATGTAGAAGGAAAGGTTTTAAGAATGGAAGTAGCGGAGCACTCGGGAAGGAAGTACTACCAGTATGAGTTGGAGCCTCCTCATGCTCTCATCACTGCAACCGCAGCTGGGAACAGGCTTTACCTGTTCAATGTTACTGCAAGTGGTATATATGTGGCTATGTGACTTGTGCTTTTGTTAAGATTCTAGAGCTTCCCTTAAAGAGATGAGAAACAAATCATTTTGATTCTCTGTTTATATGATTCTTGCAGGTCTTCAATGGAAGAGACATTATAAGGATCTGAAACGAATCGCCGAGTCCTTTCGTGTGGTCTAGAAGAAGATGATTTGTCTCTGAATTGAGATTTTTGTTCTTAGAAACGCGAAAAGATTATCAAAATTTATTGTCTATGTTTATTAGGAAAGCAATTATGGCCTGCCCCTTTGTGAGATTTGCCTTGGAGGTATTCATTTTTATGTATTAATGGTCTTGCAACCAAAGCCCTTAAACTGTTATACATGTGAACTGGATGGTGAAAGAGTGATATGTGATTATTTTTGACTTGGGATTGTGAGACGTTTTTGTTATTTTGTGTTAAAAATGAATTACTGATCTATACACAATGATTCATTTAATATGATTAATGATATTAAATTCATGTTTTATTATAATTAAAGTCTTTAGACTTAATTAATCCATTGGTATTTTTATTAGTCTTTACATCAAATGAGATAATTTGTTCATTCAGGAATGTCTCAATTATATTTGATTTGATTAATAGTTATTAATTAATTTTATATAATAGTAGTATTTACATAAAATAAGAAAATTAGTTCATTTAGGAATGTCTGAAATATATTTTATTTGACAAAAGATAATTATTAATCAATTTTATGCTTTTTCTATGTAGATAGAAATTATGTATGTATGTATGTATGTATATTTAGGATACATGCCTCTATATGGGTGGTGCAAGGGAACTCGAGGAACCAAACATTATAGAAATGTGGGCTCTTTAGGTTGTCGGATCAACAGGATCTGCTTAAAATATACGTGCAAATTTATTAATAATGAGAAATGCTTTTACGATCCAAAATTATCTCTATGCTGAGGTGGTGTATTGTCATGTAGTCTTGTATAAATAAAGGCTATGTCGGTGTCTAAAACATCAACGAGAGAAACAAATCTTTCTTTATCTTTGTTAGGTTCTTGATTTATGTCCTTTCTTTCTCTAGTCTATGTTGTGTTTACATGGTATCAAAGCTTGGTTACCGGAAATGGCTACACGATTATTCAACTCAGATGGATCTTCCTCTTCCAATGTTCAGAGAACTTCTCCAATCTCTTTCAATTACTCATTATTGATCAAGTTAAACAACAAAAATTTCTTGATATGGCGCAAACAAATTCTTACAACAATCAAAGGACATAATCTGCAACAACTTGTTGAAAATAGATCTCCATGAAAATTTCTAAATCTTGAAGATGAAGAGCTGAATCAGATTAATTGGGAGCAGCACGATCAACTACTCATATCATGGATACATTCTTCCATGACAGACTGTTCATTCTCGCATGGTTAATTGTGAGAATACGGCTCAAGTGTGGAAAACATTGGATGTTTACTTTGCATCTCAAATCAGAGCAAAAGTTTCTCAATATAAGCATCAACTTTAGAATATCAAGAAGGTTTCATTAAGCATGAATGATTATCTTCTGCAAATTAGAAATTGTATCAACTTACTCACCATGGTTGGTAACCCTCTCTCTGTTAAACAACACATTGATGTCATTTTTGAAGGTCTTCCTAGTGAGTATGATACGTTCATCCTAACAATTGAGGCAAGAAGTGATGATTTTACAGTGGAAGAAATTGAAGCACTTCTTCTTGCTCAAGAATCGCGGATAGAAAAACATGTTAGGAATCTTGATTCTGTACAATTTCAAAACTCTGTCGCATCTTCTCAAGCTCTTCTTGTTGCAGGCAAAAAGATCACCTCCTATGGCAGAGGTCTTTCTTTTCCTGGATATTTTTCTACTCCTAATTTTCCTCAATCTGCTGTCATTTTCTTACAGCAGAGGTTCACGAAATGTTGTTAATCGTGGTGGATCTACTCAAGGACGTGGTCGTGGTCGTGGCTATTGGAATCAGTCCAAGCTGCAATGCCAATTGTGTGGCAGATTTGGTCATATCGTAGTGAATTGTTATTATCGATTTGATCAGACCTTCAAAGGAACTATTCAAGCACATAGTGCTCAGATCCAAAGTTCTGGTACTCAGATCCAAAGTTTTGTTGATGCTTTAACAATGTCACCTTCATCGATTGTGTACAATGCTGCTTCAAATGCTTTTGTAGGTGTAAGTGTTGAAGTTTTGCTTACAGCTGGGAGTGTACTTGATGATCCAAACTGGTATCTTGACTCAGAAGCCTCAAATCATATCACAGCAGATGAAGGCAATTTTTCAAATATGGTTGATTACTTCGAATCTGATCAGGTGCACATAAGTAATGGCCAAGGGCTTCCTATTAAACATGTTGGTTCTTCGGTGTTCTCATCTCCTTATTGTGATCATTCTCTTGCAATGACAAATCTGCTTCATGTCCTGGAGATCACTGAAAATTTGCTAAGTGTATCTAGATTCTGTTTAGACAACAATGTCTATTTCAAATTCTTTGCTGATCCATGTTTTGTCAAGGACCAGACAACCAAGGATATTCTTCTGAGGGGGACTCTTAAGAATGGACTTTATGTGTTCGACTCCTCTCAAATATCATTACACAGCCAACAACAACCTCATTTTGTGCCGTAGCAGTCTATTACTCTCTTTATGCCGTAACAGTCAGTTAAGATTGTGTATGTTTTCTTCTTTTCCTCCACGCTCTTTCGAGACTTGGCATAATTGATTAGGACACCCTGTTGAAAGGGTTGTCCGTAGCATAGTGTCTTAGTTTAATCTTCCTTGTGTTAATAAAACGTCATCTATGGCTTGTTCTTCATGTTGCATGGGCAAGATACATCGTTTTCCTTTTAATTCATCTGCATTTGTCTATGACACTCTTCTTCAACTAATACATATGGATTTGTGGGGGTAGTCTCCTATAGTCTCTTCAAATGGATATAATTACTACATTTGCTTTGTGGATGCCTTTTCTAAGTTCACATAGATCTATATGTAACACCCCGTAGTTTTAATTAAATACATACGTTGACTTACGCATATATCGAAGTGTATAATATGCGTATACATACATAGGAGTGAAATGTATGTACGTATGAGAATAAGTGCTAAATACATAAAGTGAAGAGTATAAATTAAATATGTGAGTTGTTATATAAATATGTGAATTAAATTAAGTGAATTAAATATGTGAGTTGGAGTTAGATAAGGGTATGATTAAATTAACTTAAATAAGGATAGTAGTGTTAATTGGTATGATTAAATTAACTTAAATAAAGATGGTAGTATTAATTGGTAAATGGTTAAATGAAGTTGTTAATTTAATTTAATGAAAATTTGTTAGGTGAATAGTTGAATGAATGGAAGTTAAATGAATAAGGCGGTTTGTGCATGCTATGTAATAGGTGTCTTGATCAAATTCAGCCACCATGAACTCATTTAGACACCTATTAGCTTGCTCGCATGATGGATTAGCCACGTCATTGATTTGCTAGTGTGTTGGCATGAATTGATTTAGTTGCTGAAATGTGCAAGTGAAGTTGCAGAACAGGACATTGAGCTAGAGAGAAACTGAGAAAACGGTTGAGGAAGAAGGAGATTTTGGAGTTCCAAATGAAGGTGAGATCCATAGTTTTAGATGTGAAAGTTTCATATTCAAACTCTCCTCTTCATTCTATACATTATATGTGACATGCGACAACTTTCCATGGCTAGTTTGAAACTGGAAAGTGATGAGTTTGGATTGAAATTGAGGTGAATTGAAGCTCAAACCATGGGGCTTTGATTCTTGGATTATGGGTAAGTTTTCTGATGATGAATTCATTAAGTTTCAGTGATTGAATGGTAGTAATTTAATGTATTTGAATTGCTGGAATTGGGTAAATTATTGGTTGAAACAATTAGAGAAAATTCCTTGTTGTTGGGTAAATTAATTGAGGTTCAATTCACTGAAATTCTATCATTGATTTGGGTATTCCAAACTTGGCTGAACAAGGGTGTTAGAACCCATTTTAGTGACTGAAATTGTAGTGTTTTATAGTGTATTATGATTGGAAATTGGTCTTGACTATTCTTTGATGATAAATTACAGAGATTGGAGTGCAAAGTATGTGAAATTCCGAGTTTAATGATGTGTTCAAGTTGGATACAAGTTGCTAGAAAAATTTCAGATTAGAGATTGATTTGGTAAGATGCTTACCAGTACATTTTGGTTGAATTAGTGATTAATTGATGATTTAGTTGACAAATTCATGTGGTGGAATGTGAAATTGAATGTGTGCAATGTTGAATTGCAGTAGGTTGAGACATGAATTGAGCAAGTATGGTGCTTGTACTGTTTGTGTGTATTTTCCTGCAATAATTTGTTGGGTGAAATGGTGAAAAGAGACTGAGTGCGTGTGCTGTGGACTTGGTGAAAGTCATGCGTAGTGAGTATCTATTAACTTTGGATATTTGTATATGACATTATAAATATGAATGATGTGTTTCAAATCATGAATATATCTATAATTATTGCACTGTTTGAATTCATGAAAACATTTTACATTGGAGCATGTTTTGGACTTGCTAGAGCAAGTAAAAACATGAAATCATTTCCAGAAGACAACCCCGCATGATGATTGTTTAATCTCATGGCCCGAGCGATAATCTTCTGAATGAAATTGGGATTTAGTCCTAATTTGAAATGGTTTATAGCAGAAAGAAATTGGATAATGTGAGGCTAAGCGTATACTCCTTATGGGTGCATAATAGGGAGTGTTTACCCGCTCCATTACTAGCAGGAGGGAGATTGATGATTTTGCTGAAAATCTACATGTTTAAATTAAACTTTATGAGCATGTATGTATTATGAAATGTTTCATGCATGTTGAATATGATTATAAAAGAATTGAATCATGTGACTTTTATTAAATGCATGTATGATGCCATAGTTAGGAATGTTTACTGAGCTGCGGTTGCTTACCCAAATTCTCACACATTTCAGGTTCGAATCCCAAAGGGAAAGGAAAGACACGCGAAGGATAGAACATCCTTCCTTTTGATATGTATGTATTGTTGAGAATTTTGAAATTGTTATTTTGTTATGATTATGTATATATAACATTAGCAAAAAAAAATTATATCACATAGATAGTGTCACACCCCAGTACACAACACACCGCAGTGTCTAGTACCCCCGGGATGTGATGGGTACCTCCTACTGAGCGTACCCCAGCAATTACGATCCATAATATTGTTATACCTCAATACACAGCCCATCATAGCGTCTAGTATCCCCGAGGTTTTTTGTCCACAAAGGGGGCCTCCCCCCAAATCGAACTCGCAACCTCCCCTTAAGGAGTTAGAATCCGCACTTGGAGTAACAATATTATGGATCGTAATGGCTGGGGTACGCTCGGTAGGAGGTACCCATCACATCCCGGGGGTACTAGACACTGCAGTGTCTAGTACCCCCAGGATGTGATGGGTACCTCATACCGAGCGTACCCCAGCCATTATATACCACATAATATTGTCACATCCCAGTACACAGCACACCGCAGCGTCTAGTACCCCCGGGATCCTTTGTCCACACTATTCACTCATGAATAGTATATGGCCTCCCCTAGATTCGAACTCGAAACCTCTTAAGGTTTGATTTCGCAATCTGAGTATCCACTGAACCATTGCACTATTCATGAGTGAATAGTGTGGACAAATGATCCCGGGGGTACTAGACGCTGAGGTGTGCTGTGTACTGGGATGTGACAATATTATGTGGTATATAATGGCTGGGGTACGCTCGGTAGGAGGTACCCATCACATCCTGGGGGTACTAGACACTGTGGTATGCTGTGTACTGGGGTGTGACAGATAGAATGTGAGAATGAGTATGAATGATATACTTGATGATGTACTTATATTTTGGAAATTTTTGATTATGTAGATTTTGTTAATATGAATGACAATGGCGTCTTGTTGAAAAATAAAATAAAATCTGAGTGAATTAGTATAATGTCTTAAAAGATGAAGGCTGATAAAATATCGTATACGTCTAAATATGGCGTATACAGTATCCTATGCCGGTCATGACACCACCCTACAGGGGGGGTCATGACACTACATGCTAAGACATAAGTCAGATGCATTACAAAATTTTGTGGATTTCAAGACACAAGTTGAGCTTCAACTTGGTTACAAAATCAAAACAATACAAACTGATGGTGGAGGTGAATTTCGGGCATTTGTTGATTATCTTCTTAAGCATGGGATAATTCATCGTATCTAATGTTCTCATACTCAAGCCCAAAATGGAGTTGTTGAACGAAAACATTGGCATGTGGTGGAAAATGGACTCACTCTATTGGCTCAATTTTCACTTCCTTTGAAGTTTTGGGAGGAAACATTTCGGACAACTACCTATTTGTATAACAAATTACCTACTTCCCTCTCACCTTCTCAACCACCTCTTAAATGTCTCTATAAAACAAAACCAAATTACACTTTATTGAGAACCTTTGGGTGTGCATGTTACCCAAACCTTAAACCTTACAATAAACACAAACTTCAATTTAAAACTTCACCTTGTGTATTCCTTGGTTATAGCCTAAACCACAAAGGTTATAAGTGTCATGCCTCAAATGGAAGAATATACATCTCTCGTGATGTAATATTTTATGAACACTTATTTCCTTTCTCAACCACTTCTTCTTTTTCTCTCCCACATTCCACTTCATCTATGTCCTCCACATCACAACTATCCAACTCATCAAGTATCATTCTTGTTATTCCATCCAATGACTCTCAACTTGCACCACTAATGTCCTCTCCATCTAATTCTACCAACACCATTTTGCCCACCTCCTCTTCTCCTTCCCCTGTTATAGACCCTGTCACCAATACCCAACCATCATCTTCCAACTTACAACCATTTGGTAATAACCTGCCACCACCATCTATTATCTCAGCACCAACAAACTTGCAGCCACCATCTATTGTCCCAGCACCAAATGTTCACCCCATGTGTACAAGAACCAAAGCTGGAGTATTTAAACCAAAGGCTTGCCTGGCTTCATCTGTTCTTACAACTATTACTAATGTACTACATTAAGAGAATTGGCAAGCTGCTATGATTGAAGAATATCAAGCTTTAATTCACAACAACACTTGGTCTCTAGTGCCCCTTCCACACAATTGTCAAGCTGTTGGGTGTAAGTGGATTTTCAGAATTAAAGAAAATTCAGATGGTTCTATAAATAAATACAAAGCACGCTTAGTTGCGAAGGGATTTCATCAAGTTCCCAGATTTGATTTCACCGAGACTTTTAGTCCAATTGTGAAGCCAACTACAATTCGAATTATCCTTACTATTACATTGGCTAGATACTGGTGTGTTCGTCAAATTGATATCAATAATGCCTTCTTTAATGGTGAATTGCGGGAAAAGGTTTATATGGTTCAACCACCGGGGTTTGAAGATTCAAAGTTTCCAGGCTATGTTTGTAAACTTCAAAAATCATTATATGGGCTAAAGCAAGCACCATGTGCATGGTTTGACAAATTGAGGGTAACTTTTTTTTTTTTTGGGTTTTATCAACACCAAATCCGATAAGTCTCTATTCATCAAAATTGCTGGTTCAAGCACAATCTATGTTCTTGTGTATGTTGGCGACATTTTGATCACTGGAAGTGATTCGAAGGAGGTACAACACTTCATTGATGTTCTTAATCATAGTTTTGCTCTTAAAGATCTTGGCAAAGTTGACTATTTTCTAGGCATTCAAGTGAAACATACCACAAAAGGATTTTACTTGTCTCAAGCTAAGTATATAACAAATTTGTTACAACGAACTACTATGCTTAATCTAATGTTATTAATACTCCTATGGCGTCTAGTTATAAACTCTCTTCTGTGGGCAGTGATGAAGTGCTTGATCCAAAGTTGTATCGTAGTGTAGTTGGATCTTTGTAATATGTAATTGTCACTAGATCGGAGATTTCTTATTGTGTCAACAAGGTATGTTAATTCATGCATAGGCCATTGGAGACACATTGGCGTGTTGTTAAGAGGATACTTTAGTATCTAAGAGGGACAATTGATTATGGTCTCACTCTACGACAATCTTCCTCTTTCACTCTCACTGCATGTTGTGATGCGAATTAGGCCTCTGGTCCAGAGGACAGAAAATCAACCACACGTTATTGTGTTTATCTTGACACAAATCTCATTAGCTGGTGTTCAAAGAAACAATCTACAATCTCCAGCTTCTCAATCGAAGCTGAATTTCGAAAATCAACCACAGGTTACTGTGTTTATCTTGGCACAAATCTCATTGCCCAGTTGGTAAAATAGTTCGTGAATATGACAATTAATAAAGAAGACTTTATAATCAAACATCATATATACACAACATAGTATCATATACAATACAACGTTTCTTAACAAGAATGTATGCATAACACCATCTCGTAATGGTTCTGTGATCGTTCATTGCCTTGGGTTCACGTATAAATGTCCATCCCTAGGTATTCCTAGGTTCACGTTGTATGTCCATCTCCAGGGGAAACGTCAATAATAGTGAGCACAGTTGCTCCAATGACTATTCCATAGATTACAAATCATTTACGTCCCTAGGTGGTTCTTATTTCATGTATGATGACTATGCATGTGTGGGTCCGGTCTTTCCTAATATTAGACAAAATTTGAAAATGTCTGGTGATACTTATCAGGGTCGACATCACCACGTGCGTTGTTAGGATGTCCAATATCACTTATACAAGCAGATGGCTTTCGAATGGACCAACCAGAGCAGTCTTCAGATCGAGAGGTGGGAACACGAGGTTGCGCTTAAATATCAAGTCTTCAAGAGCAGCAAGCTGCCTCCCATTCACTATTCAAAGTTACTGAGGACAAGACTAAGTCTGGTTGAGTCAAATTGACCACTAATCGGGCGTAGTAACTGTGTAATATATAAACTCCAAATATTAAGGCACAAATATGACATGTATGAACATTAGACGCAATAATGCAGTGTAAATGAATAATAGACATAATGATAAATGAATGAAAACTTTATGAAAAGTCATAAGACACGCAACCTATGTTTTATGCCCCACCTTTAAATAATACTTCTTTCCAAAACTGGCACTTCTTTCCAAGTAGAACCGCTTCGTACAACAAAGAGAATCTCTAAGAGAGGGTCTCAAAAAGAGGAGAGAGAAAATCACAATAAGAGTGATGGAAACCAACCAAGGAGAGAAAGAGAGAAGAAATGAGTTGTGGTGTGAAAATGAGGGAGAGGGGAGGGGTCATTTTATAGAAAAAGACATGCTCGAACGTTCGGGTAATGCCCATTTTTTTTGTGTAAACCAGGGGTATTACACTCTACCCTCCTTAAATGAATTTCGCCTTCGAAATTTCAGTCCACGTTGTAATGATTGTTGTTTCCGTGAGATTCACCGCCTTTGTCATCATTCTTTAGATCAGGGTATTGCTGGTAAGGTCCCCTGAATTATACTATGGCCGGTGGAATCCTTGACCTCATCAAACAATGGAGAGCAAATGGAATCAGATTTGTCCGCAGAAGGTTCCAACATTTGCTTGACAGATGGCGATGTAGGGCACTGCAAGTTGCAGTGTTTCAGGGGAGGTAGGTTGAGTGGCGAAATGCTTTTTCGTGCAGTTGCCCGAATTTGGCCACCTGGTAATTTTGGTAGGAGATCCTGCCAGGATGAGAAGACTGGATTGTTTCGGGTAATTTCGTTACAATATAACCATACATGCTCTGGCGATAGAGATTGTTGCCATTGAGGCGAGAGAGTTGGCGATGCAAATAAATTGTGGTTTGTTTCTAAACTTGAAGGAGTCTCCACTGGTTGCCAAGCAAGCCATGACGTGTATGGTTCATCACTCCCGTCGGTGTTATTTTCAGACATTTGCATGGTTATTTAAATTAAACAATATATTAAGATATTGTAAAAGAAGTTTCATAATTTCATTGATTACTGAGATGGTACAATGTATCACATCATCAATTATTATTAGAAAACAATTCGGGATATTTCTGTTTAATTGTTTCTTCTAGTTCCCAAGTTGCTTGCTCTACTCCGGGGTGATCCCAGAGTACTTTTACAAGTGGAATGCTACGTCGCCTCAATTCTTGAGTTTTCCTATTCAGAATCTGTATCGCTTTCTCCTGATATTTGTTTCCTTATTGAAACTGAACTTCGACCAAAGGGATGATATGTGAAGGATCAAGATGATACTTTCGAAGCTTGGATACATGGAAAATGTCATGAACTTTAGACATGAATGAGGGAAGGGATAGTCGATATATCGTTCGACGACCTCAAATGGGCGGATATATCATGGAGAAAACTTTCCTTTGATCCCAAATTGTTTGACACCTCTTGTAGGTTGGACTTTTAGAAAAACAAAGTCCCCCTTATCAAATTCTAGAGGCTGTCTCCGCTTGTCGGCATAGCTCTTCTGTCGACTTTGTGCTACACGAAGTCGCTCTTTTACTAGTCTGATCTTCTCAAAAGTCTCTTGAACTAGTTTTAACCCTAATTGCGGTCGATCTACCATGTCTAACCAGCATACTGGAGATCTGCAAGGGCGACCATAGAGAGCCTCGTATTGTGCCATGCCAATACTGGATTTTTCGCTGTTGTTGTATGAAAACTCAGCCAACTGTAAGTGCTTTGCCCATATGTCATGAAAGTCCAATGTGAAACATCATAACATGTCCTCCAAGATTTGGATTAAACGTTCCGACTGCCTTCAGTCTGTGGGTGAAAAGTCGTGCTCATGGTAATCTTGGAGCCCATTCTACTTTGAAAGCTTTTGCTAAAAGTTTGATGTGAATCGAGGGTCTGATCAGATACGATCGTGAGCGGTATGCCATGAAGGTGTACGATCTCTTTTTCCTTGGCGGGGTTATCAGTGAACTTTATTGGTAAAAAGTGTGCAGACTTTGTAAGTCTGTCAATGATAACCCAAATTGCATCTTGCCCTTTATTATTTTGAGGTAAGGCCATAACAAAATCCATTGCTATGTTCTCCCACTTTCATTCTATAATAGGTAAAGGTCGGAGCAGTCCGAAAGGAAGTCTGCGTTCTGCCTTTACTTGTTGGCAAACGAAACATCGAGCAACAAAATATGCAATAGCTTTCTTTATTCCAGAGAACCAAAATTATCGCTTGACATCTTTGTACATCTTGTCTCCCCCAGGATGCATAGTGAACTCGAGCAATGCATTTCAGTGAGTACTTCCTTTCAAACTTTAGGATCATTCGGTAGGCAGAGTCGTTTTTTGTAGAAAACTGCCCTGTCATCGGAGATCGACCAGTGGGGAAGGCCCAGTCCGTTGAGGATGAGTTCTCTTTTCTCCATTAACATGAGGTCGTTGGCTTGAGCAGCTAAATTTTTTTGAATAAGCTCAGAGTTGCCTGACAATTGGGAAAGTCGTGATCTTCCTTCCTTCTCAACGAGCTATAAGTTAAAATTCTCCATCTCCGTAGCCAACTTCCTCATTTCAAAGTTAAGAGTACAAGTAACAACATAAGATTTTCTACTAAGGGCATCAGCCATAACGTTGGCTTTTCCCGTATGGTATTGGAGCTAAAAGTCATAATCTTTCAAAAACTCCAACCATCGTCTTTGGCGGAGGTTTAGGTCTATCTGAGTGTAGATGTACTTGAGGCTCTTGTGATCCGAGAATACCTCAAACCGTTCACCGTATAGGTAGTGACGCCATAACTTCAGTGCGAATACGACAACTACAAGTTCCAAGTCATGTGATGGGTAATTACCCTCATGAATCTTTAGTTGCCTGGAAGCATATGCAACAACTTGGCCATCTTGCATTAATACTGCACTTAAGACTTAGAGAGAGGCATGATGTATAGTAAAAATCTAACTCCATTTCTTGGAGTGATTAATATTGGTGCTGTCGTGAGACATTTTATCAATTCCCGGAATGACAATTCATAGGCTGCGTTCCAGATGAATCGTACGTCTTTCTAAGTGAGCTTGGTCATAGGTTCAAAAATTTTGGAGAAGTTCTTGATGAAACGTCTGTAGTAACCAGCCAAACTGAGAAAACTCTGAATTTGAGTAACAGTGGTAGGTTGCTCCTAGTTTAATATCGCTTCAACTTTTGAAGGATCCACTTCAATTCCATTGCCTGAAACCACATGACCTAGGAATTGAACTCTCTTCACCCAAAATTTGGACTTACTCAACTTTTCATATAACTGATGGTTTCTTAAGGTCTGGAGGACAATCCTCAGATGTATCTTATGGTCTTCGTCTGTTGGTGAATATACCAAGATATCATCTACAAATACCACCACGAATCAATCTAAATATTGTCTTAAGATGCAGTTCATCAAATCCATGAATGCTGAAAGTGTATTTGTTAGACCGAACGACATGACCAAGAACTTGTAATGCCCGTATCGAGTTCTGAAAGCCATTTTATTTATGTCCGACTCTCTGATCCGAAGTTGATGATAGCCAGATCGTAAATCAATCTTAGAAAAGTATTTGACATCTCTAAGTTGGTCGAACAAGTTATCAATCCTGGGCAATGGGTATCTATTCTTGATGGTTACGTTATTCAACTTGCGATAGTCGATGCAAAGTCGTAACGAACCATTCTTTTTCCGAGCGAATAGAACTGGAGCGCCTTAGGGTGATGAACTTTTTCTAATGAAGCTAGTTGTCACACCCTGGGTTGCACAACGTGCCCCCTACCCAGGTGCGGGCGCACCCCCTCGGGGCGAACGCCTAGCCATAGTACCACATAATATTGTCCTATCGCCATGTAGCAACCCAACCGCAGCTGGTCTACATCGAAACGATTATTTGTCCCTACTATTCCCTCATGAATAGTAAAGGACCTCCCTAGGAATCGAACTCGAGACCTCCCTTAAGGAGTCTAATTTCGCATTCCTAGTAACCACTGAGCACCTTTTTGTCACACCCTGGGTTGCACAGCGTGCCCCCTACCCAGGTGCGGGCGCACCCCCTCGGGGCGAATGCCTAGCCATTATGGATCCATAATATTGTCATATCGCCATGTAGCAACCCAACCGCAGCTGTTCTACATCGAAACGATTATTTGTCTGCCACTATTCATAAATAGTGCAGGGCCTCGCTAGGAATCGAACTCGAGACCTCCCTTAAGGAGTCTAATTTCGCATTCCTAGTATCCTAGTAGCCATTGGTTCAGTGGCTACTAGGAATGCGAAATTAGACTCCTTAAGGGAGGTCTCGAGTTCGATTCCTAGGGAGGCCCTGCACTATTTATGAATAGTGGCAGACAAATAATCGTTTTGATGTAGACCAGCTGCGGTTGGGCTGCTACATGGCGATAGGACAATATTATGTGGTACTATGGCTAGGCGTTCGCCCCGAGGGGGTGCGCCCGCACCTGGGTAGGGGCACGCTGTGCAACCCAGGGTGTGACACTAGTACTCTCCAATTCCTTTAGTTGTTTGTCCAACTCAACCAACTCGACATTGGACATTCTGTATGGTGGAATTGAGATGGGTTCAGTCCCTGGTATGAGTTTGATCTCAAAATCGAATTCCCGAACTGGAGGTAGATCAGGAAGGTCATTTAGAAAAACTGTTGGGAATTCTGATATGACCGGGACATCATGTACTTCAAGAGGGTATAGTGATGATGATTCATTGTCATCACCAATGGATAGGGCTCAGTGCTGTGCCTTAAGGAGTGCGACAGTCGAGTTGTGTATCCATTTCTGGGTTCCGTGAATTTTGACAAACTCCCCAGTGGGCAAGGTTAGCTGAACTTGCTTATTCAAACAATCGATTTTATCATTAAGTGGTGCTAACCAGTCCATGTCGAAGATGATATCGAAGTCTTCTATGTCCATCACTAGGAGATCTGCATAAATTATTTATTCTGACATTCGAAGTTCACATCTAGAACACTTCATTTTTACGTCAGTACCAAATCCTATTGGTGTTGAGACATAGATTGTGATGTCTGTGGGTTCAGATTGTAACCCCAAATGTCTTACCAATGAAAAAAATATAAAGGAGTGCGTAGCACTTGAATCAAACAAGACATGCACCATTGTATTGAACAAAGGAAATGTACCTTCTATTACATTATTTTCTAAAAGGGGTTGTTGAGCGACGACATAAGCTCTGCCCTGTTGCCTTTGCCCCTGGTTCTGCTTGGGCTAGGCGTTAGCAGCAGGTGGAGTTTGTTGGATTGGAAGTGCAGGAACTGACTGCTGCGGTTGTGGAGGATGGGGATAAAGGCTTTTTACATGGCCCTGCTGACCGCAGTTGTAACAAGTCAGCCTCTGATGTTGAGGCACTTGTTGTCGGTTCTGTTGGCCGTGCTAGTTGTGGTGTTTCTGACCACCACGCCTGCCATTGCCATTGCGGCGACCACTCCTACCATTGCGGCCTCCTCTATTATGATTATGGAAACCCTGTTGGCGCAGCAGCCTCATGTTTTTGCAAGTGGGCTGAGAGGGCTGGGTTTGAATTTAGGTAGGGCTTTTTCTTATTGCCCTGTTGGGAAAAAGTTGCAGCACGTTTTCCCTTATTTTTTTCTGTTCCTGATCAATATTTTCCTGCTCGTAGTTCATGGCCATATTCACAAGTTCCCTGAAGTTCTTCAATTCTAATAAAGCCAGTACCTGGCGAATGTCATGTCGGAGGCCATTGAAAAATTTCTCAGTCTTGTTTCCCTCCGTAGATATTATGAAGAGAGAGAAAATTGATAATTCTGTGAACTTTGCAGCATATTCACGAACCGCCATGCTGCTCTGATAGAGCTTTGGAAACTCCTGGCCTTTTTGCTTCTTCACGGTGCTAGGGAAATATTCATCAACGAACGATGACTCGAATTCTATCTAAGTCATAGTTGTCACATTGACCCTTGGGTCTTCCTTCACTGTTCTCCACCAAAGATTAGTTCCACCAACAAGTTGGTACGAAGCTAGAGGAATTTTTCTATCGTCGCTGACGCCCATAGCCTCGAGAGCCTTTTTAGACTCTTCCAACCATTTCTGAGCTTCATCAGTGTTCGGGGTGCCCGAAAAAGTGATGGGCTGAAGCCTTTTGTATTTTGTGATATGATTGGTTTGGCAGTCCGAATAAGATCTGATAGGTGCCTGAACGGTGATCACCGGATTAGCCGTTATTTCATGAATGACCATTTGTACAATCGCCTTCATTGTCTCAATGAATCCGACAAAAAAATGTTTCATGCCCGGAGGCATGGTGAAGGGTGTAGGTTGAGGTGACATTGCGTGTCCAAAAGTGGTGGCAGTGTCCTGTGTGGCTTGCTCCGTCCTTGGAGGCGACGGTTCCTGATTCAGTGTCTCAAGAGGTGCTTCCTTTGTTGGACGAATGGTGCGTGACCTTCATTTTCTTTTGGGTTGCATTTTCTCACTGGCAAGGAGAAAGTAGAACTCTTATTTTAGGAATTTTTCTCATGACATGTAGCCAAGTATATTGATATGATATTCTCAGCAATTCATAGATTTAAGAGTTCTGCAAATATAAGAGTTCTGGTTTTTGTGAACATATTTACCTTTTTGAAAATCCATTGAGTCATAGAGATTCTAAGATTAGCCTCGGCAAATACCCTAGTCTAACGTTCTATAGCATTTTTATGTGTTCAAACTCTTTTCCTTAGTCTTTTCGATTATTATACAAATTCATGTGTCCCATACCACATGAATGTGACAATAAAGGGTTCAACCAAGTTAAGCTGTATGAACACAATCTCTACAAAACATCGGCTGGAGAGGACTTCACTAATAGTATGATCCAAGTTTACTCGTCCCATACTGTGTAAACTTAGTGATAATGTTAGTAATTCAACTTTCCCCAGATGTTTTTCCACACAAGGTCGGGGGTTTTCTTACTTCCACGTTTTATTTGATATCTTCCAATTTTGTTGTGTCCCATACCACTCCAAAGTTAGTGATACCAAAGAAAAATAATGGTTGTAAGTCGGCCCACCAAACATAGTCTCAAACAAAACATTTCATTCATAATTTTTTTTACAATGCCAGTAATTTTCCTAGTTTCCCTGCCTACTGTTCTGCCTAGTTCTCCTACTAGTTGCAGAGTGACTACTAGAAGAAAGTTGAGGGGCGTTCTGCCGTTCTTCTAAGGTTTGCATACGATTCATCAAAGATCTATACCCGTCACGCATTTCAACGACACGACATCATAAACTGTACGGGTCATTCGGGTTAGCTGGTTCTCCCCTCGGGGGAGGGTAGGCAGGTTGTCCCATTGACGGATGGTAGGCCGGTTAGGTAGAGGGTAGGCTGTGGGAATTGTTGGAAATTGTTGGCCGTATAGCTGACCTATTGGTGGAAGGTAGTTGGTTTGATTTGCTGGTCTAGACACTTGTGGATAACCTTTTGGAGTTGGCCTACGAGAGGTCTTCCTTACCAGAACTTCTTGAAAGTTTGGATTTGCTTGAGTTGAAAAGTTTTGAAAAAATTGACTCGTTGGGGTATCCTGTCCTCCGAAGTTCGGTACAACCCAAAATTGAGGTGGTTGGTTCATAGGGAATTGTGGAGTCGGCTGGTAGGGTACTTTATGAGTCGGAAACCCTTGAGACATTGTATTCCCTTGGGTCGGGGGGTTCCAGAAAGGTGGATTTACTGAAACTCCCTATCCGCTTAGATATGGGTTGGTTTGGCCAACATTTCCTTCTTGATTCCCAAAGATTTCTTCCTCCGTGACCCATTGATGATTGGGTTGTTCATTGTTTGGGTCTGGGTTTATTTCAGTCATCTGACTCGCTTCTTTATTTAGCGCCTCTCTGATAAGAATCTTGCACAGATTCTTTCGTCGACTACACTTTGTGTCATCACTAGCCCTTTCATTGTTTTCCTCTGAAGTGGCACCAAAGAAGTCTTCATCGGTCACCCCTCTTTTTGTGTTGAAAGTTTTGGAATAGGAGGATAACGCAACATCTTTAGTAATCGGTACAGATGATTCATCAAAGGTGCTAAGGTTTGTCTCCGCTAGCAGCTTCATGATTAAAGCTCCATAGCCGAGATATTTTTTTTTTGTAGGGTTTTGGGTTACTCTGGCCATTTGTTGAATGATGATGTGAGGTAAAGAAATGGAGATTTCGTTGTCTATGCAGTAAAGGACAAGGAGTTGAGCCCTTGGCATTGTACTTCTACTCACCACTTCAGGCAGGATGTTATTGACCACAACCTTCCCAAGGCTTGCAAGGGTTGGTTTTAAGAGATTATTTGGGAGGCGAGCGTACGTCTTTTCTGTGTACGCCTTTTGGGTGAGGGAGTTGAATAGCTGTTCCTTTGATTCATCGATCTCTACAACAGTCTGGGGTTCATGTGGATCAATTATTTTGTTTCCAATTGAGATTTCCATTAGTCGAGAAATAGTTTCGACGCTGATATAAATTTTTACTCCTTTGATCAGTGTCTCCAAGCTAGGGCTGATTCCTTCTTCTTGGAGTCCCATAATATTCATGTTGTCGTAAAACGACCTTAACTAATTGAGGGAGACAAAATGTCACAACCCCTCTCTTGGTGACGTTACGACCGACATAGAGTACCATAGACGCCATACCTAGACGTATATGATACTCTGTCAGCCTCGTCCTTTGAAACAATACTACAAAAATTACTAAAAATTTCGATAGAACCTCCCCATAAATCTGAGGTTCCACAAAATATCCTAATAATCACATCCAATCACACAAAGACATATAATCAAATAATCAACATCATTCATATCAAACCCATTCATTTTTGCTTTCTCTCATGACTTATCCACATCTCAAGTCTTCCCAAAACCAAACAAACCACAACTATCAATGTTTTATATACATAAATACCTGCGATAGTTATATACAATTTACAAAAGAACCAAATAGTTAAAACTAGTCCCAATTTCCCCAAAAATATACAAACCAAAACCTACGTTCAAAAGAAAAAGAGGAAGGTCGCATAGACTTTAAGCCTTGCCCTTTCCTTTCTGATCTGAACTTGAAAAAGTAGGGGAAAATGGGGTGAGCTCAACTAGCTCTGTGAATATTTTTCACAATAATCTCCATATACGCATTTAGATAAAACATGTATGATATTTGAAATAACATTGCTAAACTTAAATGCATCAATGAAGTATATGATACATACTTCCAAACTAAATATATAGTTATGCATCTTTTTCATAAAAGATATGCAAAAAAGTCTCAACAGGAGGTCGTGTCAGGATAACACATGCCTACACTTTTCCCATTGCGCTATGGGTTCATACCAGTGCATTATCCATGATAATTCTTTCACCCTTGCATTCCTTAATCAGGAAAGGTCTTTTCTCCAAAGGACAAGCAAATGAAAAGAAATCAAATGCCAAGGTATTTAATCCTAAATACCTAAGGCCATTCCAATGCATAAAATTCGTGCTCATGATAATAAAGACAATGCACATATATAATGGATGCATATCTTTTAACAATTAAATTTCATATAACTACAATGTCATAAATGGAGAATTAAGGTGAGAAATACTCACAAACAATCCAATAGTCAATTGAACAAACCAATTACATCACAATTGGCCAATCAACTTACATAAACCTGAAATAAATCATATACATATACCAAATGATCAATCCCAAGTCAATTATGTCTAAATACATAATTATTAACCCAAATCACATCTAATCCACACCAATTTGGATTAGAAACACCTAACACCATTCAATTGACCAATTCCAATTTAAATCCATCAAAAACCCCAAATTTAGATAAATCTCTACAATAGGGCATAGAGTCAAATTGAACTAATTCATGCAATTCCAACAGTAGTCTAATCATTATAACCCACAATTTCACTCAATTTGGGTTCATTTAGACAAGTCTAAGTCAATTTAATCAATTGACTTGATTTAGGTCAAAAACCCCAATTTAGGCAAAATCCCGAAATCAAGTCCTAGGCCAATTCTTACACTACACCTAGGCTTTCCACCATTCAAAATCAGTGAATTGGACCATCAGTCACTTAGAATCAGTCATTTATTCAACATAGTTGACATGCAACTTGAATGGAAAACCCTAAGTTCATTTTCTAGGTTTAGGGCCATTACACTTAGCTCCACTAATTTCTTGCTAAAAAATGGGAAACATGGTACCATTGGGTTCCAAATCACCTTAGGAACCCGAATCTATAGCATACAATTCGTCCCTAAGGGTTTCCAACAAAACCCATTTTCCTTGCACCACCAAAAACGTTGTAAAGTGCTTACAAAATGCACATTGGGTGTAGATCTAAGTCAAGGAAGGTTGTTTCTACCATAAACAAGCTCAAAAGAGCAAAATACCAACCATTCCTAGGTTAGGAATACCCAAAACCGTGATCCATGGAGAAAATTACACCATAAGAAAACTTATTCTCACCTTAAATGGTGATTTTATGGAAAGAAATGAAAAAAAAACACTTATTTTGGGGGTGTAGATAGTGAATACTTCCTCTTTGAAACCCTAGTTTTCCCCCCTTCTTCTTTCTCCAATTTGTTCCCAACTCAAATGGGAATAGTAAAAACTTTTTCCCTTTTAAAATACTGATTTTTGCCATTTTTCTCTAAAACAAACGTCCAAAAAGTGTGATTAGCGTCCTCCTCCAGCGTATGAGCGCGCTAATCCTTTGCCCAAAACACTTATTTTTCATTTCGTTACTACGTGCTCAATACACATCAGAATTTCGCGTATAGCCAGTCGATTTCTATGTAAAGACGTGTTCCAGACTCATTTTTACTATCCCTAGGTCCATTTAATACACAAAAAATTAATTATCATGCAAAACCTCAAATACATACATAAAACACGCAAAATATGAGTATTATACACATCAAATACATACACAAAACCTAGAGTCAAACATTTTACGTCATCATGACATCATATGCGAAAGTGGGTCGTTACACAAAACCCTTAGCAGTAGTTATGTTCAGCCATTTAAGCTTTGCGAGTTTGTTGTAAAGGAAAGGACGGAGGCGAGGATTCTTCATGTCGATATTCCTCATTAACATAACCTTCCGTTTATGAAGTTCCATAAGTCTTGTGGAAACTTGTTCCCGACTACTGAAAGTCGTTCCTTCACTAGATGTCATTATCTTGCTAAAAAGAAGATAAAACTTGTGAAGTACACAAAAATATATTCCTGAAAATTTTAATTTATGCTTTGCCCATTAGACAATATTTTCTATTTTTCTCTTGATGTTTATGCCACCATTTCATCTAAATTTTTCATTAGCAACAATATATATATATATATATATATATATATATATATATATATATATATATATATATATATATATATATATATATATATATATTATAAATCTTTACTATATAGATATATATATCTAATATATATTTTTCTTCTCCTAAGTGGTGGCTTTGGGCGGGCCGTGAACCTTTTGCTCTAACACCATTTAATGTCACACCTTGCCCGAATGCGCCTAAACCGGCGGGACACTCACACGCGGGGCGCGAATGCATTATAGCAGTTACTGAGTGCGCATGTGATGCCCCGAAAATTATTTCATCAAGCCTATAACCCAATTGCATTTTGCCCAAACTCTATGTGTTGCCTTGATATGTTTGGTGTTTGTTTGATGGTTGTTTAATATTTGTATATTTGATGATTGATAATGTATATAAATATGTGCATTATAAATTGTATATGGGTCATGTTAAATTAAAGTATAATGCATATGTTATTATTTATGCATGGGCCCATTAAACCATGAATTGATATGGGTTAGGATTGATTGAATAAAAGGATAATGAGAATGAAAATTTGGTGTATTAAATGGATTGGACATTTAAAATACATGGGAGCATGAGATTGGTTAAAGTACATCTGGTTGGTATGGGTAGTATGAGACCAACACATGTCAAGTTGGTGCATGAGAATGGACAAGTGTCCCATGCCTCATTTCTTTTCTCCAACACATGTCAAGTTGGTGCATAAGACCAACACATGTCAAGTTGGTGCATGAGAATGGACAAGTGTCCCATGCCCCATTTCTCTTCTCCAATACATGTCAAGTTAGTGCATGAAAATGGACAAGTGTCCCATGCCCCATTTCTCTTCTCCAACACATGCCAAGTTGGTGCATGAGACCAACATATGTCAAGTTGGTGCATGAGAATGGACAAGTGTCTCATGCCCCATTTCTCCTCTCCAACACATGTCAAGGTTGGTGCATGAGAGTGGACAAGTGTCCCATGCCCTACTTATCTTCCCCAAGGAAGTCCTAGAGGGTGAGATGAGTAGAGAGAAAAGAAAAAAAGAAGAGAAAGGAAAGAAGAAGAAAAAGAAAGAGGGAGTTGCTTTGAGAAAAATCTCTGCAACGTTTTCATCAAAGGGCTGAATCTTGGGCATATATGGTCCGATTGAGCTTAACCTTTGTCAGCAAGTTCATAGCTTATGATTATTCATTCTGGTCGGTGGAGATCTTGAGTAGAGATTTCTTCTAAGAAATATAACCTCTCAAACAGAGCTGGTCGAAAAGTCTAGATTTCTCGTGCAGTTTCGATCAAACTAATAGATCTCATAAATCTACCGTTGGATGGATATGATATTTGGGTATGTGGTTTACAACTTATCTTTCTGAATTATGAACGGCGAAGATGTTTATGGGTTAAGTATGTTGTGTGATATAGTCATCTGAGTTCGAGCATTTGCAGTAGGAAAGGAGAAATTATCTGATTAGAGACTTGTTCATCAAATAGACTAATCTTTTCGGTCCACCGTTGGATTGAGCTGATTTTTGGACAGAAGGTTTATTTATTAAAATAATTCAATCTTTACAGTTGATTTTGTGATTAAATATTTCTGTCAGTAGATTGATACATCTGAGCAGAATATTAAATGAAGAATTGGTAGGGTTGCTTGTATTAGACCTAAATTTAGAATATGAGCTTAGGCCTTTCCAAATAGCTTGCATGTCAACTATGTTGACCTAGTTGCCATTGTTGATGAACCCATGATGCAAAATCAGTGATATACAGGGCTAAACATGGTGACCTAGTGTAAATCGGCAATATGGCCTAAGTATGAAAATTTTCATATTTTAGGGCTTTTGGTGCTTTTGGCCTAGAATCATTGAATTGATGCAACTTATGTTTAATTAAGCATGATTAGGGTTGATTATGCTACTTATTTGGTGGTTGTGACCATATCATGGGTTATGCCTACTTGTGATCAAATGGCCCAACTTGAGCATGTTTATGCCTAAGGAATTGAAAATCAGTATTTTTGATTAATAGAATAGTTTATGAATGAGAACTATGCATTAGAGGCCTAAGTCATGTGATTTGAGTTGAATGATGGGATTAGATGAGATTTAGGCCTATTGTCTATATGTGGGCTGATTTAGGGTTGATGTATAATGTCTATGTGATTGAGTATAGAAATTGATGTATGGTAGGATATTGATGAATGTTTCAGGATCTTGATTGGGTTGATTCGGTTTGGTGGCCGTGTGTGGTTAGATACTCTCGCGAGGCTTGGTTGTGAGTAGACTTCATTTATGATTATATCTTTAATGTCATCATATCACTTATATATATTGTATGTTGAAAGCATGAATGTGTCCTAATGTTTTGAATGATGCATTGATTTGAGAAAACCTTATGACTTTGGTTGGGCCCATCTATCTGGCTAAAAGGGGGACTTAACCTTGTCATAGGAGGGTTTTAAAAAGCAAATATTTGGGGATGAGAACGGTACGGTGAAATAGACGTGCACTAGTAACCCCAATGCATGTGGAATGTGGATCCAAATTGATTAGCTTTTACTTGCATCGAACTTTTAATCATGCTACACATTGACATGCATACATGATATTTATTAATGAGTATTGATAGCATATTTGAATTTTATTCACTGGGCACCGTTGGCTCACCCTCATTTTCCTCTTTCAGGTCCTTCTGTCCTAAATAAGGCCAAAGGAGTAGTCATATCTTGAGGGCCTTGCCTGCGAGAGAATCCAAAGCCTCGATGTGAGTTGAGAGGCATTTTGATTGAACTGTGTTTTAAATTATGATGTATTATATTTTGGACTATGTAATTATAACACTTACCACATTGTAGTATGGGTGAGTTGGGACTTGTTAGATAGACCATGTGGGCATATGAGGTTTTTTTTGTACCCATATTTTTGGACTTTATGTGTATGTCAATCTTGATGGACTGTAGGGATTATGACGGTTTTATTTATGGTTCATTTTTATGGAGTATCTCTTATCTTGGATGATTAATACGGTTGGTAGTTTTGTTTAGTACCTTTTTATATTATGTCGTTGTTTGGGATAAGGCTCGTAGGGTCTCAACCACCTCACGGAGGTTGAGAAGTGGTTGGAGATGCCTACGCCGGGCGTCCCACCCCGACATTCCGCACACCATTCCCTGCGGGGTTGGTGGTCCGGGGTGTGGGGTCGCCACAGCGCAAGTACACAATTTGAGTACAAATATGATTTCATTAATTTTAGAATGTATTTGTACAAAATGTAATTGAAGGAACATCCTCCCAAAATCTCTCTAATAAATAAGCAAGGGGTACAAAATGAGGGCCCAAACACCTACACCCAATCCACCCTAGACTCCTGTAAAAATGGTTAACAATGGGGTGAGCTATTGTCCAGTTGGTAAAATAGTTCATGAATATGACAATTAATAAAGAAGACTTCATAATTAAATATCATATATACACAACATAGTATCATAAATAGTACAACGTTTCTTAACAAGAATGTATGCATAACACCGTCTCGTAATGGTTCTGTGATCGTTCATTGCCTTGGGTTCACGCACAGATGTCCATCCCCAGGTATTCCAAGGTTCACGTTGTATGTCCATCTCTAGGGGAAACGTTAATAATAGTGAGCACAATTGCTCCAATAACTATTCCATAGATTACAAACCACTTAGGTCCCTAGGTGGTTCTTATTTCATGTATGATGACTATGCATGTGTGGGTCCGGTCTTTCCTAATATCAAACAGGATTTGAAAATGTCTAGTGATACTTATCAGGGTCGGCATCACCACGTGCGTTGTTAGGATGTCCAGTATCACTTAAACAAGCATATAGCTTTCAAATGGACCAACTAGACCAGTCTCCAAGTCGAGAGGTGGGAACATGAGGTCCCGCTTAAATACCAAGTCTTCTAGAGCAGCAAGCTACCTCCTGTTCACTATTCAAAGTTACTGAGGACAAGACTAAGTCTGGTTAAGTCAAATTGACCACTAATCTGTCGTAGTAACTGTGTAATATATAGACTCCAAATATTAAGACACAACTATGACATTTATGAACATTATACGAATAATGTAGTGTAAATGAATAATAGACATAATGATAAATGAATAAAAACTTTATGAAAAGTCATAAGATACGCAAACCTATGTTTCGTTCCCCACCTTCAGATCATACTTCTTTTCAAATCTGGCCTTCTTCCTAAGCAGAACTGCTTCTTACCGCAAAGAGAGTCTCAAAAAGAGGAGAGAAAAAATCACAATAAGAGTGATGGAAATCAACCAAGGAGAGAAAGAGAGAAGAAATGAGTTGTGGTGTAAAAATGAGGGGGGGAGGGAAGGGAAGGGGTCATTTTTTAGAAAAAAACATGCTCGAATGTTCGGGCAATGCCCTTTTTTTTTTTTTTTGTGTAAACGAGGGGTATTACAAACAATCTACAATCTCTCGCTCCTCAACCAAAGTTGAGTTTCGAAGCTTGGCAAGTGTTGTATCTAAAATTATTTTGGATTGTTTCTCTGCTCAAAAAACTTGATATCCCGATTTTCAATACACCCACAATTTGGTGTGATAACTTGAGTACCATTCAAATCCTATATTTCATGCCCGAACTAAACACGTTGAGATCGATACAAGGTTCATCAACATCAAATTGAGGTGAAGCATGTACCTGCTCATGCCGAAGTTGTTGACATATTAACCAAGCCAATTTCCAGTTTGCAGTTTCATGCTTTGCGTTCCAAACTCAGCATGGAACCATCTCTGCACTGAGTTTGTGGGGGGCTGTTAAGGGTACACGTGTACATCTATTTTATTAATTATTTGTTTGTACATTTGTTTCTATTTTTAAGGTTGTTAGCTGTCTGAGTTTGTTATGTCAGAAGGTGCTGTCAGAAATTTGTTATGTAGTCTTGTATATATAAAGGCTATGTCGGTGTCTAAAGCATCAATGAGAGAAACATATCTTTCTTTCTCTATCTTCTTTCTCAAGCTTTCTCAGGTTCTTGATTTCTTTCCTTTCTTTCTCTGATCTATGTTGTGTTTACAATAACTACCCAAGGAAGAAATATAAAGATATAATAAGTGTTGAGAAATGTCAAGCACACTTGGTGAAGTGATTCATTGCAAAGGCAACAATTAATTAATCTTCGCTTTTCTCCCAACATTTCGATATTGATTCCATTGATAATATTTACTTAGTTTTTCTCTTTGATGGGTTGCAGCTGCAGTGGCATGGGGAAGTAGGGAAGCCACTAGTGATAAAAGAAGTGGAAGTGGCGCCTCCACAGGCCATGGAAATGCGCTTGAAGATCATTTACACCGCCCTATGCCACACCGATGTGTACTTCTGGGAAGCCAAGGTAATATTGGCCTTGTTTAAGATAACTTTTTTAAAGTGTTTTTGGAACAAAAGTACTCTTTAAAGTGTTTGCAACACTTGCTTTTAACTAAGCTGCGATGAAAAAATATATTTTTCTAGTTTTGAAAGAAGTTGGGGCGTACCAGTTTTTTCCAAAAGTGATTTTGGTAGAAGCACTTCTTGAAAAAATACTTTTGAAAAATCTCTCCCCAGGGCCATTATTAAGAAAAATATCAAAGTGCCACATTTGACATTTATAGCTAACATAAATACGAACATCACTTTCAATACATTATTATATTGTCTCGAATCTACCGATATTGTCTCCAACTTAACTAGCTTCAGTCTATCCTTGATACTAACAAGGGTAGGCTTAAATCTCTAAGTACTAATACCGATTTGTACCCCACACGAACATGTGTTCGATCTTATAATGTAATTTATTACAATCCAATGATATATTGATAAAAATGTTTTAGTCAATATCAACTAGCCATGTAAATTTTTAAAAAATATGCTATTCTAATTATGAAAAAGTACGAGTTATATGTGCTAACAAAAATGGTACGAGTTATATGAATGTGTTACACATTTTGATATTTGTAAAAAAAATAATCCAATGACTATATTAGTGTACTTGCACTTAATTTTTAGTTTGAATTGCATTTTAACAAAGAGGAAAACTTTTTTTTGCCTTTATGGTAAGAACCCATTTCTTATATTTTTGAAATGTAAACATTTGGTTGTGTTCTTGAATTTTCAGGGCCAAACTCCACTTTTTCCTTGAATCTTTGGCCACGGAGCAGGAGGGTAGGTAATTACTAATTAGTATTAGAATTAGATGAAAAAAAATGCTAATCTAACTACAAATTAAAATGTAATTACAAGTACAACTTTAGATTCAAGATCAGTGGATATGTTTGTTTTATACATCTCAATGTATATAATAAATGATTCAATGAATATGAAAGTGTAGTTACATTTTTTGTAGTTAGATTAACATTTCCAAAAAAAAAAAAGAAAAATACTAATTAATAATGGGTAAGTACTACACATATCTATATATGCATATCAACTTATTTTTTAGGGTAATTTGGTTTTGATATTGCAGTATTGTGGAGAGTGTGGGTGAGGGAGTAACAGAACTAAGCCCAGGAGATCATGTTCTTCCAATTTTTAATGGAGAGTGTAAAGAGTGGAGAAACCGAAAGTTTGAGGAGAGCAATTTGTGTGATCTTCTAAGGATTAATACAGAGAGAGGTGTGATGCTTGATGATGGAAAATCCAAACCCATTTACAACTTCCTTGGAACCTCCACCTTCAGTGAATATACTGTAGTTCATGTTGGCTGTGTTGCTAAGATCAATCCTTCAGCTCCTCTTGACAAAGTCTGTTCTCAGCTGTGGAATCTCTACAGGTTAGCCAGCCAAAAAGTTATTTTATTTATTTTTAAAGAGACCCAATTTTTATATATATATATATATATATATATATATATATATATATATATATATATATATATATATATTTTAATTTCATTAATATATTTGAAAGTTTCTGAATTTTTATTTTTGCATGAGAAATATTTTTACAATCTAAAAATTATATCCAAAACTATACCTATGCTGATATGGTGTATGGTGAGTGGAAAGTATTTTTTTTTTCTATCATGATGTGATGACGTGGTATATTGTCACATCAGTTTTAGTATAAATTTAGATATATATCTTAAGTCATTTTAGCACTCCACTTTTAAATATTTGTGCTTCGTTAGGTCTTGGTGCTGCCTTGAATGTCTCAAAACCAAACCCAGGTTCCACTGTAGCTATTTTTGGATTGGGAGCAGTAGGCCTTGCTGTGTGAGTTTTTATTTCTTTCCTTGAATCTGTTTAATTAATTAATTAATTGCCTTTTTTTTAAATTGTTTATTTTATAGAAATTAATTTCTAGTTTCCATTGATGATTTATCTAAATAATTAGGCTGCTGAAGGGGCTAGGATCTCAGGGCCTTCAAGAATCATTGGTGTTGATTTGAACTCCAATTGATTTGAAGTAGGTAATTCAGTGATAAATTCTTATCTCACAAGTTAATTTTAATTTCCTAGAATGATAACTCAAAGTTTCAATTTTGCTTGCAAGCAGCAAAGAAATTTGGTGTTACTTAATTTATGAACCCAAAAGAATATGACAAACCATTCAAGAGGTTTGGCCCTGACCATCTAATTAGCACTTCATTTATAATACACACACATACATCTATAATTGATTTTCAAACTTGTTTCTGCAAATTTATTATTATGTGTAAGTTATATAGAGTAAAATTATTTATATAGAGTAATTCTCTTTTTCAAGAATAAAGATAAAAAGGTAAAAAAATTATAATTCAAAGGGATAAAATTGAAAAAAGATAGTAAGTTGGTTTGGTACTTCAATTAAAAAAGAGAGGAATAAGGGTATTTTGGACAAATTTAGGTCAAAAAGGCTTTACTGTCAACTACCGCATTCTTTTTACAATATAGTATAGATATACATAGTACTATTTCAAGATTCAATTGCAACTTTGCTTTACGCTATAGCTAGCTTGATCTTCTAGCCATGACTGATGGTGGAGTGGATAGAAGCATTGAGTGTACTGGAAGCATAAATACCATGATTTTTGCATTCGAATGCATCCACGACGTATGTAAATTTTCTCTACTAATCTCAAATTCAAGTATGTTAGGGAGTTGGGTTCAACTGTCAAGTAATTCTGTTATGTGGTTAGTTTAACTGTTATGAGTAAGTTAACTCAATTAGTTATAAGTCTAGCTAGTTAGTTATTAATCTGTTAGGAAACAACTCACATCTTCTTGTATAAATATCAGTGTAATCATCATTAGAATACAATTTGATTCTTCTCTATTTTCCATTAACTGATTCTTGTTTTCTGTTCATCTTTCTCTTTCCTTCTGCTCAGTGTGTATAGCTTATCACTTCTTCTTTCAAATCCTATAATGGTATCAGAAATTCAAGATTGATAGTGGCAAATTAGTCACCTGTAGTTAATAATGGATCATCTTCTTCGAATGTACAAAAGTTTTCTCCAGTTTCTTTCAAATACTCTCTAGGTGTTAAGTTGGATAATAACAATTACTTGATTTGGCGTAAGCAAGTTCTCGCAACGATCAAGGGGCATAAATTGCAACGTTTCATTGTTGGAGATAAATCACCATCACAATTTCTTAATCATGGTGATGATGACTTGAATCAGGTTAATCCTGAGTTCACAGATTGGGAGCAACAAGATCAGCTCCTCATGTCATGACTTTTTTCTTTCATGACTGAAACCATTCTTTCAAGAATGGTGGAATGTGATAATTCAACACAGATTTGGAATACTCTTGAGATTTACTTTGCTTCTCGGGTTCATGCAAAAGTTTCACAATACAAAACTCAATTACAACAAGTCAAGAAAGATGTTCTAACTATGAATGAGTATCTGCTAAAGATTAGGCCTTGTGTTAATCTTCTTTCCTTGGTTGGTAACTCGCTTTCTGTCAAGGATCATATCAATGCCATCTTTGATGGTCTGTCTAGTGATTATCATCCTTTCATTCTTACTATTGAAGCAAGATCGGAAGATACTCTGTGGAAGAAATTGATCCTCTTCACTTTTCTAGCTTGAATCTCAGTCCTGTAAATTCTTCTTATGGAAGAACTCCTATGCCTAAAGTCTTGAACAATCGAGGTGGATTCAATTCATTTAGCCAATCTGGAAGAGGTCGTGGTTATTGGAATCAATCAAAGCCACAACGTCAAAATTGTGGCACGTTTGGACATCTTGGTGTTAATTGCTACTATCGATTTGATCAGTCATTTATTGGTCCTTCTCAAACTCACACAGTTCATGTACAATCTGGTGCTTTTAGTCCATTTTTCCTTCCACGACTTGGTGTTTACAATAATACTTTTGAGTCTTCATTTGCAGGCAGTCCCACGACTTTCTTAACTACTCCAAAACTGGCAAATGACTCTAATTGGTATCCAGACTCTAGTGCATCACATCATGTGACTGCCGATGAGGAACACTTCACCAGCATGGAAGACTATACTGGATCTGATCATGTCCATATAGGTAATGGCTAAAGACTTTCTATCTCACATATTGGACATTCAGAATTTGCTTCACCTTATTCTGATATATCTTTGTCTCTCAATCATCTGTTACATGTGCCTGAGATTACAAATAACCTGTTGAGTGTGTCTAAGTTTTGCTTAGACAACAATGTTTATTATGAGTTCTATTCTAATTCTTGCTTTGTCAAGTTTCAGGCTACTCAAACAGTTCTTCTCAAAGGGAGGCTTAAGGATGGACTATAGTCTTTGATGCGTCGCAACTTGATCTTTCCTTGAGCCATAGTTTTATTATGGAGTCAACAACAACAACTGTCCATTTCAGGTTCATCACAACTCCATTCCAATGCTTTTACTGTCAACACAGGTTATGGTACTTCTTCTCCTTGTATGTTTTCTTCTTCTATGTCTACCTTTGATGTTTGGCATAACAGGCTTGGTCATCCATCAAACCAAGTTGTTCGTAATTTTTTATCTCGATGCAACATTTCTTGTAGCAATAAGTTGCAATCCACTAGTTGTAGTTCATGTTGTCTTGGAAAAATACACCGATTTTCATTTCATCTATCTGAGACTACTTATGATGCTCTTTTACAACTCATACGCACGGATTTGTGGGGACCTTCCCCAATTGTGTCCTCTAATGGCTATAGATATTACATATGCTTCATTGATGCTTATTCCAAGTTTACTTGGCTTTATCTTCTACGAAACAAATATGATGCGTTGCAGAATTTTATCAATTTTAAAACTCAAGTTGAGTTTCAGCTAGATGTTAAAATCGAAGCTCTTCAAAGTGATGGTGGTGGTGAGTACAAGGCATTCTCTGATTATTTGTCTAAACATGGTATTGTTCTTCACTTTTCTTGTCTATATACTCAAGCACAGAACGGTGTGGCGGAGCGAAAACATAGACACAGCGTAGAACATGGACTCACATTGCTTGCCAAGTCTTCTCTACCTATGAAGTTTTGGGACGAGGCTTTTAGAACCGCAATATACCTATCAAACAGGTTACCAACTTCTTCACCACTTACTTCTCCTCTTGAAACTCTTTTTAAATCACCTCCCGATTACTCTATGTTAAGGTCTTTTGGGTGTGCATGTTATCCCAACCTTAAGCCCTACAACAAACATTAGTTGGAATTTCATTCTTCACCTTGTATCTTCATTGGTTATAACCTTAATCATAAAAGCTACAAATGTTTAGACAAGAATGGCATAATTTATATTTCTCGAGATGTCATTTTCCATGAGAATATTTTTCCATTCGCAAGAACTGTCATTCCACCTCCCCATTTGTTCTTGTGACAGAAAATTTACCATATGGTTGTAGCTCTTCTATACCATTACTTAACCATCAGTGTGTGTCATCACCCAACACTACATTTATATCTACATTACGCAACACTACACCTACATCTACTGCGATTTCTGCTCCTCTTTTAGACTATTCTCCATCATGTCTTGCACCTACATCCACTCCAGCTGAGGTATCAACTGAGGTTTCTGATTCACGCCTTGTTGTTAATACTCAGCCAATGTGCACTAGTGCAAAAGATGGCATCTTCAAGCCAAGGGTCTTTAATGCCACCACAATTTCTCATACAATGATTGAAGCTTTGAAACAAGATTTAAGGAAAATCTTGATGGTTCTTTAAATAAATACAAGGCAAGGCTTGTTGCCAAGGGGTTCACTTTAATGAGACCTTTAGTCTAATGGTGAAACCTACCATAGTTCGTGTTGCCCACACCAGTACCTTGTTTAAAAATTGGTGCCTTTGCCAATTGGATATTAATAACGCCTTTCTCAATGGAGATCCTAGAGAGGAAGTGTACATGACACAAGCTCAACGCTTTGAGGACATTCATAATCGAAATCTTGTGTGCAAACTTCACAAGTCTCTTTATGGTTTAAAATAGGCTCCAAGGGCTTGGTTTGATAAGCTCAAGTCCACTCTCTTATGTCTTGGTTTTACCAGCACCAAATCAGATCAGTCTATGTTTTTGAGAGTGACACCAACGAGCTCCATCTATTTACTTGTCTATGTTGATGACATAATCGTCACAAGCAGTAACTCCAAGAAGTTTCAACATCTGATTTCTATGCTCAATAATGCCTTTGCTCTTAAGGATCTTGATAACTTGGATTATTTTTTGGGAATTCAAGTCAAGCACACACTAGGGGTGTCAGTGGATTGGTTCAAACTGCGAAACCGAACCGAACCAGTGTGTTCGGTTCGGTTCAATTTGTGGATTGAGGTCTAAAAAATCGACCGCAAGCTAAACCAAATTGATGTAAGAGTAAAATTGTAAAATTATATTAACCCTAACCTCATTTCTTCTATTCTTTTCTCTCCTATTCTTCATTTCTTCTCTGATGCTAAACTTGATTTGGAATTGATTTTGGGAAGGATGTTTGCAATTAAACTTTGATAGTTTTTGTTGTACTTTATTTAATCTTGTTTAGAAGATGAGATGTAAAGTGATCATTTTTTATCTTTATAGTAAAGAATGATACTATTATTGCATGTATGTTAGACCATAAATACTTTGATGTGGATTTTGAACTTTTAAATTATCATTTGATGTTGTTATTATACTATGTAAAAAAATCATGTGATAAAAAATATGTTAAAAAAAATGAAACCAATCAATCCAAACCGAACTAAACCGGATTGGTTCGGTTCGGTTTAGGAGTTAGGATCGGTTCGGTTTCGGTTTGGTTTGCGGTTTGGGGTCTAAACTGATCCAAACTGAACCGATGACACCCCTAGCACACACAACATGGTCTTCATCTCTCTCAAGCCAAGTAAATTTTTGATTTGTTGAATCGAACTCAAATGAAGTCTGCTAATGCCATTCAAACACAAATGCCTTCCAACTCCAAGCTATCCTCAATGGGTAGTGATGATATGAGTGATCCTCAACTGTACCGTAGTGTTGTTGGAGCACTACAATATGTTACTGTGTAATCCCCTGAAATTTCATGTATGCCGATAGTCATTAATAGTCATAACAAATTGGCTAGAAATACTACTATTTTGTTATGCACTATTTGTAAGCTCATTGATCACATATATAGATCTAGATGTACGAGTATATATGTTAACATGTATATCACAATCTCCTATCCAATATTCACAAAATATTAAGGACGGGGATTGTTAACCTGTAGACCTCTAGAACAGAATGGTATTTTTCCCTGAAAAGGAACAGAACAAGAACAGCAAATATATGAAATATGTGTACAAGCACAAAGTTGCATGATCGCAGGAAGCACGCATAAATGAAAATGTTGTAAGTCTTGTACATTGATATAATTCTGAGCTGAATAACAAATACTCCTACACATATGTAATCCCCTGAAATAACGGACTGGGTGAAGACAAGAACCTCAGCCAAATTGCCACCCTTAAAAGGTGAACCACGTTGATGAAATCAGAGAAAAGAGTCCTAATTACTCTCCAATTGGATTTGCAAGGATTCTTAGTGATCCTAATTACTCTCCAATTGGATTTGCAAGGATCCCGAGTACCAACGCCACAAGAGATCTCCTTCAAAGTTGATTTTATCTCCAAGTAAACTAACTATAGAGTTTATCTCGATCAATCTCAATCATACATAAGCTAACCCTATTTTCGTTCTTCTCTCACGAACCAGTGACTGAAGCGCGAAGGACGGCAAGAATCCGCAGCAGTACCCACGGTGAGCAACCTCTCTTCTTCTTCTTGTTTTTTTTTTCTCTTCTCTCTTCCTCTTCACACCATAGCTATTCCCTGTTTTCACAACCATTTCTCTTCCTCCTTCTTCTCTCTCTCTGCCGCCAAATTCTCAGCACAGAGATGCTTGAGCCACCGATCTCAAAATCTCGATCTTCATCTTTAAGATCTTCAAGATCTTCTCATTCATCTTAGAACGCCATCTGATCTTTAATGGCGCCTTCAATACAGATTCTCAGCACAGAGATGCTTGTGTTTTCGTTCTTCTTTTAACCAACAAGCAATATCTTTACCTTCCGTAATAACCGATCTTGGAAAAACTCAGTCGATCTCATCGTCCGCGATGAAAGGATCGAGTGCACCAACAAGAAGCAGAAACCCCAAAACCCTGATCTCTCTCTCTCTCTCTGTTTCGGCTCGTCGGAAACCTCAAACCCTAGCCATGGCCTCTCGGAAGGTCTTATCTTCTCTGCAACCACCGCCGTTAACGCCGCTCTCTTCTTCTTCTTCTTCCCCTTTTCTTTTCCTTTTTTTTTCTCTCTCTTCCCTGTTTCTTCCTTCCGCCATTCAATCTGCAATGCAAGTGTTTTTATTTTTTATTTTTTTTATTTTTTTATTTCTTCTTCTTTTCTTTTAAGCAACCCTATCTAGATCATATATTATATGTATAATATTAGCTAAGTTATATTATGGTATAAAATTAACTAGCTATCATCATATTATATGATGATATGGTATAATATTAGCTAATATTAGCTAAGTTATCATCATATTGTATTATGTGTATAATATTAGCTAAGTTATATTAGGGTATAAAATTAACTAGCTATCATCATATCATATGATGATATGGTATAATATTAGCTAAGTTACCATAATATTAGCTAATATTAGCTAAGTTATCATCGTATTATGTTATATGTATAATAATAATAGCTAAGTTATCATCATATTATATGTATATCAGGTGGAAGTTTATTAGCTAGGTTATATTATATGTATAATGTGACCACCACCATACAACATAGCCATGTATGCACATTATATTAATATAATATAATACAAAACAAGTGATTAACGTGTGATTTATGCGTTGATAGGTTATTAACGCCCAACGTCGAGGAATCTCAACACATTTGGAATTTAGCGATTCAGATGGGGATGATTCTAGACCTTCATAATATTTTATTTTGATATATAGATAGGAATGTTAAATTAATTAGGTCTATAATATCATTATATTGCTAATGCATGCCTATTGTACGTGATGTTATTTATACCATGCTGTGATTAATAGCCATGATGATATGTGTCAACATGACTTATGGTTTTAATTAGATGATAATTAGATGCATGAAATTTATATGATATTTGAGACTCATTTATAAATTATAATGTTGGATAATGAAACGTATGACTTGGAATATTGACATAGTAAGGTTCATGTGTTAATACTAGTATATTTGACATTGTGACATGATCCTATGTGTAGTGAAATTTGAATATGGTTTGTGAATACAATTAATAGCATGATTATGTTGTATTTATGGTGTGACATCACTAAAGAACACTATTAAGATAAAAATCACACATATGGGACAGTTATTCTAAGGAATATCGTCATTGATTATTGTGGGGCAGTTATTCTTAGGAATATCGCCAATGGTTATTATGGGGCAGCTATTCATGATGAATATCGCCAATGGAGTTCTAATTTTTAGGTAGTGTCACCCTGTGTTTGATTTCCTAAAGGTACGTGATTTAGAACGTGATAAAATTCTCGACTCAAACAATCTAATGTTGCAACGATTAATGTGTGAAACTTGTTTGTAACGTTCTTGTGTATGCATCATAATAAAATGTTGTGAATTGTTTAGATGACCCACTGGGCTTTCAAGCTTACCCCTATTTCTCATATGCAGGTACTTAGAAAATAAAGTAGCAAGTTGTGACGTGGTTCAGTGATAGGGGTAGGATGGAAATCTGAACAATATTTTAATTAGAGAATGAGTTAATTACTTGTTTAATTTCGTGAACTTTTATTTAGTAAGGGTTGTATTGACATTAGAGATTTTGATAAAATCTTTTTATGATTATTGAAGGAATCATGATTTATTTTAAATATATGTGCCTTGGACTTGAATTCTATTTGACGAATGTATTTAAGATATTGTGTCCATGATGGATGGACAAGGGCAAGTACCCTCATAATTCACTATAAAAATTGGTATAGTGGAATTATGTGGTCCTTAGCATGAAGATAATACAAATTGGGATTCGTTTATCTTAACAAGTAAGTTGGTTAGAGAAAATATATATATATATATTTAAATTCATAGTGTTTCAAATTTTATTACGAATATAATGATTATGAGTTAAGATAGACGGATACGAATAACATCTCGATTTTCAGTGGTTATTCTCGACAAAATTAAAGTATTCATTATTTTACAAAAAAATAAAATAAAAATAAACAAGTTTTAAAATCGGGGTGTTACATACTGTCACCAGGCTTGAGCTCTATTATTGTGTTCACAAAGTCTGCCAGTTTATGCATCGTCCACTTGAGTCTCATTAAAAGATTCTGAAACGTATCCTTCGTTATCTCAGAGGCACTATAGACTATGAAATTCACTTAAAGCGACCAGCCAATCTCATCTTAGTTGCATGTTGTGATGCAGATTGGGCTTCGGATTCGGATGACAGGAAATCAACAACTGGTTATTGCGTCTATCTTGGCTCAAACTTGGTCTCATGGTGTTCCAAGAAGCATACCACTATATCAAGATCATCAACTGAGGCTGAATTTTGAAGTTTGGCAAACACAGTGGCTGAGGTTACTTGGATTTCATCATTGCTTGCTGAGTTACACTGTTCTATCTCTCATCCTCCAGTCATTTGGTGCGACAATTTAAGTACGGTTCAACTTGCTGTTAATCTTATTCTTCGTGCAAGGACCAAGCATGTTGAAATTGATCTTTATTTTGTAATGGACAAGGTTCTACAACAACTTATTGATGTAAAACATGTTTGTACTCAAGCTCAAATAGTAGATGTCCTGAATAAACCAATCTCAAGTGCTAAGTTCCCATGCATGCGCTCCAAACTACGTGTTGAAGCTCCTACCACACTTAGTTTGCGAGGGGCTGTTAGGGAGTCAGGTTCAATTATCGAGTAATTTTGTTATGTGGTTAGTTTAACTGTTATTAGTTAATTAACTCAATTAGTTATAAGTCTAGTTAGTTAGTTATTAATCTATTAGGAAACAACTCACATCTTCTCGTATAAATATCAGTGTAATCATCATCAGAATAAAATTTGATTCTTCTTTGTTTTCCATTAACTGATTTTTGTTCTCTGTTCATCTTTCTCTTTCGAGCTTATCACTTCTTCTTTCAAATCCTATCAGAGTCTACTACTACTACTACTACTACTACTATAGTATTATTACATTTAATTAAGATTCTAATTTATGTAGCTAATTAATTAATAACATGTCTGGTATTTGAAATTGAGTGATGTTACCTTTTTTATTCAAAAAAAAAAAAAAAAAATTTTAAAATTTTATAGGAAACAGAGCCTAATTTTTAATCTTATTCAATATATATATATATTTTTTAAATCCATGGGTACTTAGGGAGTTACGTCCCCCCTAAGCTTTCTATTTATCATTCCACTTTCATTCCCATCAAACTTGCTTGCATACCTAACACAAGAGAACTAAACAATAACAATCAAATATAACCAAAAACTATATATAAGGAGCATGAAATTTTTCCCAAATTATACAATCACAGACAAGAACAGCTACAACAAATTATGTGCTTTTCCCTGCAATTAAATGCATATAGATGATGGTAACATCAATAATTAAGGAAGTCTATATTCATTCCAAGAGTTTGTAACAGCGTCGCCCACAGGCCGGCAAGATTCGGTTTATCTTTAGAAGATGAGCTTGTTTGGATGGAAGAAGTTTCAAATTGGCTTCTTCAATCAGTCCAAAAAGATGTATCCTCCTCTCAGGTCTTTGGAGAGAGAGAGAGAGAGAATAATAATAAAATGAATGTGGGGTGGGGGAAGAGAAATCAGTTTACTGACGTGGGTTCAGATCAGACGTGTTAGTACATTACTAAGACGTGTTAATTGTGAAGGTTACAAAGACGTGATTAATTGTGATGGTTAACCAAACAATACCCGAAAAGGAAAAAATTTGAGTTCATAAATATTTTTAAGAATGTCGTTGGCCAATAATAATAAAAGGTAACTCGAACGCCGAGATCTTTTAAGCAGATGCGCTACCAACCCGTCGTTAGTTTATCCAATAATAATATTGAAAACCATGCTCGAGCAGTACTCTTTTTATAGCCTGAATATAACAACTGTTTTACATGACGTTATACATTCATTGGTTTCTGAAGGAACCATGCAACACATGCGAAACACCTTTAAAGGACAGCTTCCGCTGACCCTCCTCGTTCACGCCCAAATGTTATTATAGCATCAATTAATTTATTATTCATTTTAAAAAATATATTATTTTGGAAGAAATATGAAACCTTGATATTAAATTCTACCAAAAAAAGCCTCTGACTATATATCTCCGGCATGTTATAATAACCAATTAATTGATCTGTGATCAAAGGAACGTTTCGTAGTTATTCTGCAAACTGGGATTTCGATATCACCGAGGTTCAGATCAACACCTGTCACTTAACCAACTTAATTTCCAAGTTTTTTTCTTTTTTTAAAATTATAGAAATAAAGCCCAGTTTTCGCCCACAAATTAACATTCCCTCAAAACCAGTTGCACCCCCGGTTTCTTTAACCCCTCGACAACCCCAACCCGGTTCATCTTCAACAACCCCCGTAATTTTACCATTATACCCTTTTCCACCCTAAAACAATATATTTTTTTTTCTTCTTGAAAAAAAGTTATATTTTTCAGTTTTTGATTTTAAAAAATAATTGAGAAAGAGATTTTTTTTATACTTAAATTTAATAATTTGATAGTCATTTTAATTGAGAAAGTTTTTTTTTTTTTGGATAAAAGAATTTTTTTAAGAAAATTAGTGATTCTTCTTTTGAGAAAAAGTTATATTTTTCAGTTTTTGATTTAAAACAAAAACATTGAGAAAGAGATTTTTAGGAAAACAATTTTCTCACGTCAAAGTTTATTCAAATTTTAATTTCAAAAAATTATTGTTATCTAATCGAGAGACTTTAAAAAAAAAAATTATGTATGAAAATTTTATCCAAAAAAAAAAAAAAGAAAAAGAAAATTTTGATAATGGCATTGATGTAATTATCACGAAGTTCATGGGCTGACATGTCAATTCCTGCTCTATAAGTAAACAAACCCACCCACCACACTCATCTCGCCGCTCGAATCCCAGTAAAGCCAGAAAGCCATGCTGTCTCATGCCACGCTCTCTCCTCTCCCACACTCCCACTTCCACGCTCTCCGACGAAATGGCCGGAGCTCCGTCAGATCTCACAGGATTCCAGTCACCGGCGTCGGATCACCGGTTACTGCCACCACCCACAATCTGCCTCCAGAGAAAGTTGAGGTGTTCAAATCACTCGAAGGCTGGGCCGCACAAACCATCTTACCATTGCTAAAGCCAGTGGAGCAATGCTGGCAGCCGAGCGACTTCCTGCCGGATCCGGCGAGGTCGCCGTCGTCGTCGGAGAGGTTTATGGAGGAGGTTCGGGAGCTGCGTGGCCGGACGGCGGAGCTGCCGGACGAGTACTTAGTGGTGTTGGTGGGAGACATGATAACGGAGGAGGCGCTTCCGACGTACCAGACGATGATTAATAGGCTTGAGGGAGTGGGTGATGAGACCGGTGCGAGCACCGGAGCTTGGGCGTTGTGGAGTCGGGGTTGGACGGCAGAGGAGAACCGGCACGGGGATTTGTTGAAGACTTATCTGTATTTGTCTGGGCGTGTTGATATGAGGATGGTTGAGCGGACTGTGCAATACCTGATAAGAGCTGGAATGGTGAGTTCCTTTTAATTAATTAACTAATTGATTAATTATACTCAAAACCATACATATATATATATATATATATATATATATATATATATATATATATATATATATGGACTGTGCAATACCTGATAAGAGCTGGAATGGTGAGTTCCTTTTAATTAATTAACTAATTGATTAATTATACTCAAAACCATACATATATATATATATATATATATATATATATATATATATATATATATATATATATATATATAAATTTGAGTATACATAATGAGTATAAATTTGAATATTTATCTTGGATCGTTTTAGCATTTTTTTCTTTCTCTAAAAAAGGTGCTACATTTATTTGTTTATCTTATTTATCAATCACACATATATATATATATATATATATATATTTTAAATTTTAATGTTTTAATGTTTTATTTTTTTTTTCTATTTTCCTTTTAAAGTATTTATAAAGGTGTTGACTCTATATACTTTGATATTTTGGCGCTTAATTTGCCTTGTATGATTTTGGGTACTGTTTGCTTGACACTTGTCTTTCTTTTTAGGGGACATTTTAGTTTAGAGAAACTAGGGCTTGAGTTTTCAATTTTCATTGTCCAGCCCATCCCTTCAACACTTTTTTATTTTAAAATGCACACTCATTGGTTTTTTAATTATTTTCACAATAATCGCCCTTTAGTGATGTGAAACCGACTGTACATTACAGTATTCTTTCCATTTTTAACCTGCACGAGGTTTCACTCTTCAGCTTTATCAATTATGGGGGGCAATGCTAAGGTGACACAGTTTGGAACAAGAGAAACACACTCCTTTAAAATCATTTGAGCATGTACATGTTGCCTAATTCAAGAAAAACAACGGTTGTAAAATAATATATATGTTTCCAAAAATGTATTTCTATTGTGTGTTTTCTAAGCGCCACTCTTCTTTGATAGCTTTTCCAGCTTTTTCAGCTTTTTCAGCTTTTGGGAACATTGGTTTCTAAGAAATCATAAGTTTTCAAGATTTATTTTTTATTTTTATTTTTTGATTTTCTAAGTTCAAGGTTTGTATTTCTTTTTTTCTTTTTTTTTTTGTGATCTTTGTATACGCCTATTTGCATTCTTGAGAGTATTATCAAGAACTTTAATTTGATAAGCATTTTGGGCCTATGTCTATAGACCCTTTTTTTTAGCAGATTTATTTATGAAAAATGTTAAAGTGACATTTAAAACGTATATCATTATTAAACTCCAGTGAATTGCCTCAAATTGTATACCAATATATAATTTAAGGCAATTAATTAATGTATAAGGGTGATATACACTTTTAATATATGTTTTGAGTGTCAATGTGACATTACTCAAGAACAAGATGAATCTAAGGAGACACAAAGTAGCAAACAAATTATTGTCATCTTTTTTTTATTTTATTTGTTTTATCATCCATTGGTTTCTCTTTTAAAAGGAAAATAATAAAGAGGTGAATTATTTTCTAACAGAATTAATACATCCGAAAAATTGTAACTTTTAAATGGACCACTTCCTTTCAAAATTCTATGCAGGACGCAGGAACAGAAAACAGCCCCTACTTAGGCTTCGTCTACACATCCTTCCAAGAACGAGCCACCTTCATCTCCCACGGCAACACCGCAAGAATGGCCAAAGATGCCGGTGACCTCACTCTAGCCCGCATTTGTGGGTCAATAGCCGCAGACGAGAAGCGCCACGAGAATGCCTATGCCATGATCGTCGAGAAGCTCCTCGATATCGACCCAACTGGCGCTATGCTTGCAATCGCCGATATGATGCATAAGAAGATCACAATGCCGGCTCACTTGATGTACGACGGCCATGACCCTGACTTATTCCAGCACTTCTCAGCTGTGGCGCAGAGGCTTGGCGTTTACACGGCACATGATTATGCTGATATACTTGAGTTTCTTGTTGCAAGATGGAAGCTTGACAAGATTGAAGACTTGAAGAGTGGTGAAGGGAGGCGTGCGCAGGAGTTTGTTTGTGGGTTGGCACCGAGGATTCGGAAGCTGCAAGAGAGAGCGGATGAGAGGGCAAAGCAGGTGAAGGCGCATGAAAGTGCTAAGTTTAGCTGGATTTTTGATAGGGAAGTTACATTATTGTAGTTTCTTTCTTTCTTTCTTTTTTTTCTTTTTTTTGGTTGGTTGGTGAGAATTGGTGTATGTTGTTGTTTTGATTTATATATCCTATATGTGTCATGTGGGATATTCATCCTTTTTTTATTTGTTTTCTTTTATTTTTTCATAAGTAAAATGCTACTGATGAGATCATTTATTACATATAACATACATTGAGATATAAAATACATATTCATCTAATAGTTGTGAATATGTAGTTACATATTTTTATAATTAGATTAACATTTTCTTTTTTAAAAATGCTTAAATGACTTAATTTGCATATTTAAATTCATACCTAAGGTGGTTGTCTTAAGGTTGCGTTTAGTTTGTAATCCGAAAATATGACTTTTTATATTATAACTCTACGCTGCGTCATTTCCCTTCACAGACCTTCCATCTAGATACAAGCAATGGTGAAGAGGGGGACCTTCATCTCTATACTTTATAAATATACAAGGCAAATGTAATATCTTATTAAATTGACTTGGTGAGACATTAATCAGGACTACACCAATAAAATCACTTGTTATGTGAGAGGTGGCAATTTGGCCCAACCAAGCTGATCCTGGGCCTATGAATCAAGTCTATGAGCCATCTCAGCGTGCTAGGGTTATGGGCCAGATTGAATGTACCACACAGACAGTTAAGCAATTTAGAATGAAAGCTTCTATTTGTACCAATAAAAAGAAACTGTGAACAAAACAAGTACAGTGAAATTTTTTTTGTTCTGTTTTTTATTTTTTATTTTTTTGAATACAGTGGGAGGATTTGATAAGTTGAAATAGATGCTCAATTTAAAAATTATATTGTAAACAAATTAAAATACATAAATTATAAATTTTAAAAAATTATATTAAAATAAAAAAATTATAAATTATAAATTAAAAAATAATATCAGTTACAATTTAAAAACTTTAACAGTAGAATTTATGATTACAATGTTGGATACATCACCACAAATTAAATAAAAAATTACTTATAGCACTTATGTAACACCCCGATTTTAATGACTAATTTTTTTTTTGTAAAACAATGAATATTTAAATTTTATATAAAATATATATCACCGAAAATCGAGACGTTACTCGTATCCGTCTATATTAACCCATAACCATTTTATAAATAGTAAAATTTGCAAAACTATGAATTTGTATTCTTCCAATCAACTTACTGGTTAAGATAAACGAATACCTTTAATTCTTCATACAATCTTTATCTTCATGAGGGTACTTATCCTTGTCCATCCATTATGGACACAAACATTAAAATATAATCATCCAATAGAATTAATGAATTCCATTCCAAGGCATTCACACGTGAAATAAATCACAGGGTCCTTACTGACCGTAATAATATTCATTGAATTTTAATTATCAATACAATTCGTTTAAATAATAAATCCTTAAAAATCAAATAAAAATATTCAGTCTCATAATACTAATTAATTAACCCACCCCTACTACTCTGAATTATGTCACGACTCACGATTTTATTCTCTTAAGTACCTGCATAAAAAAAAGAGGGGTGTGCTTGAAAGCCCAGTGGGTCATCTAAACAATTCACAATATTTTATTGTGATACATACACAAGAACATTACAAACAAGTTTCACACATTAATCGTTGCAACATTAGATTGTTTGAGTCGATAATTTCATCATGTTCCAAATCACGTACCGTTAGAAAATTCAAACTCAGGGTGGCACAGCCCAAAAACTAGAACATTGGCGATATTCCTTAGAATAACTGCCCCATATGTGTGATTCTTATCTTAATCGTGTTCTTTAGTGATGTCACGCCATACATACGATAAAAGCACGATATTAAGCGCATTCATAATACATATTCAACTCCACTACACATGGTATCATGTCACAAAATCAATTATAATAGTGTTCACGCATTCACTATGCCAATATTTCAAATCATACATTTCCTTATTAGACATTATAATTTATAAATGAATTCAACCACCACATGAATTTCATGCATCCAATTATCATTTGATCAGAATAAAAATCATGTTAACACACATATCATCATGGTTAAACAATTACAACATTGTATACATATAATCATGTACAATAGGCATGCATAAGCAATCTAATAATACTATGGACCTAATTAATTTAACATTCCTATCTATATATCAAATAAACTATTGTGAAGGCCTAGAATCATTCCCACCTGAATCGCTAAATTCCAAATTACTTAAATTCTTCGTCACGCGTAGAAATCAACCTGTACACGTATATTACGTTTGTTAATATAATTACTCGATTATGAGTGTAGAGATATATACATATATACATATATATATATATATATATAATAACATATTATAGTGCCTTGTGATATGATATAATGATGTGTATGGTATAACATGATATAATACAATATGTGATATATTTATATAAATATATTATATAACATTTTGGTTGCTAAAAAAAAAAAAATAACACTTGGTAAAAAAATATGTATGATACATATAAATATATTATATAATATCTTGATTGCTAAAAATTAAATAATTGAGTTGCAATGGTTAAAAAAATAATAATAACGTATTGTATGTATGATATATATATAAATATATTACATGATATTTTGGTTGCTAAAAAATGATAATACTTGAATTGTCATGTTTTTTTTTTTTAAAAAAATAATAATAATAACACTTGGTTAAAAAGAAAATGTATGATACATATAAATATATTATATAGCATCTTGATTGCTTAAAAATAATACTAATACTTGAATTGCAATGTTTAAAAATAATAATAATGTATTGTATGTATGATATATATATAAATATATTATACAACATTTTGGTTGCTTAAAAATAATAAAAATAATAAAATACACTTGTATGTGTGATATTGTATATATGATATATGATATATATATATATATATATTATATAACATGTTAATTGTTTAAAAGAAAAGAAAAGAAAAAGAGAATAAAAATAAAAATAAATATAAAATGTGTTGCAGGGTGGAAGAAAGAAAAACAGTGAAGTATGTATGTGGTATTGTGTATGATGTATATATAGAAATGTATTATATAACATATCACATGGTTGCTTAAAAGAAAGGAGAAAGAAAAAAAATAAAATAAAGTAAACCTAATTTCTTGAGTTGCTGGGCGGACAGGGGAGAAAACAGGGAAGAAAGAGAAAAAGGAAGAGGGGAAAGAAAAGAGAAGAAGAGAAGGAGATTTTCTTGAGTTGCTGGGCGGACAGGGGAGAAAACAGGGAAGAGAGAGAAAAAGGAAGAGGGGAAAGAAAAGAGAAGAAGAGAAGGAGAAGAGAGTGAGGGCGAGTTACAGAGAGCGAGAGATCGAGAGATCGGAGAAGAGAGGTCGAAGGCGAGAGATCGGCGAAGAGAAGAGAGAGAGCGGCAAGATCAGCGGCGTAGAAGAGGGCGGCGGCGACGGCGAGATCCGTGGCGGAGAGAGCGGCGGCGGCGGTGTGCGCTGGAAGAAAGGAAGAGAGAAGAGAAGAGGGTTTCGAGAGAGTGAAGTCGTGCGATTTGGTTTAAAGAGAGTGAGATGCGAAGGTTTTCGGCGAGATCTCGGCGAGGTTTCAGGCGACATGTCGGCGAGATCTCGGCGAGATTCCCGGCGACATGTCGGCGAGATTTCCGGATCTTGTTTAAAGTCTCTCTTTTTTTTTTTTTTTTTTTTTTTTTCAGTGGTTACATTGGATTGGAAAACTACAGCACCAAACGCAGATTAGATTCAGAAGATCTCTATGAGATTTGAGAATGAAAGTATGAGTGCTTGATGCTGATCTTTGTTCTTTCAAAAGCTACTGGAAATTTCAGTAGAGGCATGACCTTTCATTAGTTTAGTTTTTTTTTTTTTTTTTTTTTTTTTTTTTTTTCAGGGGGTTACATTCTTCCCGTCTTAAAAGAAATTTCGTCCCGAAATTAAAGTATAAGCTTACTTACTTGCTGACGTTTAACTTTTCCACTGTTGACCAGTTGTATCTCGAAACCTAGAGTGTTCTTTGGAATAAGTCGGCGTATTTGGCTTTCATTTCATTTTCAGGTTCCCTAGTGGCTTCTTCAACTCCATGATGCTTCCACAATACTTTAACTAATGGAATGTCTTTGTTCCTCAAGCTATGAACTTTCCAATCTAGGATCTGTAAAGGTCCTTCTTCATAGGTGGCATCAGCTTGTACTTTCACGTCTTTCCAATCGATGGTGTGGGAAGGGTCTGGTTCATATTTTCGCAACATCGACACATGGAACACATTGTGGATGGCAGATAAACTAGTTGGTAATTCTAGTTTGTAAGCATTCTCACCAATTCGATCACTGATCTTGAACGGACCGATGAATCGCGGCGATAACTTCCCTTTCTTACCAAACCTCATGATGCCCTTTTGAGGGCTTACTCTCAGAAATACTTTATCACCTTTTTGGAACTCTAGAGGTCGGCGCCTCTTATTTGCGTAGCTCTTCTGCCTACTCTGTGCAGTAACTAGCCTTTTCTAGATCAACTTCACTTTTTCGTTCATTTCTATTATCATATCAGGTCCTGTAAGTACTTTATCTTCCCAATCGGCCCAACACAGTGGTGACCTACATGGTCGTCCATATAGAGCTTCATATGGAGCCATTTGTATACTTGCCAGGTAACTATTGTTATAAGCAAATTCTGCTAGGTGTAAGTATTTGCTCCAATTTCCCTTGAAATCTTGTACACAAGCTCTCAACATGTCTTCTAAGATCTGAATAACCCTTTCGGATTGACCATCTGTCTGAGGATGATAGGCGGTGCTCATGGTTAATTTGGTTCCCAATTCCCGCTGTAAGCTCTACCAGAACTGAGATGTGAATAAGGAATCTCTATCTGACACTATCGATTTGGGTACTCCGTGTAGCTTCACAATCTCTTTTACATATAGCTTACCCAGTTTACTAATCGTATCTGTGGATTTAATAGGTAAGAAGTGTGCCACTTTAGTAAGTCGATCCACAATTACCCAAACATTGTCCTCACCTTTCTGATTTCTAGGAAGAGCTCCGACGAAATCCATTGCTATGTTATCCCATTTCCATTCAGGGATTTCTAAAGGTTGTAACAATCCAGACGGTCTTTTATGTTCAGCCTTAACTTGCTGACATGTAAGGCATTTAGACACATATTTGGCTACATCTCTCTTCATACCTTTCCACCAGTAGTTTTTCTTCAAATTTTGGTACATCTTATCTCCACCAGGATGTAAAGTGTATTTAGTCTGATGTGCCTCATCAAATAAGATCTTTTTAATTTCTTCAATTCTGGGTACACAAATTCGATCTCTGAACCTTAATAACCCTTCTGAATCGATCTTGAAATTTGCATTTCCATTATTGGCTCTTGCATCTGCCACCCATTTTATCAGTTTTCTATCCTGAGCTTGACCTTCCTTAATTTGATGTAGTAGGTCTGGCTTGCAGCTCATATTATATAAGAAAATCTGATTGTTACCTTTTTGTACGCCCAAATTATAATCTTCAATCAATTGGTACATCTGGGCTTTTTCTGCATCGTTCTTATACGATTTTCGACTTAAAGCATCTGCAACTACGTTGGCTTTCCCTCGGTGATAATGCAACTGAAAATCATAATCATTCAGCAATTCCATCCATCTCCTTTGCCTCAAATTTAACTCTTTTTGTGTATAGATGTACTTCAAACTCTTATGATCAGAGTATAGATCAAATTTCTCTCCATAAAGATAGTGTCTCCATATCTTCAAGGAAAATACAATAGCAGCCAATTCTAAATCATGAGTCGGGTAATTCTGTTCATGAGTCTTCAGTTGCCTAGAAGCATAAGCAACCACTTTACCTTCCTGCATCAGAACAGCGCCAAGACCATTCTTAGAAGCATCGGTGTAAATAACATAACCGACTCCGCTTGCATGAGTGATCAATATCGGGGCTGTGGTTAATCGTCTCTTCAACTCCTGAAAGGAATTCTCACATTTCTCATCCCAATTAAATTTGGCATCCTTCCTTGTTAGCTTCGTCATAGGCTCAGCTAGTCTCAAAAAATTAAGAATAAATCTTCTATAGTAACCAGCTAGTCCCAAAAAGCTTCTAATTTCTGTTACTGACTTTAGCTTTTCCCAGTTCATTACTGCTTCAACTTTTGTTGGATCTACGGATATCCTTTCTGATGACACTACATGGCCCAAAAACTTGACTGACTTCATCCAAAATTCACATTTTTCAAATTTGGCATACAATTTATTTCGCCTCAATGTTTCCAAAACTACTGTAAGGTGCTCCTGATGTTCCTCATTGGTTTTCGAATAAACCAAAATATCATCAACAAATACCACTACAAATTTGTCTAGATGAGGCCTAAACGTCCTATTCATGAGGTCCATAAATGCTGCTGGTGCATTAGTGAGTCCAAATGGCATGACTCTGAATTCAAAGTGTCCATACCTAGTCCTGAATGCTGTCTTCGGTATGTCTGACTCTTTGATTCTAAGTTGGTGATAACCGGACCTTAGGTCGATCTTGGAAAAACAAGTTGCTCCCCTCAGTTGATCGAACAAATCATCTATTCTGGGAAGGGGGTACTTGTTCTTGACTGTGACTTGATTTAATTTTCTGTAGTCAATACACAGTCTCATCGACCCATCTTTCTTTTTGGCAAACAATACTGGTGCTCCCCAGGGTGATTGGCTCGGCTGGATAAATTCCTTCGCACTAAGATCATCAAGTTGGGTCCTTAGTTCTATTAATTCGCCAGGGGCCATTCTGTAGGGTGACATGGCTATGGGGGCTGTTCCAGGGTACAGTTCTATCTTGAACTCTACTTCCCGCTTAGAAGGTAATCCTGGTAATTCTTCGGGAAACACTTCAGGAAAATCTCTAACCACCAAGTACTCTTCTAAATTCCTCAAGGGCTTTAGAGGCTCGGCTTCTGTTAGGGTTTTTAATTCCTCTTTTTGATTCACAGAGTCGAGAAGTGCAGACATGATATTCCTCGGGATTTTGTTTCTATCCCCATAGATTTTCAACGGCTCTCCTGAAGGTAGTCGCAAGGTAATCTTCTTTCGAAGGCAGCCAATCTGGGCTTGGTATTCAGATAACCAATCCATACCCAAGATTACATCATAATCATTAATGGGTAAGAGTATCAATTCAGCTGAAATCAGCTTATCATTAATTCTAAGGTCACAACTACATTTTTCAGTTGTGGAGACGTTTACTCCTACTGGAGTTGAAATCTTCATAACGACAGATAAAGGTACAGTAGAAAGTTGTAGTTTCCTGGCTAAGTTTTCAGAAATAAAAGACCTTGATGCTCCAGAATCAAACAAGACTTTAACTGTAACATGAAATAAATTGAAAGTACCTTCCACCACTTCGTTTGTATTAACTTCTTGTTCAGGATTTCCTTCTGTCATTGCAAAGACTCTGCCTTGATTTTGATTTTGAATTTGATTTTGATTGTAACTCGGACGATTGGCTTGATTTCGTCCTTGCCCATTGTTGTTGTTCTGCCAGTTGCCCGGATGAAAATTTTGTCGAACTCCTTGCATAGTGCAGTTTCGTGCCAAATGACCTGGTCGGTTGCATTTGAAGCAAAGTCTCGTATCTACTACTTGATTTCTATTTTGTTGGGGTGGACGAATATTGTTTGGCTGCATTTGTTGTCCACCATTATGCCTAGACCCTCCTGATCCGTTGTTGGGATTCTGTCCCCTGTTCCACTGGTTCCCATTGTTGAACGTGTTTCTGTTCCACATATTACCATTGCCACCGAAATTATTCAGATTCTGCCTCTTGTTGTGATTGCTCTGGTAATCAGAATTTTGTCCTTGCGGCCTTTTGTTCCTGTTCCGTATTGTTTCTTGTAGGTTCAGTTCTCTTTCTACTAACAGGGCTCGTTCAACTACCTCTTTGTAAGTCTCCAGATTCATTGGAACAACCATCTTTCTAATCTCCATTTTGAGACCTTCTGCAAATCTACTAGCTTTCATCTGTTCATTGGCGACCAGTTCACGAGCAAATCTGGAGAGTTCGATAAACTTCGCCTCATATTCTGCCACTGTCATGCTCCTCTGTATCAGTCTCACAAATTCAGATTGTAGTTCTTTTCTGTTTGCTTTGGGAAAGAATTTATCATAAAATATGTCTTCAAAAGTCGCCCAGGTCATAGTGTTCACATCCACTGTAGGACTTTCTTTAACCATTCTCCACCAATGTCTGGCCTCACCTATGAATTGGTGAGCCGCAATTGCCACCATTCTTGGACCAGTTACGCCCAGAACTTCCAAATGTTCCTTGACCTCCTGGAACCACTTGTCAGCTTCCCTTGGATCTGGTTTTCCTTCAAATTTCGAAAGATGCATACGTTGGAAGTCTTTCAATTGATCTGCCCATTCTTTTTCTTCAGGTCTCCTGATGTTTTGAGTTCCTGTTTCATTCTGCACCACAATTGTTGGATTCAATTGAGGTTGAGGCATCTGTCTGGTCACCTGTTCCACGACTTGCCTCACAAATTCAGCCATCAGCTCTGGTCCCAAAACAATTCCAGGGGTTGGAACTGTTGTAGGTTGGACGTTCTCTGTTCCAGCAGAGTTAACATTCACTGTTTGATTTGCATGTTCCTGCTCCGTTGGCTGAGATTCGGATGTCGATTGTGTCTGCTCAGCAGGTTCAGTGTCCCTTATGAGATCACTCACAGACTTGGTGTTCATTCTTCGAGGTGGAGCCATCTATAAAATTTTAACTCATCTTTAGTATTTCATGAGATAATTATTTTCGTTTAGGGTGACTCTAGATTCAGAATTCTAAGTTCTCGAAAATAAAATGATCTTATTGATTCAGTTTCTAAGTTTTATAAAATTTTCACAATCCATGATTGTCACAGGGTACAGGATTTGGTTTTGATACATGTAAACAAGACAAGCAAACAAACAAACAAACAACATACCACCCAACAATGGTATAAAGAAAATTCCCAAGCTTTCACTTATACCCTTCGTATTCAAGTGTCCCATACCACTCTAGCCCGGTGATATAAGCTTCCACAAAGAAACTTCAATACACCCAAACAATGCGCAAATGTCCTACCAACTAAGGCTTCCCAGGTATCCTCTATGTTCAAGCTGTCCCATACCAGTTGAACGTAGCGATACAAGCTCGTCCAGAGTTGTTAGTCACTCACCAAACATGGCCTGCTAGTCTCCAAGATCAAGACTCCTCAAATACCCTTAAATTCCTCCACGTCCCATACCACTTTGGAACCAAGAATAAAAGATTCATCCTGATCTCAGATTCTAACCAAACAGTTTTCAAACAAGTTCTCGTCTCTAACCGATGTCCTAAAAGTTTTGAGTTTGTTAGACCCACCGTACTTTCATTCTCGATCTTACGTTATAAAGTGACCTTTAGAAATACTAAACTTCTCAAAATTTGTTGTAACATTTCCCATGATCTGAAGCCTAAGGCTCTGATACCAAACTGTAACACCCCGATTTTCAAGATTAATTTTTTTTTTTGTAAAACAATGAATATTTAAATTTTATATAAAATATATATCACCGAAAATCGAGACGTTACTCGTATCCGTCTATATTAACCCATAACCATTTTATAAATAGTAAAATTTGCAAAACTATGAATTTGTATTCTTCCAATCAAGTTACTGGTTAAGATAAACGAATACCTTTAATTCTTCATACAATCTTTATCTTCATGAGGGTACTTGTCCTTGTCCATCCATTATGGACACAACATTAAAATATAATCATCCAATAAAATTAATGAATTTCATTCCAAGGCATTCACATGTGAAATAAATCACAGGGTCCTTACTGACCGTAATAATATTCATTGAATTTTAATTATCAATACAATTCGTTTAAATAATAAATCCTTAAAAATTAAATAAAAATATTCAGTCTCATAATACTAATTAATTAACCCACCCCTACTACTCTGAATTATGTCACGACTCACGATTTTATTCTCTTAAGTACCTGCATAAAAAAAAGAGGGGTGAGCTTGAAAGCCCAGTGGGTCATCTAAACAATTCACAATATTTTATTGTGATACATACACAAGAACATTACAAACAAGTTTCACACATTAATCGTTGCAACATTAGATTGTTTGAGTCGATAATTTCATCACGTTCCAAATCACGTACCGTTAGAAAATTCAAACTCAGGGTGGCACAGCCCAAAAACTAGAACATTGAAGATATTCCTTAGAATAACTGCCCCATATGTGTGATTCTTATCTTAATCGTGTTCTTTAGTGATGTCACGCCATACATACGATAAAAGCACGATATTAAGCGCATTCATAATACATATTCAACTCCACTACACATGGTATCATGTCACAAAATCAATTATAATAGTGTTCACGCATTCACTATGCCAATATTTCAAATCATACATTTCCTTATTAGACATTATAATTTATAAATGAATTCAACCACCACATGAATTTCATGCATCCAATTATCATTTGATCAGAATAAAAATCATGTTAACACACATATCATCATGGTTAAACAATCACAACATTGCATACATATAATCATGTACAATAGGCATGCATAAGCAATCTAATAATACTATGGACCTAATTAATTTAGCATTCCTATCTATATATCAAATAAACTATTGTGAAGGCCTAGAATCATTCCCACCTGAATCGCTAAATTCCAAATTACTTAAATTCCTCGTCACGCGCAGAAATCAACCTGTACACGTATATTACGTTTGTTAATATAATTACTCGATTATGAGTGTAGAGATATATACATATATACATATATATATATATATATAATAACATATTATAGTGCCTTGTGATATGATATAATGATGTGTATGGTATAACATGATATAATACAATATGTGATATATATATATAAATATATTATATAACATTTTGGTTGCTAAAAAAAAAAAACACTTGGTAAAAAAATATGTATGATACATATAAATATATTATATAATATCTTGATTGCTAAAAAATAAATAATTGAGTTGCAATGGTTAAAAAAATAATAATAACGTATTGTATGTATGATATATATATAAATATATTACATGATATTTTGGTTGCTAAAAAATGATAATACTTGAATTGTCATGTTTTTTTTTAAAAAAAAAAAAAAAAATAACACTTGGTTAAAAAGAAAATGTATGATACATATAAATATATTATATAGCATCTTGATTGCTTAAAAATAATACTAATACTTGAATTGCAATGTTTTAAAAAAAAATAATGTATTGTATGTATGATATATATATAAATATATTATACAACATTTTGGTTGCTTAAAAATAATAAAAATAATAAAATACACTTGTATGTGTGATATTGTATATATGATATATGATATATATATATATATATATATTATATAACATGTTAATTGTTTAAAAGAAAAGAAAAGAAAAAGAGAATAAAAATAAAAATAAATATAAAATGTGTTGTAGTGCAGGGTGGAAGAAAGAAAAACAGTGAAATATGTATGTGGTATTGTGTATGATGTATATATAGAAATGTATTATATAACATATCATATGGTTGCTTAAAAGAAAGGAGAAAGAAAAAAAATAAAATAAAGTAAACCTAATTTCTTGAGTTGCTGGGCGGACAGGGGAGAAAACAGGGAAGAGAGAGAAAAAGGAAGAGGGGAAAGAAAAGAGAAGAAGAGAAGGAGATTTTCTTGAGTTGCTGGGCGGACAGGGGAGAAAACAGGGAAGAGAGAGAAAAAGGAAGAGGGGAAAGAAAAGAGAAGAAGAGAAGGAGAAGAGAGCGAGGGCGAGTTGCAGAGAGCGAGAGATCGAGAGATCGGAGAAGAGAGATCGAAGGCGAGAGATCGGCGAAGAGAAGAGAGAGAGCGGCAAGATCAGCGGCGTAGAAGAGGGCGGCGGCGACGGCGAGATCCGTGGCGGAGAGAGCGGCGGCGGCGGTGTGCGCTGGAACAAAGGAAGAGAGAAGAGAAGAGGGTTTCGAGAGAGTGAAGTCGTGCGATTTGGTTTAAAGAGAGTGAGATGCGAAGGTTTTCGGCGAGATCTCGGCGAGGTTTCAGGCGACATGTCGGCGAGATCTCGACGAGATTTTCGGATCTTGTTTAAAGTCTCTTTTTTTTTTTTTTTTTTTTCAGTGGTTACATTGGATTGGAAAACTACAGCACCAAACGCAGATTAGATTCAGAAGATCTCTATGAGATTTGAGAATGAAAGTATGAGTGCTTGATGCTGATCTTTGTTCTTTCAAAAGCTACTGGAAATTTCAGTAGAGGCATGACCTTTCATTAGTTTAGTTTTTTTTTTTTTTTTTTTTTTTTTCAGGGGGTTACAACTTAAAGATACAATATCATAGTTTCTTAAAAATAAAATCAATAGATTGTATTCTCAATGTCATCAACTGGAATTCGTAGTTTGTAATTATTTTTATTTATATCCTCACCTAAGAACAAATCAACATTTCAATTATATCTAGCTAGTTTCTATCTGTTTTGATAATCATCAATGATTCGTTCGCTAAAGTTAAGCATAAACCTCAAAGCAATTGTAAAGGCACGAATAACTAGTAAATCTCTTGTCATTGCAAATAAAATAGGACTATTTTTTTTTCATCAATCTAAAACATCAAAATCTTCAATATTGTCTACGCGAAGTGGCGTGTAATCCCCTGAAAATTTTGAAAATATCTACTTTCCAATTTCAAAAATATTCCCGCATCCCTTTAAGGAATTAATTACAAATCACACTAAAGAAATCTTGGAAAATTTTTTAATACAAAATTATGGCAAGTTTCCAATACTATTAACCTTCCTATCATGGAACATGCTCATCATTAAACCCTAGAATTAACAATACTATGTATAATACCTATGCACCTCAGCCGTCTCGTCCATCTCTTTCATGCTCCTCTTCTCTCGAACCAGTAATCAAGAAACGTGGAAACGACAACCACGGCGAGACTTCTTTCTTTCTCTTTTTTCTTTGCTTTGATGCTTTGTTTCTCTAAGTTGAAAAATCATCATGAACAAGACGGTGACAATAACTGTACACCGGTGAATATTGTCCAAATCGCTGGAAAGAAGAGATGGAAATAGAGCAAGGCGATGCTCTGTTTCCACCCCTTTGATCTCTGTCTCCCCTCCAAACCAACACAAAAGAACCAGCGGCAGCGATGTTGCCGCTGCCGCCGTTCCCTCTTTCTCTCTTCTCTTTTCTCTTTCACGCTCCTCTTCCTCTGCACCGATGTTCACCAAGCACCCAATCTGAGGAGATTGACGAAACTAGGGCATCTCTTTTTCTTCAAACGCGCGATTGCTTGGCGTCCAATCTGAGCACGAGGCGGAACTAGGGCAGAGAGAAAGTTGTTGGACGCACTTTCCGTTGTCGTTCCTCAAGCAATCGACCACTCCAATTTTTCAAACCCTAACTTCCCACACTCTCTGTGTGAATCCGACACCACCTCAGTCCACCGGCGAAGATCCTCCGGCGACACTCCTCTCTTCCCCAATACTACGCCAGCCCACCCAGATCTCTCTCTCTCTCTCTCTCTCTCTCTCTCTCTCTCTCTCTCTCTCTCTTTCACCCCTTTCTCTCTCGACGTCTCTCTCAATCTCTCTGCTTGGAACGGACAAGCCAGTAGATAGCGCACCTAGTCCAACCCACTAAGACCGAGTCCATCGTCCAATCCCACCATAATGCCTCCACATGGATTACAAGCTCTCGTTGCTAAGCTCGGCATCTACAATTATATAACACATTATAGTACAATATATTATCCACAAATATACTATATACTACACATACATTTAAATAAGTAAATGTTATATCTGCAACTCTCCTGGGTTGCTACAATTACAAATGTGTGTATATATATATAAACTTGGGTAGGTATACGCAACTAATTCAAATGTAACATGTATGTATAGGTTGAGGACGTACGTTAAGCACAAAGGAATTCGGACAAGAACAAATTGCGTGTGTAACAAGTGGGAAAGATTTTATGCCTTTACAATGTTTTATTTTGATATATATGTAGGAATGTTAAATTAATTAGGTCTATAGTATTATTAGATTGCTCTTGAATGTCTATTTTACATGATTTTATATATACCATGTTGTGATAGTTAACTATGATGATATGTGTGTCAGTATGATTTCTTGTTCTGATCAAATGATAATTGGATGCATGCAATTTATGTGGTAATTGAGATTCATTTGTATATTATAATGCCTGATGATGAAATACATGACTTGAGAATATTGGCATAGTAAAGTTCATGAGTTAATACTATTATATTTGGCATTGTGACAGGATACCATGTGTAGTGGGGTTTGAATATGTCACACCCTGGGTTGCACAATGTGCCCCCGACCCAGGTGTGGGCGCACCCCCTCGGGGCGAACGCCAGCATTATGGATCCATAATATTGTCTCATCCCGGTACAGCCACCGCCACACAAGGACGTCTCTTGTACACGGGATCATTTCTCCCCACTATTCATTGATGAATAGTGCAGGGCCTCCCTAGGAATCGAACTCGAGACCTCCCTTAAGGAGTCTGATTTCGCATTCCTAGTGGCCATTGAACCATTGGCTCAGTGGTTACTAGGAATGTGAAAATCGCCAATGATTATTATGAGGCAGTTATTCTAAGGAATATCGCCAATGTTTATTATGGGGCAGTTATTCATAATGAATATCGCCAACGAATTTCTAATTTAGGGTAGTGCCGCCCAGGGTTTGATTCCCTAAAGGTACATAATTTAGAATGTGATAGAATTCTCGACTCAAACAATCAAATGTTGCAACGATTAATGTGTGAAACTTGTTTGTAATGTTCTTGTGTATATATCATGATAAAATGTTGTGAATTGTTTAGATGACCCACTGGGCTTTCAAGTTCATCCTTATTTTTTATTTGCAGGCACTTAAGAGAACAAAATCGCGAGTTCGTGACGTAGTTCAGAGTAGTAGGGGTGGGTTAATTATTTTGTTAGTATTATGGTGGCAGGGTTGAATATTTTATTTGATTTTTAAACGTTTATTATTTAAACGGGTCGTATTTGACAATCAGAATTTAGTGAATATTATTACGGTTAGTAAAGACCTTGTGGTTTATTTCACGTGTGAATGCCTTGGACTTGAATTTATTAATTATATTTGATGAATATATTTAAAATTTTGTGTCCATAATGGATGGACAAAGACAAGTACCCTCACAATTCAATATGAAAATTTGTATAGTGAAATCATGTGGTCCTTAGCATGAAGATGAAAGGGTATTCGTTTATCTTAACCAGTAAGTTGGCTAGAAGAATACAAATTCATAGTTTTGCAAATTTTACTATCTATATAATGGTTATGAGTTATGATAGACGGATACGATTAGCATCTCGATTTTTAGTGATATTTCTCGATAAAATTAAAATATTCATTATTTTACTTCAAATTTAAGTTTTGAAAATCGGGGTGTTACAAATTGGTATAAGAGCTTAGGCTTCAGATCATGGGAAGTGTTACACCAAATTTTAAGAAGCTTAGCATCAGAGCGTAGGTATCAAATCTTTATGAGATTAGTGTCCAACTTGAGCTAGATAAATGTAACACCCCGTAATTTTAATTAAATACATACGTTAAAATACACGTATATCGAGATATATCCTACACGTATTTTATATGTAGGAGCTAAATATACGCTTAAGAATACACGTATTTTATACGTAGGAGCCAAATATACGTGTGTATGATGAGTAAAGAAAGAAGATGATACCTATGAGATCATCTTATATGGGTGCTTACAAGTTAAACATTGGAGTTGATTTAAATTGATTAATTTATGGGGTTGGTTAATTCAATATGTGAATTGAGTGTATAGAAGAAGAAAAAGAGGAAATAAAATAACAATGAATTACTGTTCATTTGCGGGCACTGTTCACGGAACAGTACCGTGAACAGTTCTCGTATGTCATTAAAAAAAGAAGAAGGAAGTTGCTGGAAAGAGAGAAACAGAAGAGGAAGGACCAAGAAGAAGGAAGAGAGGAAAAAGGAAAGAACGTGGGATTCGCGTTCAATCGGGCCTCGCGGTAAGTGATTTTCACTCTATTTCTTCGTGAAATTACTATCTAAGCTAGATGTAATGATTCTAGCGGACTAATTTTGACTATGGGAGCCAGTTTACGGCGTTTTCAAAAATTGGAGTTTTGACCCAACGTGAATGAAAATCCGCTAAGAAGGTAGAAAAACACTCTTTAGACTGTAGGGACCCCGATATGTGGTTAGATTCCATTTATGTGTTCATTTGGAGCTTGTATGACTATTGAAAGTTAGAGTGCCTATTGGAGACCTGTTGAATCATACCCGATGAAACGTCAGTTTAAGGCTCTAGAATGGTAGAATGCACTGTTGCGAGTGTATCGATGCTAATTTCATGATTTTTGGAGACCGTTTGACAATTTTAGTACAATTTACATCTTTCGAATGAATAGTGATGATGTGAACAGTGATATGAATAGTACTATAACCAGTGATGTGAATAGTACTATAAACAGTGATATGAACAGTGTTGTGCATGGATAAATGTTCTTGAGGAAGCAATTATGAGGGACGTTTATTGTTGCTCGATTTGAGGTAGAAACCCCGTGTAACCACTGTGAGTATAGTTTTCTTGATTTGGTTCTTATATGGCATTATACGCATATAAAATGTTTGATTGTATGCATGTTATATTTATATATAACGCATTGGGTTTTATGGATCATGCAAACTGATTTTAGCAATTGGAGTTTGTAATGATGTCATTTCGTTAGGAATTAGACCCGGATGAGGTTTTGCGAGTCCTCATTGTCAGTAGGCCTGTCTTAACAAGGGTTGCGATCCTTGAAATGACTGTGAATTGGGTAATGAGAGGCTGTGACTACCTTGTAACGGCCATACAAGGGTTAGACTCGTTCTCTTGCCTTGAGGAGGAGGGAGATTATGCATTGTGTTATTGAAAACTCATGTAATTTATGTTGTTGACATGTCTAATATATTCGTTTGAATGATGCATGTATTGAATAAGTGTTTGAAATGATTTTAAATGTCATATTTCTCTAAATGTATATAATTGCCATCTCAAGAACTATATTCACTGAGTTGTTGTTTGCTCACCCCATTTCCTCCAATATTTCAGGTATTGAGTCGAAGGGAAAAGGAAACTCCGTGAGTGATAATCACGTGAGCCTTCGTCTGGTATGCGTATGTAAGCTTGGAGGAAATAACTTATATTGTTAGTTTGATATGTATACTTATCACACATTATATATATATATATATATATATATATATATATATATATATATATATATATATATATATGTATTATCATCTAGATGAGATGTGTGGGCATATATATAGCTTAATATATTGGATGATGAAATGAAAATGTGATGTGTGAATGAATGGAATGATTATAGACTATATTGGATTTGATTTGTGGTATGTTAGAAAAAAAAATCTGTAAATATTAGGAAGGATTGTGAGACTACGTGAAGGCTGACAGTGTACTATATACTGTATATGGGTATGTACAGTGTATAGTACACTGTGCCGGTCATGACGTCAGACTACGTCAGGGGCGTCGTGACAATATTGGTGTCAGAGCCAAGTTTAGGATTAAAAGCCTAAAAGATTAAAAGTTTTATGATATTAAGCTTGTTTGTATGGGTATACATATGGGTAGTCCTATTATGTTGAGCCTATCCAATGTTATCTTGACGAGAATCACATGTGTCAGTGAATTCCAGATTTGGAAAAGACCAGTCAAGATTAATAATGGAAATTGCTGATCACGAAAGGATCAGACGGCTGAAAATGAACTAGATGTAATCCAGTGATAATAAATTATATAGCTTATATATGACTAGTAACTACCCAACAACAACGAAATGCACAACTTATTAGCTTGTAGCAAAGTTGTAATGTGAGAAAGACAGAGGCTTAAACCATTGATAGCTCCAGATGTGGGTGCTAATGGTGTGGGTACTTTTGTAAAACCATATATAGTTGAGACTGAAGTAAACATAAAATAAATAGACGGTCTCAATGATAAGTCAGATGGAATGAAAAGATATGTGAAAGTTATGAAAACTTTCAGGAGAAGAGACTTTCTTATCTTAACTGGCAGTCTGATAGTAGACGGAGTAAAGAATTTGCGACTCTGAGTAGAGACCATCTTAGAGAATGATTAAGTCTCTAAAAATGATAAAGAAAGTTAGCTACGTTTAAGCTAACTGATGATAAGAGATATTAGAAAATTAGGTTAAAGACTCATGAGATGAGTAAGGCATGGGATTAATTACAGAAGCTATTTTATGAGGGCTTCTATAATCATGCTGAAATTGATTTAAGGCATGAAAAAGTTTATCTTGTTAAAATGTAGTGACATGCCTAACCATAAATACAAACATGAATTAAATAGACTGGTATAGTTTATTTTTAGAATGATCACTATGGATACTCTGCGAATGATAAGGATCTAGAATAAATTTTGGGATCCTATACGGTAGGTTTGATAATTGTTGGGTTATAACTATATGCGCAAGTTGTGAGGCAACCTATACATTTTCGGTTAGCCAAAGCTGTGGTGAAATTGTTAACCCAAGCAATATTAGTGATATAGCTTGTACCGCCGTTTGAAGCCGAGTCATCAACACCAGTGTTAGGTAAAAGGTGAACTAAGTAATGTAAGGAAATGTTGGGGCAATAATATGAAATACAAGATGAGTTAAACATTGAGTAAGGTTGAGATTTTGGCAGTATTAGTGACTCTAATCTTGTTAGTACCTGACCCAATAAGAATGGGAAATAGGGAAGTGATGTTAAAGAATTATGAAAACCAGAAGTGGTTTCCATTACCTGGGCAGGAGTCACAGACTAAGTACATTGTATCTCAATCTGAAATTGTGACGCCCCGAAAATTATTTCATCTAGCCCATAACCTAATTGCATTTTTGCCCAAACTCTATGTGTTGTCTTGATATGTTTGGTGTTTGTTTGATGATTGTTTAATGTTTGTATAGTTGATGCTTGATAATGTATATAAATATATGTATCATAAATTGTATATGAGTCATGTTAAATTAAAGTATAATGCATATGTTATGATTTATGCATGGGCTCATTAAACCATGAATTGATATGGGTTAGGATTGATTGAATAAAAGGATAAATGAAATTAAAAATTTGGTGTATTAAATGGATTGGACATTTAAAATACATGTGGTTGGTATGGGTAGTATGAGACCAACACATGTGAAGGTTGGTGCATGAAAGTGGACAACTGTCCAATGCCCACTTCTCTTCTTCAAGGAAGTGCTAGAATGAGTGGAGGGAATCAAGGAGAGAATTAAGGAGAGAATCAAGGAGGGAATCAAGGAAGTGCTAGAAAGAGGTGAGTGGAGAGAAAGAAAAGAAGAGAAAGGAAAGAAGAAGAGAAGGAAGGAGAGAGTTGCAGGAGGAAGATCCCTGCGACGTTTCCATCAAAGAGGTGGATGTTTGGAATATACGGTCAGATTGAGCTCAAATTTATCAGCACGTTCGCAGCTTATGGTTATTCATTCTAGTCGGTGGAGATCTTGATCAGAGGTTTCGTCTAAGAGATCTAACCTCTCAAACAAAGCTGGTCGGAAAGTCTGGATTTCTCGCACCGTTTCGCTCAAACTTATAGATCTCCTAAATATACCGTTAGATGGCTACCAAATTTGGGTATGTGATTTAAAACTGATATTTCTACATTCAGAACGATGGAGATTTTTATACGTTTAGTAGTTTGTGTGATATAGCCATCTGAGTTTGGATATTTGCAGCAGGAAAGGAGAAACTGTCTGATTAGATACTTGTTCATCAAAGATACATATCTTTTCGGTCCACCGTTGGATTGGGCTGATATTTTGACAGAAGGTTTGTTTCTTCACATACTTCAATATGTACGGTTGATTTTGTGATTACATAATTCTATTGGTAGATTAATACATCTGAACAGAATATTAAATGAAGAATTGGTAAGGTGCTTGTATTGGACCTAAATTTAGAATATGAACTTAGACATTTCCAAATAGCTTGCATGTCAACTATGTTGACCTAGTTGCCATTGTTGATGAACCTATGATGCAAAATCAGTGATATACATGGCTGAACATGGTGACCTAGTGTAAATCGACAATATGACCTAAGTATGGAAAATTTCATATTTTAGGGCTTTTGATGCTTTTGGCCTAGAATCATTGAATTGATGCAACTTATGTTTAATTAAGCATGATTAGAGTTGATTATGCTACTGATTTGGTGGTTGTGACCATATCATGGGTTAGGCCTACTTGTGATCAAGTGACCAAATTTGGGCATGTTTATGCCTAAGGAATTGAAAATCAGTATTTTTGATTAATAGAATGGTTTATGTATGAGAACTATGCATTAGAGGCCTAAGTCATGTGATTTGAGTTGAATGATGGGATTAGATGGGATTTAGGCCTATTGTTTATATGTGGGCTGATTTAGGGTTGATGTGTAATGTCTATGTGATTGAGCATAGAAATTGATGTATGGTAGGATATTGATGTATGTTTCAGGATCTTGATTGGGTTGATTCGGTTTGGTGGTCGTGTGTGGTTAAATACTCTCGCGAGGCTTGGTTGTGAGTAGACTTCATTTATGATTATATCTTTTATGTCATCATATCACTTATATATATTGTATCTTGAAAGCATGAATGTGTTCTAATGTTTTGAATGATGCATTGATTTGAGAAAACCTTATGACTTTGGTTGGACCCGTCTATCTGGCTAATAGGGGGACTTAACCTTGTCATAAGAGGGTTTTAGGAAAGAAAATGATTGGGATCAACGGCACGGTGAAATAGACGTGTATTAGTAACCCAAATAAACATGAATGGGATCAACGGCACGGTGAAATAGACGTGTACTAGTAACCCAAGGCATGTGGAATGTGGATCCAAATTGATAAACTTTTACTTGCATCGAACTTATTATAAATGCTTGATATCTATATGTTATGAGCTTTTAATCATGCTACACATTGACATGCATACATGATATTTATTGATGAGTATTGATAACATATTTGAATTCTATTCACTGGGCATCGTTGGCTCACCCTCATTCTCCTCTTTCAGGTCCTTCTGTCCCGAATAAGGGCAATGGAGTAGTCATATCTTGAGGGCCTTGCCTGCGAGAGAATCCAAGGCCTCGATGTGAGTTGAGAGGCATTTTGATTGAATTGTGTTTTAAATTATAAAGTACTATATTTTGGATTATGTAATTATAACACTTACCACATTGTAGTATGGGTGAGTTGGGACTTGTTAGATAGACTATGTGGGCATATGACGGTTTTATTTGTACCCATAATTTTGGACTTTATGAGTATGTCAATTTTAATGGACTGTAGGGATTATGATTATTATTTATGGTTCATTTTTTTTTATGGATTATCTCTTGTCTTGGATGATTAATACGGTGGGTAGTTTTGTTTAATACCTTTTGATATCATATCGTTGTTTGGGATAAGGCTTGTAGGGTCTCAACCACCTCACGGGAGTTGAGGAGTGGTCGGAGATGCCTACGCCGGGCGTCCCGCCCCGGCATTCCACATGCCATTCCCTGCGGGGTTGGTGGTCCGGGGCTCGGGGTCGCCACAGTTGGTATGAGAGCCTGATTTTACTAGGTTTGGTCTATGTATTGGACTTAGATGACTTTGACCTAGGAATTGGGTGAGAGATTTAGGTGATTAAAAAGCTTAAAGGAATTAACTTAAAAGCCTTACTATCATATTTTCTGCGTGTATTATATGATATGGGTAGTTATGAGGCGGGCACTAGTGGGGCCGAGGCTAGTGGAGCTGCAGGGGCAGTAGGACTTCAAATGGTTGTACCTCAGCCTATGCCTACACCTGCTCCTATTGTTGTGGAGAACCCCACTGATCGGCGGATCAGACTGCTAGAGAAGTTCATGAAGCTAAAGCCTAAGGAATTCACTGGTGGGGTTGACTTGAAGAAGGCCGAAGATTGGCTGAAGAATGTCGAGAAGATCAGTCGCTCCTTAGAGCTTGATGAGGAGTCTCAGGTCCTATGTGCTGCTCACACACTGGAGAGTGATGCAGAGGACTGGTGGCTTTCAGTGTTGGATACACAGGGGGCAGTGAAGAGTTGGGACACCTTCAAACGGTTGTTCTTACAGGCTTACGTTCCAGAGACTGAGAGACAGGCTAAGCAACTCGAGTTTTTGAATCTCGCACAGGGCACCATGTCAGTCAGGGAGTACGAGCTCAGATTTAGGCAGCTCGCATTTTCTGCTCCTGGGTTAGTTCAGACGCCGAGTGACAAGATTATGAGGTTTTCTTTGAACCTAAGGCCTGCGATCCGACAGGCCTTGTCTGTGACGAAGATGACTGATTTTACCACAGTGGTCCAGAGGGCCAAACAGTATGAGTTGGCTGAGCGGGTTGATGGTATGTCTACACGAGCAGCTCCAGGTGAACCGACTTCACAAGCAGAGTCTGGGGGACAGTTCCAGATTTCGTGGAAGAAGGGAAGATGGGAAAGGAAGAGAAAGTTTTATGGAAGAGCACAGTCTGATGGTGCTCAGAGTAAGGCATCCCAGGTTCAGACTGGTATGATGGCCTCACCAGTGGTTTCCTCTCCTGTCCCGATTCCTATTCAGGCACCGAGTACACCGAGACCCCCATTCCCACAGACTGCTGGCCGAGGCAGAGGAAGAGGCCGAGGAAGTTATGTGACGACATCTCAGACTGGGTCATTTGCGCCCAGGGCTCCATTCTTATGTTTTCATTGTGGGCAGGCTGGGCATAGGAAGCTCGAGTGTCCGAATTTTCAGAGAGCTCAGGGATTTGTGCAGCAGTCCAGTGCCAGAGAGACAGCGAAGGCAGCTACTGAGCCAGACCCGACAGCATCCAGGACTTTGGTGGAAGGTACTCTTATTATTTGTGGTACTTCTATGCATGTATTATTTGATGCTGGTTCTACATTATCATTCATATCTGGACGTATGGTAGATAGTTTGCATTTGACTCCCATTAGGGCTAGTGCATGGTTAGTGGTGAGTACTGTAGCTGGGGAAAGGATCTACCCGAACATGATCTGTAGCCAGTGTGTGGTTCAGATTGGTGATGTTGAGATGCCTATTGATTTTTGAGTCCTAGAGTTTTTAGAGTTTGATGCAATTCTAGGGATGGATTGGCTCGCGGCTTATCATGCAGGTGTCGACTGTTTTGCGAAGATAATCATTTTTCAGATCCCCGGACACCCAGTGTTTACACTACAGGGTAGAGCTTCAGACCAGACAGTCACAAGGGGTAGATTTGTGACTGATGGAGATAAGGAGATTTTGGCTGGGTTAGTGCCTGATGAAGAAGAGACTAGTGAGGTGATACTTGAGGATATTGCCATTGTTAGGGACTTTACAGATGTGTTCCCTGCGGATCTTCCAGGATTACCACCGAAGCAAGAGATTGATTTCATTATTGAACTAGTCCCTGGCACGAAGCCTATCTCCATGGCACCATATAGAATGGCGCCAGCCGAGTTGAGAGAGTTGCAGAAACAGCTCGAGGAGTTATTGGCTAAGGGCTTTATTTACCCGAGCGTGTCACCCTGGGGAGCTCCAGTTTTTTTTGTGAAAAAGAAAGATGGGAGCTTGCAGTTGTGCATCGACTATCGCCAATTGAACAGAGTGACCATCAAGAACAAATATCCTCTCCCAAGGATTGATGACTTGTTTGATCAGTTGAGGGGAGCGAGGTATTTTTCGAAGATTGATTTGCGCTCCGAGTATCATCAGCTGAGGATCAGGGAGGAGGATGTGCCTAAGACAGCATTCAGAACCCGCTATGGACATTATGAGTTCCTTGTGATGCCATTTGGTGTGACTAATGCGCCGGCGATGTTCATGGACCTGATGCAGAGGGTCTTTAGGCAGTATCTGGATAAGTTTGTCATCGTCTTCATTGATGACATATTGGTGTATTCCAAGACTCAGGCTGAGCATGAAGAACACCTTAGAGTGACCTTGCAAACTCTGAGAGAGCATAGGTTATATGCAAAGCTGAGCAAGTGCGAGTTTTGGATCACCGAAGTGAAGTTCTTAGGTCATGTGGTGAGTTCTGAGGAGGTTTCAGTTGATCCGTCTAAGGTTGAAGCCATTATCAGTTGGCCTAGGCCTACCACAGTGACCGAGATCAGAAGCTTTCTTGGGTTAGCTGGTTACTATAGGAGATTCGTTCAGGGATTCTCCAAGATAGCTACGCCTATGACTAGGCTCACCCAGAAAGATGTGTCCTTTGTATGGACCGAGGAGTGTGAGAATGCCTTTTTAGAGCTGAAGAAAAGATTGACATCTACGCCAGTGTTGATTTTGCCAGAGCCTGATCAGGAGTTGGTTATCTATACTGATGCCTCTCGTATCGGCTTGGGTTGCGTGTTGATGCAGAAAGATAGGGTCATTGCTTATGCATCGAGGCAGTTGAAGGTGCATGAAAAGAACTACCCTGTTCATGACTTAGAATTGGCCGCAGTGGTTTTTGCTTTGAAGATTTGGAGGCATTATCTCTATGGTGAGAGATTCACTTTGTATTCTGACCATAAGAGCCTCAAGTACTTGTTCTCTCAGAAGGAATTGAACATGAGGCAGAGAAGGTGGTTAGAGCTCCTCAAAGACTATGATTTTACATTGGAATACCACCCAGGTAAAGCCAATGTAGTGGCTGACGCGTTGAGTAGGAAGTGGGTAAAGATAGTTATGGTAGCACACCAGATGTCTCATGAGTGGAGACTACTTGAGGCGGCTACGGTTATGAGTATATGTGCTACCCCTTCAGATCAGATTGTGATATGTGCTCAAATGAGAGCTCAGCCTACACAAGTCCAGGAGGTAATTGACCAACAGAGACTTGACGTTGATTATGGGATATACAAGTCTTGGGCTGAGAGCAGTGATTTTACTGATTGGCACTTGTCATTTGATGGTGCCTTGAGATTTAGGGGACGTTTATGGGTTCCCGCAGATCCACGACTCAGACAGAGTGTTCTCCAAGAGGCTCACAGATCTCATTATGCTATTCATCCTGGCGGAACCAAGATGTATCATGATATGAAAAGAATGTATTGGTGGCCCGACATGAAGAGAGAGATAGCGCAGTTCATTCAGAGGTGTGAGATCTGTCAAAGAGTCAAAGCTGAGCATCAGAGGCCTGGAGGGCAGGTGCAACCGCTTGCCATTCCTGAGTGGAAATGGGAGCACGTCACTATGGACTTTGTTGTGGGATTACCCAACACCCTGAGGAGACATAATGCTGTTTGGGTTATTATTGATCGCTTGACCAAGTCCGCTCACTTTCTACCGGTGAACACTAGGGATTCTATGGACAAGCTGAGCAGACTCTATATGCGGGAGATAGTCAGATTACATGGAGTGCCAGTTTTGATTGTGTCAGATAGGGATCCGAGGTTTACATCGGTATTCTGGCAGGGGTTGCAGAGGCAGCTCGGCACTAGACTAGATCTCAGCACCGCTTTTTACCCCCAGACGGATGGCCAGTCTGAGAGGTTGATATCGATTTTAGAGGATATGCTTCGAGCTTGTGTCCTTGAGTCCAGTGGTAACTGGGAGGAGTACATACATCTGTGTGAGTTCGCGTACAACAACAACTATCAGTCCAGTATTGGCATGGCTTATTTTGAGGCATTGTATGGTCGACCATGTAGATCTCCGATCTGTTGGACGGAGGTAGGGGATGTTGCGGTGATGGGACCAGAGTTTGTACAAGAACACACAGAGAAGATTAAGAGGATCAAGCATAATATGAAAGTAGCCCAAGACAGGCAGAAGAGTTACACTGATGCCAAACGGAAGACCGTAGAGTTCGAGGTGGGTGACCAAGTTTTATTGAAGGTCTCACCTCAGAAGGGCCAAACTAGATTTGGGATAAAAGGCAAGTTCGCTCCGAGATTTATTGGGCCGTTTGAGGTTTTAGAACGAATTGGCCCCGTCGCTTACCGATTAGCCTTGCCACCTCAGTTAGCAGCAGTCCACAATGTCTTTCATGTGTCAATGCTGAGAGCGTACAAGAGTGATTTTGATCACGTCTTGGACTGGAGGAACATTGAACTGAGGCAGGATGGGACTTATGATGAGGAACCTATTCAGATACTTGACCGGAAGGTCCAGAGGTTACGTAACCGCGAGATTCCGATGGTTAAGGTGAGATGGCAGTTCCATGGCGAGGAACAGGTTACTTGGGAGTGTGAGGACTACATGATGGAGCACTTTGCCGAGTTCATGGGCTTAGGTAATTCTTAACCTTAAAACTTCGAGGACGAAGTTCATTCTAAGGTGGGTGTGATGTGACGCCCCGAAAATTATTTCTTCTAGCCCATAACCTAATTGCATTTTTGCCCAAACTCTATGTGTTGTCTTGATATGTTTGGTGTTTGTTTGATGATTGTTTAATGTTTGTATAGTTGATGCTTGATAATGTATATAAATATATGTATCATAAATTGTATATGAGTCATGTTAAATTAAAGTATAATGCATATGTTATGATTTATGCATGGGCTCATTAAACCATGAATTGATATGGGTTAGGATTGATTGAATAAAAGGATAAATGAAATTAAAAATTTGGTGTATTAAATGGATTGGACATTTAAAATACATGTGGTTGGTATGGGTAGTATGAGACCAACACATGTGAAGGTTGGTGCATGACAGTGGACAAGTGTCCAATGCCCACTTCTCTTCTTCAAGGAAGTGCTAGAATGAGTGGAGGGAATCAAGGAGAGAATCAAGGAGAGAATTAAGGAGAGAATCAAGGAGGGAATCAAGGAAGTGCTAGAAAGAGGTGAGTGGAGAGAAAGAAAAGAAGAGAAAGGAAAGAAGAAGAGAAGGAAGGAGAGAGTTGCAGGAGGAAGATCCCTGCGACGTTTCCATCAAAGAGTTGGATGTTTGGAATATACGGTCAGATTGAGCTCAAATTTATCAGCACGTTCGCAGCTTATGGTTCTTCATTCTAGTCGGTGGAGATCTTGATCAGAGGTTTCGTCTAAGAGATCTAACCTCTCAAACAAAGCTGGTCGGAAAGTCTGGATTTCTCGCACCGTTTCGTTCAAACTTATAGATCTCCTAAATATACCGTTAGATGGCTACCAAATTTGGGTATGTGGTTTAAAACTGATATTTCTACATTCTGAACGGTAGAGATCGTAATTAGAGGCTTTTTCTAAGAGATATAACCTCTCAAACGAAGCTGGTCGGAATTTATGGGTTTCTCGTGCCGTTTCGGTCAAACTTGTACATATCCTTATTCTACCGTTGGATGGATATAAAATTGGGGTATGTAGTTTATAACAGATATTTCTGTATTCTGAACGGTGGAGATGTTTAGACATTTAGTATTTTGTGTGATATAGCCATCTGAGTTTGGCTATTTGTAGCAGGAAAGGAGAAACTGTCTGATTAGATACTTGTTCATCAAAGATACATATCTTTTCAGTCCACCGTTGGATTGGGCTGATATTTGAACAGAAGGTTTGTTTCTTCACATACTTCAATATGTGCGGTTGATTTTGTGATTACATATTTCTATTGGTAGACTAATACATCTGAACAGAATATTAAATGAAGAATTGGTAAGGTGCTTGTATTGGACCTAAATTTAGAATATGAACTTAGACATTTCCAAATAGCTTGCATGTCAACTATGTTGACCTAGTTGCCATTGTTGATGAACCTATGATGCAAAATCAGTGATATACATGGCTGAACATGGTGACCTAGTGTAAATCGACAATATGGCCTAAGTATGGAAAATTTCATATTTTAGGGCTTTTGATGCTTTTGACCTAGAATCATTGAATTGATGCAACTAATGTTTAATTAAGCATGATTAGAGTTGATTATGCTACTGATTTGGTGGTTGTGACCATATCATGGGTTAGGCCTACTTGTGATCAAGTGACCAAATTTGGGCATGTTTATGCCTAAGGAATTGAAAATCAGTATTTTTGATTAATAGAATGGTTTATGTATTAGAACTATGCATTAGAGGCCTAAGTCATGTGATTTGAGTTGAATGATGGGATTAGATGGGATTTAGGCCTATTGTTTATATGTGGGCTGATTTAGGGTTGATGTGTAATGTCTATGTGATTGAGCATAGAAATTGATGTATGGTAGGATATTGATGTATGTTTCAGGATCTTGATTGGGTTGATTCAGTTTGGTGGTCGTGTGTGGTTAAATACTCTCGCGAGGCTTGGTTGTGAGTAGACTTCATTTATGATTATATCTTTTATGTCATCATATCACTTATATATATTGTATCTTGAAAGCATGAATGTGTTCTAATGTTTTGAATGATGCATTGATTTGAGAAAACCTTATGACTTTGGTTGGACCCATCTATCTGGCTAATAAGGGGACTTAACCTTGTCATAAGAGGGTTTTAGGAAAGAAAATGATTGGGATCAACGGCACGGTGAAATAGACGTGTACTAGTAACCCAAATAAACATGATTGGGATCAACGGCACGGTGAAATAGACGTGTACTAGTAACCCAAGGCATGTGGAATGTGGATCCAAATTGATAAACTTTTACTTGCATCGAACTTATTATAAATGCTTGATATCTATATGTTATGAGCTTTTAATCATGCTACACATTGACATGCATACATGATATTTATTGATGAGTATTGATAACATATTTGAATTCTTTTCACTGGGCATCGTTGGCTCACCCTCATTCTCCTCTTTCAGGTCATTCTGTCCCGAATAAGGGCAAAGGAGTAGTCATATCTTAAGGGCCTTGCCTGCGAGAGAATCCAAGGCCTCGATGTGAGTTGAGAGGCATTTTGATTGAATTGTGTTTTAAATTATGAAGTACTATATTTTGGATTATGTAATTATAACACTTACCACATTGTAGTATGGGTGAGTTGGGACTTGTTAGATAGACTATGTGGGCATATGACGGTTTTATTTGTACCCACAATTTTGGACTTTATGAGTATGTCAATTTTAATGGACTGTAGGGATTATGATTATTATTTATGGTTCATTTTTTTTTATGGATTATCTCTTGTCTTGGATGATTAATACGGTGGGTAGTTTTGTTCAATACCTTTTGATATCATATCGTTGTTTGGGATAAGGCTTGTAGGGTCTCAACCACCTCACGAGAGTTGAGGAGTGGTCGGAGATGCCTACGCCGGGCGTCCCTCCCCGGCATTCCTCACGCCATTCCCTGCGGGGTTGGTGGTCCAGGGCGCGGGGTTGCCACAGAAATTGTCTATTACCAATCTGAAAAGAAAAAGAGACACGGGATGTGTTAATCTCCAGTTAGTCGATATGGAATGCCCCAATATTTTTATCAATGTGACTCCACCAGATTTTAGAGAATAAATTAAAGTAAATACAAGACCAGATCCAAAGATTAAAAGGACGTTGATAATAGGTATGAGCAACATTTTGTTATTGTGTATATTCTGATGTATTGTTGGATCTACCTGGTCCTTTATCTCTGGTGATATGGTAGACAAAGTGTATTATCTTCTGTTATAAAAATGCATCATTGATTGTGAGTATGCCTACAGGAGAAAGAATCTACCATGATATGGTTAGCAAAGATTGTGTAATAAATATGAGGGTCATCAAGTACCTATGGACTTTAGAATATGAAGTTTTTGGAATTAGATGCTTTGTTGGGTATGATTGGCTGGCTACCACTCATGCCAGGTGGAGCTTTTCTTCGAAAAGAAGGAATATACTGCATAAGTGGAAAATTCTCATTTTGAATCTCGAGGCATAGATACCCTCAAAATCTTCTATCTCAGATAAGATGGTTGTTGACGAGGAAATGAAGAATATGGCTAGTACAAAGAGTAATGTACTAAGGTATGCAGTTGATTAAAATTCCTGTGGTGAGCTGATATATTGGAGTATTCTCTGATTGCTACCTGGACAGGAGATTGATAGCATATAAAACTGATGCCAAGCACCTAAGGAATTGTGAGAATTTAAGGTGTAGGTTAATGTGTCAATGAGCAAAAGATTTATTAACCTTGATATGCCACCTTGGAGAGCATTTGTGATAATATGGAAAGAAGGTATAATGAAATATGTGTAAGTATGAAGTACTGTTAACTGAGCAGGGTAACAATAAATAATGAATATCCTTTACCATGGATAGATGGTCGAATTTGATTGACTAAATTGAGCCAAATTTTCTTTAAGATCATTTTGAGATCTAGGCACCATCAGTTAAGACTTCGAGAAAAGGATGTAATGCAGACTGTTTTAAGATAAGATATGGATATTATGACATTTTGGTAACCTTGATTAATATGTAAATCATGTTTCTAGGATTGATGCAGTGGGTATATAAACCATATGTGCATTTGTCCCAAGAATAAAGAGGAGCATGAATAGCACCTCAGAATTAATTTGTAGTCACTGAGAGAGCACCGATTGAGTGCCAAGCTCGGTGAATGTGAGTTTTGATAATTAAGATGAGAATTGTTGGATCCCGTGACTAGTTTAAATAGTATCTTTAAGGATGCTGGGCAAGTCAAAGTGATCATAGTACTGTTAAAATTGATTTCACTGATGGAAATCAGAAGTTCTCTGGTATTAGTTGTACGTTTTAGAAAGTGCGTGGAAAGATCCTTGAAGCTATCTGTTTCACTCACGAAACTAAACCAGATGAATGCTATATAATGTGTGGACCGTTGTGCATGGGAAAACTCTCAAAGTATTACATGTTATTACTATTTCCAGAACCTGGAAGTAATTGTGATTGATGAATATCACGTCCAGATCTAGGTTGTGCATTGATACAAAAGGATAGGTTAATTACTTGTGTCTCCAGATATTGGGTAGTGCACGAGAATAACTATCCTGAGAGTGAATAAAAATTAGTTGATAGTTATTTTGACATAATGAGAGCATTGCCTCTATAATAAAAACGGTCACATTATCTTCAGATTTTAAGAGTCTGAAGTAATTATTTGAACAGAAAGAAACTGAATATGAGGTAATAAATGTGGCAAGAATTCCCGAAGGATTTGATTTTATATTGAATTAGTATCCTGGGAAAGGCCAATATGTTGCTGAGGCATTGAGCAGAAAACAGGCTGAAACTGGAGTAGTATCTATCAGTTAGCCATAAATGGAGATTGTTTGTGAGTGAGAGTTACAATTATGGGTGTACTCTCTATTACTCCATGTGTTGATATTTGTGCTCGAATGCATGTTCAGATGATTGATACTCATATTAATTTATGATGAGACGAGTATGATATCAGTATGAAAGATTATGAAATTGGTAATATGGATTGTTGAAGTAAAGATGGGATTCAAATGGTATCTTATGGGTTATGGGTAGATATGATACCATCTGGATGACCATTGATGGACTGATAAGTCTCTGTATTCTGCCAATGAACACCAGAATTCTATTGATAGACTGAGCATATTGTATATGTGTGAGATAGGGAGATTTTATGGGAGTACTCAGATATTTGTCATGTCGGATTAAGATCCGAAGATTGTGTCGAGATCTGACATATGATGCAGACTCGATTTGGTACTCATCTCCTTCTCAGTGTGATATTGTATTCTCAGACTGGCTGACAGACTGAAAGAGTGACTTTGATGCTTGTGAGCATGCTCGGGTCTGGCATACTTGAATTTTGGTGGAAGTTGGAAAGAATATGTTATGTGTGTAAACTTATGTGTATAAAAAACTATTATAATAGCATAATGATGACACTCTAAAGGTTTGATAATAAGCCTTATAGATCTCCAACTTGTTGATTTGAAAGTGTAGAGTTATGTTATTGGTGCCACAGGATCTTATTAAATATACAAGGTTGATATATAGGCCTTGAAATTTAGTGTGGCTGACCCAGTTTTGCTAAGGGTCTTACCACAGAAAGGCCAAAATGAGATTTGGGATAAAAGGAAAGCTCGCACCGCGATTTGTTGGACCATTAGAGATCCTTGATAGGATAGGTCCATTGGCTTACCGATTTGTAGCCACTGAGCCAATGGTTCAGTGACTACTCAGATTGCGAAATCAAACCTTATAAGAAGGTTGTGAGTTCGAATCTGGGGGAGGCCCTGCACTATTCATGAGTGAATAGTGTGGACAAATGATCCCGGGGGTACTAGACGCTGTGGTGGGCTGTGTACTAGGATGTGACAATATTATGTGGTATATAACGACTGGGGTACGCTCGATATGAGGTACCCATCACATCCCGGGGGTACTAGACACTGCGGTGTGCTGTGTACTCGGGTGTGACAATAAATATGCCAATTATAAACTTTATAACATAATATCGAGAATGAAAGTACAGTGGGTCTAACAAATTCAAAGCTTTTAGGTCATCGGTTAGAGACGAGAACTTGTATGGAAATTGTTTGGTTAGAATCTAAGATCAGAGTGAATCTTTTATTCTTGGTTTCAAAGCGGTATGGGACGTAGAAGAATTTAAGGGTATTTGAGGAGTCTTGAACTTGGAGACTGGCAGGCCATGTTTGGTGAATGACTAACTACTCTGGACGAGCTTGTATCGCTACGTTCAACTGGTATGGGACAGCTTAGACATAGTGGGTACCTGGGAAGCCTTAGTTGGTAGGACATTTGCGCATTGTTTGGGTGTATTGAAGTTTCTTTGTGGAAGCTTATATCACCGGGCTAGAGTGGTATGGGACACTTGAATACGGAGGGTAGAAGTGAAAGTTTGGGAATTTTTTTTATGCCATTGTTGTGTGGTGTGTTGTTTGTTTGTTTGTTTGCTTGTCTTGTTTACATGTATCAAAACCAAATCCTGTACCCTGTGACAATCATGGATTGCCAAAATTTTATAAAACCTAGAAACTGAACCACTAGGATCATTTTATTTTCAAGAACTTAGAATTTTGAATCTAGAGTCACCCTACCCGAAAATAATTATCTCATGTAATACTAAAGATGAGTTGAAATTTTATAGATGGCTACACCTCGAAGAAGAAACACAAGGTCTGTGAGTGATCTCATAAGGGACACTGAACCAGTTGTACAGACACAATCGACATTTGAACCTCAACCGACGGAGCAAGAACATGCAAATCTGACAGCGAATGTTGACTCTACTGGAGCAGAGAATGTCCGACGTACAACAGTTCCAACTTCTGGAATCGTTTTGGGACCAAAGATGATGGCAGAATTTGTGAGACAAGTAGTGGAACAGGTGACCAGACAGATGCCTCAACCTCAACTGAATCCAAGAATTATAGTGCAGAATGAACCAGGAGCTCGAAGCACCAGGAGGCCTGAAGAAAAGGAATGGGCGGATCAATTGAGAGACTTCCAACGTATGCATCCTTCGAAATTTGAAGGAAAACCAGATTCAAGGGAAGTTGACAAGTGGTTCCAAGAGGTTTAAGGAACACTTGGAAGTTCTTGGAGTGACTGGTCCAAGAATGGTGGTGATTGCGGCTCACCAATTCATAGGTGAGGCCAAACATTGGTGGAGAATGGTTAAAGAAAGTCCTACAGTGGACGTAAACACTATAACCTGGATAACTTTTGAGGAGATATTTTATGATAAATTCTTCCCCAAGGCGAACATAAAAGAACTACAATCTGAATTTGTGAGGCTGACACAGAAGAACATGACAATGGCAAAATATGAGGCTAAGTTTATTGAACTTTCCAGATTTGCTCATGAACTGGTAGTCAATGAACAGATGAAAGCTAGTAGATTCGCAGTGGGTCTCAGAATGAAAATTAGAAAGGTGGTTGTTCCTATGAATATGGAGACTTATAAAGAGGTAGTTGAACGAGCTTTGTTGGTAGAGAGAGAATTGAACCTGCAAGAGACAATATGGAACAGAAACAAAAGGCTTCAAGGACAGAATTTTGATTACCAGGGTAATCACAACAAGAGGCAAAATCTGAATAACTTTGGTGACAATGGTAATAATTGGAACAAGAATAAGTCTAACAATGAGAACCAGTAGAATAGGGTGCAGAATCACAACAACGGATCAAGATGGTCTAGTCATAATGGTGAACAACAGATGCAACAGAACAACATTCGTGCACCCCAACAACATAAAGATCAAGTAGTAGCCACGAGACTTTGCTTCAAATGCAACCGACCGGGTCATTTGGCACGAAACTGCACTATACAAGGAGTTCGACAAAATTTTCGTCCGGGCAACTCGCAGAACAACAACAATGTGCAAGGACGAAATCAAGCCAATCGTCCAAGCTATAATCATAATCAAATCCAAAATCAAAATCAAGGCAGAGTCTTTGCAATGACAGAAGGAAATCCTGAACTAGAAGTTGGTGCAAACGAAGTAGTGGAAGGTACTTTCATTTTATTTCATGTTACAGTTAACATCTTGTTTGATTCTGGAGCATCAAGGTCTTTTATTTCTGAAAACTTAGCCAGGAAACTACAACTTTCCACTGTACCTTTACCTATTGTTATGAAGATTTCAACACCAGTAGGAGTAAACGTCCCAACAACTGAAAAATGTAGTTGTGACCTTAGAATTAATGATAAGCTGATTTCAGTTGACTTGATACTCCTACCCATTAATGATTATGATGTGATCTTGGGAATGGATTGGTTATCTGAGTACCAAACCCAGATCGATTGCCTTCGAAAGAAGATTACTTTGAGGTTACCTTCGGGAGAGCTGTTGAAAATCTATGGGGATAGAAACAAAATCCCGAGGAATATCATGTCCACACTTCTCGAATCTGTGAATCAAAAAGAGGAATTCAAAACCCTAATAGAAGCCGAGCCTCTAAAGACTTTGAGGAATTTAGAAGAGCACTTGGTGGTTAGAGACTTCCCTGAAGTGTTTCCCGAAGAATTACCAGGATTACATCCTAAGCGGGAGTAGAATTCAAGATAGAACTGTACCCTGGAACAAACCCCATAGCCATGTCACCCTACAGAATGGCCCCTGGCGAATTAATAGAACTAAGGACTCAGCTTGATGATCTTAGTGCGAAGGAATTTATCCAGCCGAGCGAATCACCTTGGGGAGCACCAGTATTGTTTGTCAAAAAGAAAGATGGGTCGATGAGACTGTGTATTGACTACAGAAAATTAAATCAAGTCACAGTCAAGAACAAATACCCCCTTCCCATAATAGATGATTTGTTCGATCAACTGAAGGGAGCAACTTGTTTTTCGAAGATCGACCTAAGGTCCAGTTATCACCAACTTAGAATCAAAGAGTCAGACATACCTAAGACAACATTCAGTACTAGGTATGAACACTTTGAATTCAGAGTCATGCCATTTGGACTCACTAATGCACCAGCAGCATTTATGGACCTCATGAATAGGACATTTAGGCCTCATCTAGACAAATTTGTAGTGGTATTTGTTGATGATAGCTTGGTTTATTCGAAGACCAATGAGGAACATCAGGAACACTTTACAGTAGTTTAGGAAACACTGAGGCGAAATCAATTGTATGCCAAATTTGAAAAATGTGAATTTTGGATGAAGTCAGTCAAATTTTTGGGCCATGTAGTGTCATCAGAAGGGATATCCTTAGATCCAACAAAAGCTGAAGTAGTAATGAACTGGGAAAAGCCAAAATCAGTGACAGAAATTAGAAGCTTTTTGGGACTGGCTGGTTACTATAGAAGATTTATTCTAAATTTTTCAAGACTAGCTGAGCCTATGACAAGGCTAACAAGGAAGGCTGCCAAATTTAGTTGGGATGAGAAATGTGAGAATTCCTTTCAAGAGTTGAAGAGACGATTGACCACAGCCCCAATATTGATCACTTCTGCAAGCGGAGTCAGATATGTTATTTACATTGATGCTTCTAAGAATGGTCTTGGCGCTGTTCTGATGCAGGAGGGTAAAGTGGTTGCTTATGCTTCTAGGCAACTGAAGACTCATGAACAGAATTACCCGACTCATGATTTAGAATTGGCTGCTATTGTATTTTCCTTAAAAATATGGAGACACTATCTTTATGGCGAGAAATTTGATCTATACTCTGATCATAAGAGTTTGAAGTACATCTATACGCAAAAGGAGTTAAATTTGAGGCAAAAGATATGGATGGAATTGTTGAATGATTATGATTTTCAGCTGCATTATCACCCAGGAAAAGCCAATGTAGTCGTAGATGCTTTAAGTCGAAAATCTTATAAGAACGATGCAGAAAAAACCCAGATGTACCAATTGATTGAAGATTATGATTTGGGCGTGCAGAAAGGTGAAAACCAGATTTTTTTATATAATATGAGTTGCAAGCCAGACCTACTACATCAAATTAAGGAAGGTCAAGCTCAGGATAGAAAATTGATAAAATGGGTGGCAGGTGCAAGAGCCAATAATGGAAATGCAAATTTCAAGATCGATTCAGAGGGGTTATTAAGATTCAAAGATCGAATTTGTATACCCAGAATTGAGGAAATTAAAAAGATCTTATTTGATGAGGCACATAAGATTAAATACACTTTACATCCTGGTGGAGATAAGATGTACCAAAATTTGAAGAAAAACTACTGGTGGAAAGGTATGAAGAGAGATGTGGCCAAATATGTGTCTAAATGCCTTACATGTCAGCAAGTTAAGGCCGAACATAAAAGACCGTCTGGATTGTTACAACCTTTAAAAATCCCTGAATGGAAATGAGATAACATAGCAATGGATTTCGTCGGAGCTCTTCCTAGAAATCAGAAAGGTGAGGACAAGGTTTGGGTAATTGTGGACCGACTTACTGAAGTGGCACACTTCTTACATATTAAATCCACAGATCCGATTAATAAATTGGGTGAGCTATATGTTAAAGAGATTGTGAAGCTACAGGGAGTACCCAAATCGATAGTGTCAGATAGAGATTCCTTATTCACATCTCAGTTCTGGCAGAGCTTACAGCGGGAATTGGGAACCAAATTAACCATGAGCACCGCCTTTCATCCTCAGACAGATGGTCAATCCGAAAGGGTTATTCAGATCTTAGAAGACATGTTGAGAGCTTGTGTACTAGATTTCAAGGAAAATTGGAGTAAATACTTACACCTAGCAGAGTTTGCTTATAACAATAGTTACCAGGAAAGTATACAAATGGCTCCACATGAAGCCCTATATGGACGACCATGTAGGTCACCACTGTGTTGGGTCGATTGGGAAGATAAGGTACTTACAGGACCTGATATGATAATTGAGATGAACGAAAAAGTGAAGTTGATCCAGAAAAGGCTAGTTACTGCACATAGCAGGCAGAAGAGCTACGCAGATAAGAGGCGTCGACCTTAAGAGTTCCAAAAAGGTGATAAGGTATTTTTGAAAATAAGCCCTCAAAAAGGCATCATGAGGTTTGGTAAGAAAGGGAAATTATCGCCTCGGTTCATCGGTCCGTTCAAGATTAATGACCGAATTGGCGAGAATGCTTACAAACTAGACTTGCCAACTAGTTTATCCGCCATCCACAACGTGTTCCATGTGTCGATGTTGCGAAAATATGAACCAGACCCTTCCCACACCATCGATTAGAAAGACGTAAGAGTACAAGCTGATGCCACCTTTGAAGAAGGACCTTTAAAGATCCTAGATTGAAAAGTTCATAGTTTGAGAAACAAAGACATTCCATTAGTTAAAGTGTTGTGGAAGCATCATGGAGTTGAAGAAACCACTTGGGAACCTGAAAGTGAAATGAAGGCCAAATATGCCGACTTATTTCAAAGAACACTCTAGGTAATTAATAATACTCCATTCTATGTGCGTACTATCAATTCTTTCTTCAAACTCACCAATGGGTTGGTAAATTTAATAGACTGCTAATGGAATATTTTCAACGTTTTAGGTTTCGAGATACATCTGGTCAATAGTGGAAAAAGTTTAACATCATCAAGTAAGTAAGCTTAAACTTTAATTTCGGGACGAAATTCCTTTTAAGGCGGGAAGAATGTAATCCTCTGAAAATTCTGAAAATATCTACTTTCCAATTTCAAAATTATTCTCGCATCCCTTTAAGGAATCAATTACAAATCACACCAAAGGAATCTTGGAAAATTTTTCAATACAAAATTATGGCAAGTTTCCAATACTATTAACCTTCCTATCATGGAACATCCTCATCATTAAACCCTAGAATTAACAATACTATGTATAATACCTATGCACCTCAGCCTTCTCATCCATATCTTTCACGCTCCTCTTATCTCGAACCAGTAATCAAGAAACGTGGAAACGGCAACCACGGTGAGACTTCTTTCTTTCTCTTTTTTCTTTGCTTTGATGCTCTATTTCTCTAAGTTGAAAAATCACCATGAACAAGACGGTGACAATAACTGTACACCAGTGACTATTGTCCAAATCGCCGGAAAGAAGAGATGGAAATAGAGTAAGGAGATGTTCTATTTCCACCCCTTTGATCTCTGTCTCCCCTCCAAACCAACACAAAAGAACCAGTGGCAGCGACGTTGCGCTGCCGCCGTTCCCTCTTTCTCTCTTCTTTCTTCTCTTTCACGCTCCTCTTCCTCTGCACCGATGTTCACCAAGCACCCAATCTGAGGAGATTGACGAAATTAGGGCATCTCTTTTTTCTTCAAACGCGCGATTTCTTGGCGTCCAATTTGAGCACGAGGCGGAACTAGGGCAAAGAGAAAGTTGTTGGACGCACTTGCCGTTGTCGTTCCTCAAGCAATCGACCACTCCAATTTTTCAAACCCTAACTTCCCACACTCTCTGCGCAAATCCGACATCACCTCAGTCCACCGGCGAAGATCCTTCGGCAACACTCCTCTCTTCCCCAATACTACGCCAGCCCACCCAGATCTCTCTCTCTCTCTCTTTTCACCCCTTTCTCTCTCGGCGTCTCTCTCAATCTCTCTGCTTGGAACGGACAAGCCAGTAGATAGCGCACCTAATCCAACCCACTAAGACCGCGTCCATCGTCCAATCCCACCATAATGCCTCCACAAGGATTACAAGCTCTCGTTGCTAAGCTCGGCATCTACAATTATATAACACATTATAGTACAATATATTATCCACAAATATACTATATACTACACATACATTTAAATATGTAAATGTTATATCTGCAACTCTCCTGGGTTGCTACAATTACAAATGTGTGTATATATATATATATATAAACTTGGGTAGGTATACGCAACTAATTCAAATGTAACATGTATGTATAGGTTGAGGACGTACGTTACGCACCAAGGAATTCAGATAAGAACAAATTGCGTGCGTTACAGGTGGGGAAGATTCTATGCTTTTACAATGTTTTATTTTGATATATAGATAGGAATGTTAAATTAATTAGGTCTATAGTATTATTAGATTGCTCTTGAATGTCTATTTTACATGATTTTATATATACCATGTTGTGATTGTTAACTATGATGATATGTGTGTCAGTATGATTTCTTGTTCTGATCAAATGATAATTGGATGCATGCAATTCATGTGGTAATTGAGATTCATTTGTATATTATAATGCCTGATGATGAAATACATGACTTGAGAATATTGGCATAGTAAAGTTCATGCGTTAATACTATTATATTTGACATTGTGACATGATACCATGTGTAGTGGGGTTTGAATATGTCTTGTGAATGCAATTAATGTCATACTATTATTGTATGTATGGTGTGACATCACTAAAGAACACAATTAAGATAAGAATCACACATATGAGGCAGTTATTCCAAGGAATATCGCCAATGATTATTATGGGGCAGTTATTCTAAGGAATATCGCCAATGTTTATTATGGGGCAGTTATTCATAATGAATATCGCCAACGAATTTCTGATTTTGGGTAGTGCCGCCCGAGGTTTGATTCCCTAAAGGTACGTAATTTAGAATGTGATAGAATTCTCGACTCAAACAATCAAATGTTGCAACGATTAATGTGTGAAACTTGTTTGTAATGTTCTTGTGTATATATCATGATAAAATGTTGTGAATTGTTTAGATGACCTACTGGGCTCTCAAGTTCACCCTTATTTTTCATATGCAGGTACTTAAGAGAATAAAATCGCGAGTTTGTGTCGTAGTTCAGAGTAGTAGGGGTGGGTTAATTATTTTGTTAGTATTGTGGTGGCAGGGCTGAATATTTTATTTGATTTTTAAAAGTTTATTATTTAAACGGGTCGTATTTGACAATCAGAATTTAGTGAATATTATTACGGTTAGTAAAGACCTTGTGGTTTATTTCACGTGTGAATGCATTGGACTTGAATTTATTAATTATATTTGATGAATATATTTAAAATGTTGTGTCCATAATGGATGGACAAAGGCAAGTACCCTCACAATTCAATATGAAAATTTGTATAGTGGAATTATGTGGTCCTTAGCATGAAGATGAAAGGGTATTCGTTTATCTTAACCAGTAAGTTGGCTAGAAGAATACAAATTCATAGTTTTGCAAATTTTACTATCTATATAATGGTTATGGGTTATGATAGACGGATACGATTAGCATCTCGATTTTCAGTGATCTTTCTCGATAAAATTAAAATATTCATTATTTTACTTCAAGTTTAAGTTTTGAAAATCGGGGTGTTACATGGTGGCAAACTTAAATACTTTTGTTAGTTGGAACTTTAAATTTTGAAGAATACGTTCTTCGTTACCTATCAAGGTATTGGCTCGACGGTTGGAGGCAAGGGTGAGGGCGAGGTCAGGGAGGTCTCAAGTTTGAATCTTAACTTGACGAGTTTTCTGCCCTGGGTATCCGAACAAATGCGTGGTGGGTGCGTGTAGGTGGATTAGCTAGTTCTTAAGATTAGATACCTCTGCTAAAAAAAGAAAAAAACAAAAGAATATGCTCTTCGTTTTTACGTAAAATTTAATATTGGATATTTTTGATTTTGAGTAAATGAATATGTTACACTATCTACTATCAAATTATTACTACGTTTTTTTTTTCATGTAATTAAAAAGTTTAAATACATCTTTTTTATATTAAGTAATTGTTGTGAAAATTCATCTTTATAAATTAGATCTAAACAATGTTCTAGAAATATTAATTTATAACGAGATTCCATACAAATTATTATGCTAATAATAATAAAGAATTCTTGCCAATATTTATCAAACTTCGCTGGAAAACAAGCTTAATTAAAATAAGAACCAAATAAGGGAAAAAAAGTAGACTGCACTATTAATACAGATAAGGACCAACAAATATAATATTTCTTAAATGAAAAGAAAATTTATTCATTGTAACATATTGAACCCAAGAAAACAAAAGTGATGCGTACCACCTCGTACCTTTGGTCAAACTTTTTTGTTGACTTATACGTATTGTCAGACATATTTATATGCGTATATGTACGTAGATGGTAGTAAAATGCCGTATTTAGGTGTATCTTAGTGTCGTAGGAACATCGCGTGTCACACCCTGGGTTGCACAGCGTGCCCCCTACCCAGGTGCGGGCGCACCCCCTCGGGGCGAACGCCTAGCCATTATAGATCCATAATATTGTCATATCGCCATGTAGCAACCCAACCGCAGCTGGTCTACATCGAAACGATTATTTGTCCCTACTATTCATGAGGGAATAGTAGGGACAAATAATCGTTTCGATGTAGACCAGCTGCGGTTGGGTTGCTACATGGCGATATGATAATATTATGTGGTACTATGACTAGACGTTCGCCCCGAGGGGGGTGCGCCCACACCTGGGTAGGGGGCACGCTGTGCAACCCAGGGTGTGACATCGCGACCCTAAAAATGGATATTAGGGTGCAAAACTTAGGAAAAGGTAAGTTTGGACACTAGGAGCTTGCTCCCTGAGTGGAGGAGCACGCTCCCGCCTTGGGGAAGTGTGCTCCACTGGTGGTAAACAAAATCAAGCTCTCTGAAATTTGGAGAAGCGCTCTTCCAGTTGGGAGAAACACACTCCTTATGATGTCAGAAGAAATATTGTTTTTCTGAGCAAGGAGGAGCGCGTTCTTGCATGTTTTGAAAACTTTTTTAAACAGGTCGGTGAGGCGGTTTCCACGCCTATAAAAGTGATTTTTTGATTGTTCTAGCTCCTTTGAGCTGGTTTTTATTTTGGAGAAAGGGTGGAAACGAAAGGAATGGAGGAACGTGAGCTAAGGTTTGCATAATCTAAGCTAAGGTGAGTAATTTTGGTTTGAAATTGTGATTTCTTACGCCTTTCTTCCAGTTATTCGACATATATGAATTTGAATCGATTTGGAGAACGTTTGGGAAATCTTTGATGATATGAAATTGTGCATATTCGTTGGTTTTAATGGCAATTTATGTTTCTAGCTGTTTTCGTGATGAAAATTGGGTTTAGAACATGTAACAGCTAGAAACATGATTTTCATAGTGAGTGATGGGAAACCCTACTCCAACTGAAGTAGCTAGGGGTTTTGGGAGTTAATTGATCATGTAAATTGTTTAATTCAGCTGAAAATTGTAGTTAAATAGATCTTTGTGATGTTTACAGAGTTGTAGACATGAAATTGTGGCTTGGATACACTAGTTGGATTGGTTTGCATGTATGGTAAGTAAGTACTTGGGTTGATGCTGTTGAGTTTTAGTTTCAACTTGTGAATAAATATGGTTAGGGATCTTGAATGGAATTGTGGTGTACGTTTGGTAATTTTGAGTGTATGAAACTGTATTGACAAGTTGAAAGTGATAATATTTGATTGGGTTGGTTAGTTGGTGATCATTGAGAAACTTAGAGACGAGTTATTTGTGAGTATTTCTTACCTTGGCAATTATGTATAACATTGTATGATATAGATCTAATTGTGAAATGGTAACCATGCTAGTGTATATACATTATAATTTGAATTCATGAAATGTTTTGAAAAATGGAGCATGTCTTGGACTTGTTGGAGCAGGTCATAGGCATGATAATCATTCTTGTTGGATGAACCTTCTAGGAATAAGCCAACACAGCATTGGTTCGATGGTTCGAGGCTGGGGCGCTTCTTTCCCTTGGGGCTTGGAGATCGCTAGTTTGATTCCTAGGTCATGCTGGTTCAGTCAGTAATTTTCAGCTTTACCACCCTTGGTAAAGCCTTCGCTGGCGTTGGGTTGGTGTCGGGACTAGTCGGGTCATGGTGAGGGAGCGGGTCGACTCGTCAACCTATCCATCATGTATCTAGACTCCCCCAGGGTTAGGAGGCCTTGGGTTGTTTCTTCTCCAAAAAAAGAAAAAAAAATTCTAGGAATAAGACTCGCATGAATTGCTCTTGAGAACTCATGGTCATTGGTAATGTCCTAGTTAGATAATGGAAACTCAGGAATTATTGCTTTTGTAATGAGTATATAGAAGCTCAGTGCTACCTCGTAGATTCATAAAGAGGAGTAAGACTTATTCTAATATTTGGAAGGAGGGAGATAAATGTACGAATAGTTTATAATAGTTTTATAAATAGATGACTCATATGAGTTAAAATTAACATTCGAAAACATTGTTCTAACTCAATATTCAACCCCTTGAAAATAAATGAAACACCATTTATTTATAGCATTATCTTGATCGGAAACTTTCCCTCCATGCTCGTCACCAGGGAAAATGCAAACATGTAGTACTACTAAATGTACAATATAGTTGATTTGCCTATGTCAGTGGGCTCAAAAATTAAGATCTATGTATCGACAATAGAAAATTACAAGAGGTAAATGAGCTAGCTCTTAATTGTGAAAACACCATTAACTAAGGTGGTTGGTAAGATCCCCTCCACTATAAAGAGGGTTAGTTGGACTCTCCATGTTGTTGTTTTTTTTTTGAAACCCAGACAACTTCATAAAGAAGAAGAGGATAATACTACTACATCAGTGATTAAAGGTGGAACTTCCTAGAAGCTAACAAACCTATGGAAAATAGAAACATCATATATCTCCATGCTGTTATCATATATCTCCATGCTGTTGTTAGTGGTGGACAAATAATAATTTATATTTTGTGGAACAATTGGGGTCTACTTGTTATTAGTACTGAGTGGGTCACCCAGGCTCACTTATTGTTAGGGTCATATATATTCTTTACAAGTTATTGAAATCCTATTCTATAGGCCATTTGGATCTACTTCTTGTCATTGTGTTGTGTGGATCACGAGGATTATTTGTTGTAGAGGTGTCAATGGTTTGGCTAAAACCACAAAACCAAACTGCACAGATGTGTTTGGTTCGTTTTAGGTTATGGGTTGAGAAATTAAAAATCTTACTAACCCGAACTAAATTGAATAAGGTCAAAATTATAATTTTTGTCAAATTATATATTTTTGTTATTTTATATTTAAAATAAATATTATTATAGGTTAAATGTTTAAATTGATTAATCCAAATTGAACCAAAATGACTTCATTTGATTCGGTTTGATTTTGCCAATGCCCATATATACATATATATATATATATATGCTCCGTATGAGAATAAGTTTAGCTAAATTAAAACATATATATAGAATAAGTTAAGCTAAATTTAAGCTAAGTTAAGCATAAGAAAATTACCCACAATTTGGCTACTGCAAGTTTGTAATTCCATGCAATGCGCTATGCTTTTAAATAATTAATAAAAATATTATAATTAATAAAAAATATATTATTTGAATATATTATTTAATTAATTTATGAATTATTAATAAAAGTATAAATATAAATATTATAAATAGTTAATAAAAATTAATAAAAGATCAATCGAAACAAAATAAAAAACCCCAAAACTTAAAAAAAGAGCAAATAATGGCCTTGTTTGTTTGGATGCGTGCTATAAAATACTTGTATTTCACAGAGCAGACATGGGATGCCTATTTGACATCTCTCGCGTTTGCGTTGGCAAACATAAATACTTGTATTTCACAAAAACAACCCCGAGGGTGCTTTTACGATTCAAATCATTGTTTAAATAATACTTTCTCCTTATACCCTTCTTAAATCTTAAAATACCAAATCTAACCTCGTTAATTTAACCTCATTATTTTATTCTTAAAATCCTAATTAACCTCTCATTTTTTTTTTAAATTTTACTGTTAAGCGGCACTCAGTTAGTGTCCTTTTTCACTTTATAACGAGACTAATTTATCTAAATTTAATCTGAATTAGACCACAAAAATACAAAGATCTCCCAATAAATGATAATTTCATACACGATGTGAGTTTTAAACTCACGACCCCGCTTAAAAAGAACCCATCCAAACTAATTAAATGTTGGTTAACCACTCATTTTCTATTAAAGCTACAACCTTATCTTTGAACGTTTCTCGTCTTTACCAAAGACTATATAATATTGTAAATAATTTATATCATTATTTATATTATAATTGAGCCATGATCATGAAATTCCATGGAAGTATATAAGCTTTTTTTAATTGTCAAAGGGAGAAATTGTAAAAGTACTTTTGATATGTTTTATCAAATAAGTTTTAAATTGCTTTTCTAATTAAAAAGTGTTTGTTTTAAAAGCCATATATATATTTTTTTTCTAAAAATACTTTTGCAAAAAGCTGTTCAAAACGGGGCTAATAATAATAGATTTGTCTAATCGGGATATTATAATTTTCTTTTTAAAAAAAAAATAAAATAAAGAAAGAAAACAACCCAAAATCGAAGTAAAATAAAAATTAAAGAGTAAAAAATTAAAATAAACAATAATAACTATAAAAGACCCGAAGAGATTTGGTAAGACTTACCCGTAGAAACAGCGTAGGAGGAAAGTTGAAAAAGCGTTAACTTTTGTAACTTGTCAAAAGGATAGAGGTTGACACTTGTCAAACAAACGATAAGGCAAATAAGTCAATATCTCAATCTTGACTTTTATTTCTCCTTTCATATGCCACTAACTAAATTAATCCATCTTTTCAAGTTCAAAGGGGTCGGCGGGAGACTTTCTTTCAAAGAACATACTACCTAAAGGACAAATTTGAATCGGTGAATTTTGAGTATCCAAAGCACTTTTCATTAAGGATGTACAGATGCAAAATCACACTTGTGATTTCCATAGTAACAAGTGAAGGCCAACTCAGCTATGCCCTTATTGGTATATTGACAATTTAGTACTCCATTAAGCATGTTATTTTTTTTTTTATAGAAAGAAAATGTACTATTAATTAATGCTCCACCATGAATAACACTTGGTAACTGTTCATATATATGAACCCAAAGGTGGGCTTAGATGATTTGATGACCGCAGCGTTCTAATCATAAAGAGCAAAATTTGAGTCATATCAGTAGCTTTTGGTGAGATAGACATCCTTCGTGTGCTCTGTCTGGGTACGAGATCAACCTCTTCGCATACTCATTTTGTTCCATAAAAATGTATATATTTGTCTGTATATATATATATATGTTTATTTATTTACTTGATTATTTGTTTATCATTGGAAAAGCATACAAAATTTCGACCAACAATTTTAATTTTTTTTTTGACAAGTACTCTTTCTACATATTTATTGACAATTTCATCATTTTCATAAAAAAATGTTCAAACAATGTTACAAAATTAACTATTCATGAAAATAGTATCAAAATTTGCTTTCATCTATTCATAGGCACGTACCTAGTCCTAAAAGGGGCACACTTAGTTCTTAAGAATTTTGCTATTACATTAAATAAAGTTTAGGGAAAGAATGATGCACACACCTTTCCTACATGTTGGAGAGATAATTGTTTATAAACGTCTCTAAATTATAAAAGAGTGCTAAAACGACCCAAGATATGTATCTAAATCTATATTTAAAGTGATTTGACAATACACCACATTACCACATCATCAGAAAGAAAAAAAGAAAGAAAAAAAAAAACAGTTTTCAATTATCATATATGACAAAAGTATGAGTATAATTTTTGGCTTATAAAAATATTTCTCAAATCACAATATTTCTCCAATAAATAGTATAATTTTTAAAAAAACACTTAATATATAGTCATAATTGAGAAAAAAAAAATAAAAAAATCTAGAGTGCGAAGGACAAGTGATCACGATCCTCACACCTAGATAAAGTAAAGAAAGATGGACAGCCCTTCCATGATAGCCATATTTGTCGATTCTTGGAAGGTGGTGTTCAATGCTCGAATTAGTCCACCAAAAAACTTAAAGTAGCTATTGCCCATGTGAAAAGTTCATCATGAGCTGCCCATACTTTAATTAATCATCAAAAAATAAAAGGGCCCGTTAACCATCAATTCAAATAAAACCCTAAAATGTTTCTCATCATGATTAATCATACTCATCATTTCCCACCTCTATTAATTTATTAACAAAATCAACGTCAATGGGTGTGTAAATGGAAGAAGATAATTCAATAAGAATTTTCCCATGTACATACATATATATATATATAGTATCACCTTCTTTATAAATATATGTGTGTGTTTGTGAGTTACATCAACAATATTTGGCCAAGACACCTAGATCTTTAATTAACACCATCCTTCTTTGAATTTCATCTGCTTATACAAGTTAAAATCAACATTTCTCCTTCATATATTCCAAAAAGAAAAAAAGAAAGAAAAGACTACTACAATGACATGAGAAAACTTCTATAAAATAGAGCTTTCCCTTCAAAAGCCCATCGGAATTAAAAGAATTATATATATTTACTACCTAACAACTCCACAATATACATTACAACATGCATCAATAAGATTCATGCATGTTCTAGCAAGAAGAACTAAAAGAAGAAAGAAAGAAAGAAAGAAGAGGAACATGCACCTTAAAATTATAACATCATTAATTTCGTTTACAGCCTTAGAATTATCTTCATCAAGGTAATCTGCGGCTTTGTAGACCCATGTCGTTGTGCTTCTTGGAAGGACTGGAAGATGGAATTGGTATTACTTTTGGCAAGAACCCGTAAAAGTAACCAGCCGAGTTGTGGGAACTTGGCATCACATGAAAAACTTGAGAATTCCTTGAACAATCATAAGAGTCATGAAGAACAACGAAGAAAATCAAAGCCAACCATATTAAAAGAAGACCTAAACATCTTTTACAGAGACCCATCAATGGAAACTTAAGAGAGATCAAGCTGAATAACTAAATAATGCCGCAGAAAGAATATAAGAAAGCGAGAATTATAGAAGAGTTTAGTTATATATATATATGTATTAGAATATATATAGATATGAGCAGAGAATAAGGAAAGATCGAAGAGAGAGATCAGGTGATGATATGAATGTGTTAAGGAGAAGAAGAGGAGAAGTGGAAATTTAACTTATATATATTTGAGGATTATATAATTTAAATAAAAGCAGGAGAGGATTAATTAATATTTAATTAAATTGTGAAATAATATTAATATTATGTGAGAAGATGAGATGCCATGTGTCGAGGTGATTGGAGTAAGGGAAATCCTGACTTGGCGTTCAAACGTATCTTTAGAAGGGATTGATATCATTAGCTATATGTGATGGCCGCGATAAAAGGCCTTTGAAAAAGTTTTTGAAGAAAGAAAGGGTAAAGATGGAGAAAAGTGAAAGCTGTCCTTTTTCTAGTTAGTTGAGTGTTGTCCCACCATAAATTAACTACTAATTAATAGTCGATGATGGAACTTTAATTATAGGAAAATGGTCACATTTAGGGAAACTTATATACTTTTAATACTATGCCTTTTAAGTGTTGTTAGATTTATAAAATTAATACGTGATTCGAGATATTTTAATAATATTTTTAAAAAAATATTATATTTTTAAAATATGTTTTTATAGCATCAGTAGTATGTATATGGTGTACTATTATTTTACATCACTTTTAATGGTCTACATGGGATTTTTGACCAAAATACAATTGATATAGTTTTTATTTGTTTAAATATTGAGAAAGAAAAAGAAGAAAAATAATAAGAGAGGAGGAGAAGGGAGAAGAAAGAAAAATGAAGAAGGGGAAAGAAAAGGATTGATATAAAGAGGGAAATGAGGAGAGGAAGTAAGAACAAAAAGAAATTATGACGAACATGAATGAATAAGAAGAAAGAAAAAGGAAGCCGAGCCCGAGCTCCTTTCCTCTCTTCTTTATTTTTTTTTGTATTGTCACCTTTCTTTCTAGAAGTAGAAAGCTCAATGCTCTTTATTTCAAGGTTTTTTTTTTTTTTTTCTTTCTTGTTTTTCAATTACAGGAACACTTAATGAGTGGGCGTTTTCACTTGGATTGAAAATGCCCCCAGATCATGAATTAGTAACTGCATCCAATTTCCAAAAAAGTCTTAATTTTTTGACCTTTCTATTTTTGGAATGGAATATATACGGAATACCCATAAATAGGATCAAATCGTATTTCATGGTATTTACATGAGATTCCTTTTTCTTATTCTTAAACAAGTCCTCGAGAGGGCTTTCAGGCCTTTTTTACAATAATAATAATAACAATATCTCTAAAAAAATAATAAATTAACATTTTGAAAAAGTCAATGCTTAACGTCGCCAAATTGTTCTACAAAAATGATGTAAAATATGTACCCAAATTCATATTCATGTTGATGTAGTGAGTAAAGAGAAAATACAAAAAGAAACAAACTACTCTTGGCTAATTATTATTTTGGATGTGAAGTTAGGTATATCTTCTGTTTAATTTAGCATTTTATTTTTTTTTATCCTTATTCAAGTAATTAAATACTAGTTTAATTACCTATACTTTTGGCCAAAAGACTCTCTCACCTCTCTCTTTGTTACTTTTTTTTTTCTCCATATATATATTGACACTCGAAGAATTAAAGGCATTGAAATTTTAGTAGGCCAATACTACCACAAAGGCATTGGGACGAGACGTATACATTGTAGCGTGGCTTTTCTCTCACACTAATGTAGGTGGGAAGATTTTAACTCAACCTCTTAAAAGTGGAAAAGGTAGTTTTACTACTAGAGCAAGTAGTGATTGGCATATTTCACTTTAATTTGGACATTATTGCCACCCTAACATACATGGCGGGCAATACTATAAATTGCACCTGATTGTATTGTGAAATAATATTGATAATTACAATATGCTAGGTACCATGCACTACATATATCTACATTGTGAGATAATCTTCACATTTAATTAATTACATCTTTTCTTCAGAAAATTAGTATTTTTTTATCATGACTCAACTCAACTTAACTCAATTAAGCTTTTTTCCAAATATATATATAAAGTCAGATACATAAATTTGCTTCCTCTAGTATTTCGTTTTATGAATGATTAAGTCGACATTCAAATTATAAAAAGTTAAAGCGTTCTTAATTATCTTTGTCTATATTATTCTAGGTCTTCCTCTACCTTTATTATTAATTACTATGTAGCGTTAATTAGTCACTTTTCCTAATTGGTGTATCCAAGGTCTACATTGTATGTTGTCTAAATCACTTTAGTCAATTCTCACTTATTTTATCTTTTATTGGAACTACTCTTACCATTTATTCATTAATTTTAATTTTATCTTTTAAAGTTTAACTGCATATCCATCTTAGTATTCGTGCAAATTTCTATTACATTTAGTTTGTTAATATGGTATTTTTAGTTGCCCAGCATTTTGCTTCCTATAGCATGTTGGCTTAATAGCAATTCTGTAAAATTTTCCTTTTAATCTCAATGGGGATCACAAAAAAAATAAAATAAAAATATAATAATGATTTTGTTAAACTATCTATTTTCATTAACATCAAGGTTTTAAAAATAACTTGTGCATATTATTTTAAGAGGAAAAAAGATTTAACATGAAATCTTTACTTGAACGGGTAAACCAAAATGTGGCCCCCATTACTTTACAAAGATAGATGGTAGATAAAGATGGTATCACCTCATAGAAATTTGTTTTGCAACGACTTTTCTCTTTTATCTCTTTCAATTCGTAGCTTTTTACTTCTAATAGGATTAAATCTTGCCTGTTAGAGATAGTTAGCAACCATACTTACATTGGTTAAGTTAGTAGAACTGTCAACTGTATTTTGTTAAGTTAGTTGAGTTGCGTCAGTTGATCTAATGGTTGTGGTGTTTTCAGTTATGATTGTAAGGTCAAGATCAAGTCATTGTTGTCTATATAAACAACACTCCTGTAAGGTTAAGATTAATGAAAAATATAGAGCAGATGAGCAGCTCTTCATTTGCTTCCATTGTTAGAGTTTCTTGTTTTCTTTTATAGTTCTTCTTGATGCTATTGAATTCATCATTCTGATAGCATCTTACATGGTATCAGAGCATTATTGACTAACGTCAAATGGCTTGAAGCTCCTCTAACAGTTCAAAATCTTCTACTAATCAAGATTTTGGTTCTTTTCCTCTTTCGTCCAATGTAGATTTTCAAAGTCTTGCAAGAACTCTGAATTTTAACTTGCCTACCAAGCTTGATAAGGCAAACTTATGAATTGGAAACCTCAATTTCTTGCAGCAATCCGAGCTTTAGAGTTAGAGAATTTCATATCTGCATCAATCTCTTCTCCATCAAAGGTAATAGAGAAGTTTGATAGCACTGAAATTGTTATCGAAACACAAATCAATCCAGAGCATAGAGTTTGGAAACGTACTGATCAATTACTGCTATGTTGGTTGTTGTCTATGATTGGTGAGGCTGTGATTGGCCAAGTGAATCACTCTCAATCTGCTTTTGAAGCATGGAATATCTTGGAGAAATTGTATGCTCAAACATCAATGGTGAGAGTTATGCAATTGAAGCATCAATTGCAGAACATAAAGAAAGATAATCTGTCCATAAGTGATTTTATGCTGAAGATCTAGAATCTTGTTGATGCAATTAAAGCTGCTGGTCAAGAAATGTCTGAATCTGATATGATTTCAAGTGCACTTAATGGTCTTGGTCATGAATATGACTCAGTAGTGGTGTTAGTATCTCACAATGCCAAGACTATGTCCTTTCAGGATGTACAATATTCTCTAATGCTTCATGAGCAACGCCTTGAAGAACTTAATGTTTCATCTCAAGTTAATTTTTCTGCAACCTCTGCTAATTTTGTAACTCAGTTTGATGGAACTTATGCTGCAAGAAACAATGGCTCTTCTAGCAGAGGCCGTGGAAGAGGAAGATGACGAAATGGACGATGGAATAACCAAAAAATCTACTATCAACTCTGTCAAAAACCAAGTCACAATGCTTTGCAATGTTACAAACGTTTTGATCAAAATTGGCATGGCAATCAAAGCTACCAGATCCAAGGTCGTCAGCCAGATACCTTTGTTCAAAATGTATCAAATCAGTCTGCTATTGTTCTTGGTAACCAAGCTAATTTCATCCAAAATGCTGCATATCTTGCCTCTCTTGAAGCTATGGCAGATCCTGCTTGGTACATTGATAGTGATGCATCTAACCACATCATTGCAGATTTGAACAATCTTGCAATTAGCAATGAGTATAAAGGGAAGGAGAAGCTAGTGGTTGGTAATGGTAACTTACTAACCATATCTCATGTTGCTAGTTCATCCATAATTGGTCCTGATTTTGCTAGGCATATTGTCACACCCCATTACACAGCACACCGCAGTGTCTAGTACCCCCGAGATGTCATGGGTACCTCATACCGAGCGTACCCCAGCCGTTGTACCACATAATATTGTTATACCTCAATAAACAGCCCGCACACAACATCTGGTATCCCCGAGGTTTTTTGTCCACAAAGGGGGCCTCCCCCCAAGTCGAACTCGCAACCTCCCCTTAAGGAGTTAGAATCCGCACTTGGAGTAGCCACTGAACCATTGGCTCAGTGGCTACTCCAAGTGCGGATTCTAACTCCTTAAGGGGAGGTTGCGAGTTCGACTTGGGGGGAGGCCCCCTTTGTGGACAAAAAACCTCGGGGATACCAGACGTTGTGTGCGGGCTGTTTATTGAGGTATAACAATATTATGTGGTACAACGGCTGGGGTACACTCGGTATGAGGTACCCATCACATCCCGGGGGTACTAGACACTGCAGTGTGCTGTGTACTGGGGTGTGACAAAAAGGCCTTATGTATTGAGAGTGATCAGAACGTGATTAGGACTGACATTATTGATGTACGTATGTTTTGGAAGAAGTAGTTACATGTTTTATATATTTTGATATATATATATATATATATATATATATAATTATCACACATCTTATATATGTATTACCATCTAGAGGGGTTATTTTGGAAAAATAAGATATCAATAGTTATTTTGGATTGTTAATATATTTGGCAATATATATACTTGGACAATGGAATGTTTGCTTAACGAATGACACTGATGGTATTTTGGATTATGGTATACATGGATGGAATGAGTATATATATATATAGATATGGAGATGATTTGATTTGTGATATATCAGGTTTTGTGAAATGTCAATTTATGGGGACATGCTGCCGAAATTTTTGAAACTTTTGGGAAGGATTATGAGACTATGTGAAGGCTGACAGTATACTATCTACTATATACGGGTATGTACAGTGTATAGTATACTGTGCCGGTCATGACGTCAGCCTATGTCAGGGGCGTCGTGACAATATCTTTTTCCTTTTCCTTTTTCTTCTGTACCTGAAATAGTGAGGAAAATGGGGTGAGCAAACAACAGCTTAGTAAATATAGTTCTTGACATGACAATCGCATGCATTTTAGGAAACATGGCATATCAAATCGATTTAAAACATTTCAAAAGCACATATGCACCATTCATCAAAATAATATACGTGCACACAATATATAGTTGATGCTCATTCATAAATATGTTACCATCTCCCTTTCATTACCCAATTCACAGTCATTTCAAGGATCGCAACCCTTGTTAGGACAGACCTACTGACAATGAGGACTCGCAAAACCTCATCCGGGTCTAATTCCTAATGAAATGACATTATTATAAGTTTCAATTTTTAAAATAAGTTTGCATGATCACTAAAACTCAATGCATTACATAAACATGCATACAATCAACCAGTTTATATGTGTACAATGTCATACAAGAACCAAATCAAGAAAACTATACTCACAATGGTTACACGGGGTTTCTAAGCCAATGTATCCTCTAAAATCGAGCAACAATAAACGTCCATAAAAATGCGTCCGCAAGAGCAGTTATCCATGCACTTAAGCTCTCAATGTAAACACTGAAATGAACCATATATTATCATGAGAATCACCATTTCAACTCACTGTTCACATCCTAGTACTATTCACATCACTGTTCACGTCATCACTATTCATTCGAAAGATGTAAATTGTTACTAAAATTGTCAAACGATCCCAAAATCATGAAATTAGCATCGATGCACTCGCAACAGTGCCTTCTACCATTCTATAGCCTTAAACTGACGTTTCATCGGGTTTATGATTCAACAGGTCTCCAATATACACTCTAACTTCCAACAGCCATAAAAGTTCCAAATGAACAACTAAATGAAATCTAACCACATATTCAGGGCTTTTATAGTCTAGGGAGTGTTTTTCCACCTTTCGAATACATTTTCATTCCCGTGGGGTAAAAAACCCTAAGTTGAAAAACACTGGAAAACAACTCTCATAGCTAAAATTACTCTGCTAAAATTGTTACATCTAGCTTAGATATTAATTTCACGACGAAAAATAGCAAAAATAGCATACCGGCACATCGAATTTGGCCGCAAATCCGTCGTTTCTTTTTTTCTCATTCTCTTCTTCGTTCTTCTCTTTTTCCTTCGTTCTGCTTCTCCAGCAGCAACGACTTTTAATTTTTTTTTTCAATACGAGTACTGTTCCGTGAACAGTACCCGCAAATGAACAGGTTCCGTGAACAGTACCCACAAATGAACAATGTTTATTTATTTTTATTTATTTTTATTTATTTTTATCTTTTTATTCGTTCTTTTTCTTCATACACTCAATCTACTTGAGGAATACACGTGTTATCAATCGATTTCTATGTAAATCACGTTCCAACTCACTTTTGACATTTATATGTGTATTATACATTACTTAAAACTACGGGGTGTTACAATCTCTCCAACTTAAGGAATTTCGTCCTCGAAATATAATAAATAAGGAGAAATGTACCTCACGTGGTAAAGACATCAGGAAATATCTCCATCATCCAGTCCTCACGTTCCCAAGTATGCTCCTAATTATCATGAAACTGCCATTTGACTCTGACCAAAGGAATTTCTTTATTTCTCAATTGTTGATCCTTCCTATCAAGAATCTGAATGGGCCTCTCTTCATATGTAGCATCCTCCCCAACTTGTAACTGTCTTACATCTAAAAGATGTGTCGAGGGTGGATATTTCGTCGGGTCTGTATGATATTTTCTCAACATAGAAATATGAAACACATCATGAACACCGACTAACTGAGGAGGCAAAGCAATCCGGTATGCTAACGGACCAATCCTCTCTGTGATTTTAAACGGACCAAAAAAGCGAGGAGACAATTTTCCTTTCACCCCAAACCGCATCTGACCTTTCCGTGGCGAGACTTTAAGCAGCACGAGGTCATTTACTACAAACTCTAAAGGTCTGTGGCGGTTATCAAAATAACTCTTCTGCCGGTCTTGGACAGCTTTCAGTCTCTGTCTGATCTGTTTAACCTGCTCAGTGTGATCAATAACAACTTTCGGTCCCAACAAATGTGATTCTCCAACCTCATACCAGCAAGTCGGAGATCTGCACGGCCTACCATACAACGCTTCATAAGGTGCCATGCCAATACTGGCCTGATAGCTGTTGTTATAAGCAAATTCACACAATGGTAAACTTTCACTCCAAGTCCCACCAAACTCTAAAATACACGATCTGAGCATGTCTTCCAGCATCTGAATCACCCTCTCAATCTGGCCATCAATCTGAGGATGAAACGTTGTACTAAAGCGGAGATGAGTACCAAATCGGGCCTGCATGGCCTGCCAAAAGCTCGATGTGAACTGCGGATCTCTATCCGACACAATAGAAACAGGTATACCATGCAACCTGACAATCTCCCGCACATACAATCTGCTCAGTCTATCAATCGAGTCTTTGGTGGTCATTGGAAGGAAGTGTGCAGATTTAGTTAATTTGTCAACTATTACCCAGATGGCGTCAAATCTACCCTGAGATCTGGGCAGTCCTGTGATCAAGTTCATCGTGATATGCTCCCATTTCCATTCTGGAATAGATAATGGTTGCATCTGACCTCCTGGTCTCTGATGTTCAGCTTTCACTTGCTGACACACCTCACAATTCCGCACATACTCAGCTATATCTTTCTTTATCCCATGCCACCATACTGTTATCTTCATATCATGATACATTTTTATAGATCCTGGGTGAATGGTATACTGAGATCTGTGTGCTTTCTCTAATAACTTAGCCCTCAATGCCCTATCTACAGGTACCCATAATCTCCCCTGATAACGCAGGACACCATCTGGACCTCTCTCCAATCTGCCATGTCTGCACTATTTGCCCAAGACTCATACATACCAAGATCAGGATCATGCTGCTGCATATCCTTAATCTTTTGAATAGAAGAATCTGTCAACTGTATATGCATCTGAGCAAAAATGTCAACGTGTGGAGCCATGGAGAGAACACTTATCATAGTCGCTTTCTCTAAAAGTCGCCACTCCTGGGCCATCTGACAAGCTACCACCTAGGTCTCAACCCGTTTTCGGCTCAATGCATCAGCTACGACGTTGGCCTTCCCAGGATGATATTCTAACGTGAAATCATAATCTTTTAGGAATTCCAACCATCTACGCTGTCTCATATTCAACTCTTTCTGGTCAAACAAATATTTCAGACTTTTATGGTCTGAGTACAATGTGAACTTTTCCCCATAAAGGTAATGTCTCCACAAATTCAATGCAAATACAACAGCTGCTAGTTCTAAATCATGCACAGGGTAGTTCTTCTCATGTATCTTCAGCTGTCTGGATGCATAAGCAATCACTCTACCCTCTTGCATCAATACACATCCTAAACCTACATGTGATGCATCTGTGTAAATCACCAACTCCTTTCCAGGTTCTGGGAGTACTAAAACTGGAGTAGTAGTTAGTTTCTTCTTCAACTCAGTGAAAGCATCCTCACATGCAAAAGTCCACCCAAATGACACATTTTTCTGAGTCAGCCTTGTGAGTGGGGAAGCCAATCGGGAAAAGCCTTCCACAAATCTTTGGTAATAACCAGCGAGACCCAGAAAACTACGGATCTCAGTCACTGTGGTTGGTCTTGGCCAATTTATGATTGCCTCAACCTTAGCAGAATCAACAGAAATACCTTCTGCACTAACCACATGACCTAGAAATCTCACTTCATGTATCCAAAACTTGCATTTATTGAATTTAGCATACAACCGATGCTCTCTCAGTGTCTGCAAAGTGATGCGGAGGTGCTGCTCATGATCCTCCTGAGTCTTGGAATAAATGAGTATATCATCAATAAACACAATAATGAACTGATCCAAATATGGTCTGAATACCCTTTGCATCAAATCCATAAACATGGCTGGGGAATGGTCAGTCCAAAGGGCATAACAAGAAACTCATAGTGACCATACCGTGTTCTAAATGCAGTCTTTGGTACATCCTCTTCTCGTATTCTTAGCTGATGGTATCCAGATCTTAAATCAATCTTAGAGAAAAATTTAGCACCATTCAACTGATCGAATAAATCATCGATACGGGGTAAAAGATACTTATTTTTCACTGTCACCCTGTTCAGCTGTCTATAATCAATGCATAACCTCAAGCTACCATCCTTCTTCTTCACAAACAGTACAGGTGTTCCCCAGGGTGACATACTCGGGGTAATAAACCTTTTTTCCATTAACTCCTCTAATTGCACCTTGAGTTCCTGTAACTCCTTTGGCGCCATTCGATAGGGTGGAATGGAAATAGGCTTTGTAGCAGGTATCAGTTCAATAATAAAATAAATTTCCCGTACTGGTGGTAATCCTGGTAAATCCTCTGGAAAAACATCTGGGTACTCACATACTATAGGAATATCTGATATCTGAACGCCTAAGTCCTTTTCATTTACTGGCTTTATACTAGCCAACATCCCTATCTCTGCATTAGTGGCCATCCTGCCTCGAGTGGGAGGGTTTGAAGATGTCTTGCCACTATAACTAAATGCGGGTTGTCCTGGTATTTGAAAGACTACTATCTTACCAAAGCAGTCTACATGGGCATGATAGGCAGCCAACCAATCCATACCCAGTATAGCATCAAATTCCAGGAATTCTAAAACCCTAAGATTCACAATCATTTCATGATCCGCATATTTGACCACACACTTTTCACACAACATATTTGAGTAGATTCGGTCTCCTGCTGCAGTACTCAGAACCAACGGTGTACTAAGCCTAACAGGAGTTAAGTGCAACCTATCTACCATGTGGCCAGCAATAAAAGACAAGGTAGATCCAGCATCAATTAACACATACATCATAGCGTCGCAAATAGAAATCATACCTTCCACCAAATTCTTATTCGCCTCTGGATCTGGCTCTGTAACAGCCCTGGCTTGCTCTCTGCTAGGCGTGGGAATAGTAACAGTAGCAGATGGATTTGTTGGAGTCCACAGGGCTGGCTGAAAAGGACACTGGTACGCTTTATGTCCATTGTTCCCACATCGAAAACATGTGAAAAGAGGGCGAGGTGCAGATGAAGTTGTTTGCGACGCAGTGCCTGGCATGGGACGCCAACCACTCTGACTGCCTGCTCCCCTATGCGGCCACGGTGCCCTAACCGACGATCCCTGTGTCGGTGGCCTCGTAACAGACTGTGATATTCTGCCTGCTAGTGGTGGTAGCGTTGCTGCTGGAGGAGTAACTGGAATCTCCATAGTAGTAGGCATCTCAACTATTTTTGCCTTTTTCTGTTCACCCCACCATTTTCTGTCCCATCTCTGCTTTCTCGGACCCTGATAGGGTACCTGCTGCTCTCTATCTGCCTGTGATGTGGGCGTTGCCCGTGCTGGACTATCTGTCATCTCAACTGTCTCATAATCCAGTGCCTGTCGCACTGCCTGATCATAGGCCTGAACACCAGCAAGAGCTAAACCTTTATTGATTGGGTCATTAAATCATTCCCTGAGCCTCTTCATTCGCATCAGATCTGTTTGAACCGTCTCAGGGGCAAACAAGGCTAGCCTATTGAACTCATGTTCATATTTTCTCACAGACATATTCCCTTGCTTCAATTCTATAAATTGCTTATGCCTTTTATCAACCTCAGACGGGGGATAATAACTATTGTAGAAGACTTCTTTAAACTTATCCCAGGTATTTATGGGTCCCTGAGCTCGGCCTATTGTCTGCCACCATCTCTCAACCTTACTCGAAAATTTAAATCGAGCAAGTCTAATCTTGTCCCTATCCAGTGCATGCATGTCCTCAAATATAGCTTCTATCCTCAGAAGCCAATCCTCAACAACCTCTAACTCTAGACTGGCATCAAATATAGGCGGTTCACGTCTCTTAAATGCTTTCATAACATCTTCGTATCTGTGAGTCTCATCTACATCATCATGAGTCTCTACTGTCTCCTGCACTGGCACAGGTCGCTCTGCAGGTGCACCCGCACTACTGGCGCCAACCTCGGGTACTACAGGTGCTGGAGGCCCCTGTAAACTATCATGAAGACGTGTCATCATACGCATCATCTCAGCATTTTGTTTCTGCTGAGCTATAACCATTTCTTCTAGTTTCGTTAACCTTTCTTCTTGTGGGTCCATGATTGCCTGATACTTCCCTTTCAATCTGCCATTCACAGAGATAAAGGAGCATATAAGTCAGACAATCCGATTACAAAGTCTTTATACGATACGTTATTTACCCGTACATAAACCCATAAAAACAAACTAAAGATAATAAAACTTTTAATCCTAAACGTGGCTCTGATACCAATATTGTCACGACGCCCTTGACATAGGCTGACGCCATGACCGGCACAGTATACTATACATTGTACATACCCGTATACAGTAGATAGTTTACTGTCAGCCTTCACATAGTCTCATAATCCTTCCCAAAAGTTTCAAAAATTTCGGCAGCATGTCCCCATAAATTGACATTTCACAAAACCTGATATATCACAAATCAAATAACATAAGGCCTTTTTGTCACACCCTAGTACACAGCACACCGCAGTGTCTAGTACCCCCGGGATGTGATGGGTACCTCATACAGAGCGTACCCCAACCGTTGTACCACATAATATTGTTATACCTCAATACACAGCCCGCACACAATGTCTAGTATCCCCGAGGTTTTTTGTTCACAAAGGGGGCCTCCCCCCAAGTCGAACTCGCAACCTCCCCTTAAGGAGTTAGAATTCGCACTTGGAGTAGCCACTGAACCATTGCCTCTTGAAGTAGTTTACTTAGATTTATGGGGACCATCTCCAGTTTTATCAACATCAGGTAGCAGATATTATGTTCTCTTTGTTGTTGAATTTTCAAGGTTTTCTTGGATTTTTCCTTTTCGATTGAAATCTGATGCATTGTTTGCCTTTATTACTTTCAAAAAGGTTGTTGAGCTTAAGTTTGATAGTAAAATTAAAGCTCTTCAGATGGATATGGGGGGAAAGTCTAAAGCTTTTATTACTTACTTCACTGCTCATGGAATACAACCTTGTTTTTCCTATCCCTACACTCACCAGCCGAATGGTATCTCAGAAAGGAAAGATAGGCACGTGGTTGAAGCAGGTTTGACACTACTTGCACATGCTAGGATGCCTCTTCAATTCTGGGCTGAGGCTTTTGAAACTGCTATGTTGCTCATTAATACCTTGCCTTCTCCTCTTTTGGACATGTTATCCCCATATGAAAAACTTTATCATAAGAAACCCGATTACACTTTTCTCAAACCTTTTGGATGAAACTATTTTCCCTATCTACGTTTTTATTCATCTCACAAACTTGATTTCCATACAACTAAGTGTCTTTGTTGGCTATAGTAAACTCCACAAAGGCTATTTGTGTATTCATCCATCAAGCAAGGTTTATGTATCTAGACATGTTGAATTTAATGATCACGAATTTCCTTTTGTTGGTCTTTTTCCCCAGTCTATCATGTCGACGTCATCCATCCAGTCGACTCCTTCAACCAGTCTTCTCCTGCCTTTGTTGTTTCCCATTTCTTTCTCTCTTTCTCAATATTCTACAGAGCATTCTTCCCATTCAATTCAACCGGCTTATTCAAATCACTCCTCTCCTTCACGTCAACCAAATCAATTTTCACCTTCATCCAACCAAATCCCTTCTCCTTCACCTTCATCTATTCAACTACCTGCTGACTCCTTTTTTACCTACTCAGCCTTACCACCTGCTCCATGTCAAATTGTTCCACTTCCAGTTAGTTCTTCCCATCCTATGCAAACAAGATCTAAAAGTGGTATTTTTAAACCTAAGGTATATACTTAAGTACACACAACACATGTTTCATTGGAGCCTTCTTCTGTGAATGATGCCTTGAAAGATCCCAATTGGGCTGCTGCTATGATGGATGAATATCGTGCTTTAGTGAACAACAACACTTGGACTTTAGTTCCACATACTCCTGGCATGAATGTTCTTGGCAACAAATGGGTATTTCGAGTCAAATATAACCCTGATGGTTCTCTTTCTAAATACAAGGCACGGTTGGTAGCTAAAGGGTTTCATCAAACTCATGGCATGGACTTTTTTGATACTTACAATCATGTTGTCAAAGTGTCCACTATAAGGGTGGTTTTCTCTCTTGTTGTTTCCAATGGTTGGGACATTCAACAAGTTGATATTAATAATGCATTTCTCAATGGTGAGTTGGATGAGACAGTGTTTATGTATCTGCCTGAAGGTTTTACAAGTGCAACACATCCATCTTTTGTTTGCAAGTTAGATAAAACTCTTTATGGATTGAAACAGGCACCAAGAGCCTGGTTTCAAAAGTTGAAGTCTGCACTACTGAATTGGGGCTTTGTCAACTCTAAATCAGTTGTCTCATTATTCATCAAGAAGTCTGCTTCTTCTTATATTCTCCTTTTAGTTTATGTTGATGATACACTCGTCACAGGGAGTAATCCCTCTGCCGTACATCTGGTTATTGAGCAACTTAATGGTACCTTTGCACTCAAAACACTTGGGTCTGTCAATTATTTTCTTGGCTTTGAAGCTCATAGAACATCTGCTGGTCTTCATTTAACACAATCCAAGTACATTAATGATCTTCTAGCTTGTGCAAACATGCTCAATTGCATGTTCCAGTCCAGCCAGTGCTTCAACTAAGCTTTCTGCCAATGATGGTACTCCATTTTTAGATTCTACTTTTTATCGTAGTGTGATTGGTGCCTTGCAGTACTTAACCAATACAAGACCTGACATTAGCTCTGTGGTAAATAAGCTTAGTCAGTTTATGAAGTCTCCTACATCAATGCACTGGACAACCTATAAACGACTTTTGAGATATTTAAAGGGAACTTCTTCACATGGTTTGTTGTTTAAACCTTCTTCTTCACTTCGAATTGAGGCATTTAGTGATGTTGATTAGGTTAGCTCAATTGATGATCGAAAATCAACCAGTGGTTTTTGTGTATACTTGGGTGGAAATCTCATCACATGGTGTTCTAAGAAGCAGAGTGTTGTTGCTAGAAGTAGCACAAAGGTAGAACATAGAGCTGTGGCTCAAACTGCTGCTGAGTTGATCTGGTTACGTTCCTTGCTAACTAAACTTGGTGTTTCTTCTTCACAGCCTTCAATTCTTTGGTATAATAATACTGGAGCTAAAGCATTGGCCCAGAATCTTGTCTTTCACTCTCGTACCAAACACATCGAGGTTGATGTGCATTTTGTTTGAGATCAAGTTGTTGCTGGTGTGTTGGATATTCGTTACATTTCTACTATGGATCAAATAGCAGCTGTACTTACTAAGGCCCTTCTTGTTGCTAGATTTCAGTTGTTAATTTCGAAACTAAACGTAGTTCCTTCACCTATGTTTAGTTTGAGGAGGGGCTGTTAGAGATAGTTAGCAACCGTACTTGTATTGGTTAAGTTAGTAGAACTGTTAACTATATTCTGTTAAGTTAGCTGAGTTGCGCCAGTTGATCCAATGGTTGTGGTGTTTTTAGTTATGATTGTAAGGTCAAGATCAAGTCATTGTTGTCTATATAAACAACAATCATGTAAGGTTAAGATTAATGAAAAATACAAAGCAGATAAGCAGCTCTTTATTTGCTGCCATTGTTAGAGTTTCTTATTTTCTTTTTTAGTTCTTGATGCTACTGAATTCATCTTCTAATAGCATCTTACATTGCCAAACAGAGAAAAGTTGTCTCATAGAAATGTGTTTTTGCAAAAACTCCTCTCTTTATTCTTTCAATTGTATCTTTTTACTTGTAATATCCATTTTGCCAAATCAAGAAAAGTTGTCTCGATCGTCCCTTCTTTCCCGTTGGCTTACTAACTACCAATTACCATGCATGTTCCCACCTGTACGTAGGTAGTTTCATTGCAACTTTAGTTTTTAATAGTCACTAGAAAAAAATGAAAGGTGAGCCGCTCAGGCTTCGTTGAAGGAATCAAAGGTTGGTGGAAAGGTCGGAGGATAATTAGAGAATTTTGTGAAATATTTTAATATATTGAATAACTAATGATAATAACCAAAAAAATAAAATTGGCCATATATTAGAACACATCAGACACCAATATATATGTATTCGTTAATATCCTTGAGATTTACTATTATAAAGTTTTTAGATTGAAACAAAGGAGATCAAAACAACAAGATATGAGGAAAAAAAGTATATATGACATTTTATTTTTCTAAAATATAATTCAAACAATGTATATATTAATCGAAATTTAGATTGTAATGGAAGTAGCTAGAAATGTTTAAATATATTATTAAAATATATCTTAAACTTTTAAATTTGCCTTGGAATTATTCAATTAAATAAATGCGTGGTGTCTAATATGTAGTACATGTGAAACTATATGAAAGAAATAGTACAAAACAATAGAAAAAACAGTAAAAATTAACCTTTTAAGAAAATATTGAAGAAAGAAAATCAAGAATAAATTTGTATACTATTCAAAGGAAAAGCAAAAGATTTAAATAAGAGACCTATCCAAAAATAACTTTCTTATTCATTACTTTTGTGATAACATAATATGAAATAAAGAGAAAAAAAAATTAAATAGTAAAGTAAAGAGCATACTCACACAGTCACACTATTATGTTGTGAATCTCAGTTAAAGATACTGGCATATACTCCCTATTAATAAGAACAATGTAATCAATATATTAATAGAGAAGAGGAAAATAATAAGATTCAAGGAACAAAATAATTTTGAAAGATTATGAGAAATAGAATATAATGTTTACAGTACGTAGCCTATCAAATTAACAAATATATAATCTATTCATCCACAGGAATATACATTCATTTTTACAGTCTGCATGTACAAAAATAGATCGATTAATTAACACAAATCAAGAAAAAACAAATATATGTATCAAACAAATATTTGTATGATAAATAAACAAAAGAACTCTAGATTGATAGTACAAGCATCTACAATTAATTAATCAAAGCAAGAAAAAACAAATTTTAACATAAAATTCTCAAAAGAGAAATTAAGAAAATATAATAAATAGATATAACCCTAAATCAATACCAGTGACAACTAAAAGGCTAAAAACGATTCGATGGTGAAGTTCTAAGATGTAAACATACTAGAACATTATGTCTTAGTGAAAACATTTGTTAAATGCTAAATATATAAAAAAATCATAACTTTCAACAAGTCCATTACTTTTCTATAATAATGTTTTTTTTCAACATTTTCTTAATGTTATTAAAGACATATATTGTTATAGTTTACGCCAAAGCCAAAACCAACATCCCGGGGGCAAAATGTGTTGTCCCATGACATTTGCCATACTCCAATTTTTTGGATCTAATTAAATGCACTTTAATGGAGTGCAACTCACCTAGATCACCTAGCTAACCGAGATGTGAGTGTCTATCAATTCTAGTCAATGCACTTATAATCAGAACATGAGTCTAAGGACATTGCCTAAACATAGTCTTCTGTGCCTGTAAACTCAAATCAACTAAGACTGGACGTCTCCACAATTACCTTGGTTCACATAAACCATATTATAATAATTCAACCAAGAAATGACTATTGCCTTGACATTCTTAACCTTGCAGGCATCAAAACCTTGCAGACATCAAAGACTAGATCTATTTTCAATGTACCATAATCTATCAAATAGGGACAAAATTTCATGAAAATAAACTAACATCTCACAATTTATTTAATTGAATAAAAATGATAAACTATTCCACTATGTATTGACATAGTCATTATCAATGTACTCAATTAACATGTACTAACATAATATTGGACATACCAAATCAATTAGATATCGATACTACTCCTATCAAAATCATTACTCTTACAACTACTAAGTAAAGACTACTACTACACAATCAAAACTAAGCCACCAACAGGATCCGCTAACATTGTTTCTTAGGTGCATCATTAATTCGTAAAAGAAAAATGGGTGAGCTAATGCCCAATGGATCACCATAGACAATTTTAAAAATTCTTATTTATTAGTAGCAATTACATCAAGTTAAGTTAGATAAACAAAAAGTGCAAAACATTACGTTACAACATTAGTTTGTTTTATTGTTGTCACCAACCATCCGTTCAGGGTTCTGGACCACCTCCAGGCGGAATCACCTTTTTCCTCAAAACTCCTATTGACCGGAGTCCCAAAATATCTACCATTGTGGCATATAACCTTGGCATTTCGGAACACTCATGGGTAGGCCAAAACACCTTTTAATGTATTGTTATCTTTTTAGTGTGTCAAATAACAACAAGATTTGAAACTAAATCTAGTATAATCGAGCGCATGTTACAAAATATTTAACCATGATACAAGTATCGCAAAACGTGAAAGATCAATCAATACTAATATACTAGAAAATAAATATATCATAATATATGACATGCATGATCATAATATTTAAAGCATCAAACCACATAATACATACATCATGCACAAGAACATAGAAAGACACATTATCAAGTCAATAACTAATTTGAGAAACTCAATCGCTAATTATTATACACGTCAACAAACATATCCAACATGACAAGGCATAATATGCCAAAAATAAATAAAAATTAGGAAAAGTCAAGGGTCTTTTCCACCTCAATCGCTGAGATTTCTAATTCTCTAAAAATGTTTGACACACCGTCTTTCTCAATCTTCACACTCACATATTAGATACGTAAATTAGTCACGTGTGATATTATGCCCATTTTGCAAATAAAACGCGTCAATTTAAGAAACTGGGCGTGACTTAAGTGATACTACATGGTATAACTCAATAAAAAAATTCAATATCCGTTAATACATGTAATACTATTATATAATATATTATTCAATGTGAAACAGCATGGGTTGAAGATGGGTTGGGTGTTTGAAAAGTATGAGGAAAATTTAAAATACAAAAAATTAACTTAGAGGTGGGGTGGCAAATTTTGAAAGAACCAGAGAAGTATGTGGTCATATATGTTACGGTGATGTGGGGCCTTTGCAAAAAAAAAAAGGGTAAATATAATATTTTATAAGCTTTGAATGTTGCAGAAAAACGTAAATGGCGGAAGGAGAAGGCAAGATGAGAGAGGAAAGGAGAAGAGAGGGGTAGCAACAAGTTGGCACCAGCAGCGCCCTTGCCGGTGCTGCTGCGTTAAACACAAAAGCATCACGAAGAAGGAAGGAGGGAAGGAAGAAAACGATGCTCACCTTAGTCTTGTCGCTCGTTTCCGGCGTCCGGTGTTGTTTCTGTCACTAATACGAGAGAGAGAAATCAAGAGATGTGAAAGTGGTGATGGTTAGATGAGTATCTAATATCCATCTTGTGGGAATTATAAGGTCTTGTATGAGGAAAACACAAACATCCAAAGACTTTGAATGATTTATAATCAGGCTTGTAACAACACCTCAAAAGGACTCTCATAACCAAGAACAACAGTAGGAAGTCAATTTATAAGATGTAAAGCACTAGAAAAGGCTTGTAAAGCACTAGAAAAGGCTTCCGACCAATATAGCAAAGGTAAGACCAGTTTCGACCAAATGTCTATGTTTTCTTCCTATCAAACAATTTTTCTCCGAAGTATATGGACAAGATACTCTATGCTCAATGCCGCACTCATTTAATATAGAGGTTAAAGATCTAAATTCAATCTCCCTCCCCCCCAATTAGTTTGCAGTACTTTCGATTTTGTGTTTAGTTGTCTTTCAACTTGAGATTTGAATTGTTGAAATGAAGAAAACACCTCAGATTTGGACTTCAGAAAATACATCCAAGTAAACCTTGAATATGCATCAATAAAGCTAACATAGTACCGATATCCCAAAGATTAAAGAACCGAAGAAGGGCCCCATAAATCAGAAACAACCAACTGCAAAGGTGAAGTATACACTGTTGTTGATGAAGGAAAGGGGAGTTTGTGACTTTTGCCAAGTTGACAATCAGAACATATAGAAGAAACTTTATTCATTTGACCAGAAATGTTATATTGGCGTAGTACATGAGAAACAATTTGAGATGCTGGATGTCCTAGCCTTTTGTGCCAAACATCCAAAATAAAAACAGTAGGAGTAGATGACTTCATAGCATCTAGATCATAACAGCTAAGGCCATTGTGGCGACCCCGCACCCTGGACCACCATCCCCGCGGGACGGCATGCAAAATACCCCGGTGGGACACCCGGCATAGGCATCTCTAACCACCCTCAACCCGTGTGAGGTGGTTGAGACCCTACGAGCCTTATACAAAACTAAAACATAACTTGTGCAATTCTACCATCTAAGATAATCATCAAGATGAAACCACAAATAATTCATACATAAAACCATAACCCATCAGTCCATCAAGATGGATATACATATATAGGTCCAAAAACCATGTGTAACACTCCGATTTTCAAAACTTAAATTTTAAGTAAAATAATTAATATTTTAATTTTATCGAGAAAAACCACTGAAAGTCGAGATGTTAATCGTATCCGTCTATCTTAACCTCTAACCATTATATAGGTAATAAAAATTACAACACTATGAATTTTGTATTCTTCTAACCAACTTACTGGTTAAGATGAACGAATACCCTTTCATCTTTATGCTAAGGACCACATAATTCCACTATACAAAATTTTATAGTGAATTATGAGGGTACTTGCCCTTGTCCATCCATTATGGACACAATTTTTCTTAAATACATTCATTAAATAGAATTAATGAATTCAAGTCCAAAGCACATACCTTTAAAGTAAATCATGATTCCTTCAATAATTATAATAAGGTTTTATCACAATTTCTAGTGTCAATACAACCCTTTTTAAATAAAAGTTCACAAAACTAAATAAGTAATTAACTCATTCACTAATTAAAATCTTGTCTAGATTACCATCCTACCCCTATCACTGAACCACGTCACAACTTGCTACTTTATTTTCTAGGTACCTGCATGTGAAAAATATGGGTAAGCTTGAAAGCCCAGTGGGTCATCTAAACAATTCACAACATTTTATTATGATACATACACAAGAACATTACAAACAAGTTTCACACATTAATCGTTGCAACATTAGATTGTGTGAGTCGAGAATTTTATCTTGTTCTAAATCACGTACCTTTAGGAAATCAAACACAGGGTGACACTACCCAAAAATTAGAACTTCGTTGGCGATATTCATCATGAATAACTGCCCCATAATAATCAATGACGATATTCCTTAGAATAACTGCCTCATATGTGTGATTCTTATCTTAATTGTGTTCTTTAGTTATGTCATACCATACATACAACCTAAGTATGATATTAATTGTATTCACAAACCATATTCAAATTCTACTACATGTAGTATTATGTCACAATGCCAAATATGATAATATTAATGCATAAATTGTCTAAGCTAATATTCCAAGTCATACATTTCATTATCAAATATTATAACTTATAAATGAATTCAGTTACCACATGAATTGCATGCATCCAATTATCATTTGATCAGAACAAAAATCATGTTGACACACATATCATCAAGGCTAACAATCACAACATGGTATATATAAAATCATGTACAATAGGCATGCATAAGCAATCTAATGATATTATAGATCTAATTAATTTAACATTCCTATCTATATATCAAAATAAAATATTATGAAGGTCTAGAATCATCCCCACCCGAATCGCTAAATTCCAAGTCCCTTAAATTCCTCGTCACGCCTAGTACTCAACCTGTACACGTATATTACGTTTGTTAATATACATACTCATAAGAACGATCATGAGTGTAGAAATATATACATATATATGGTGGTGGGATGTTTAAACAAGTATATATATATATAAAGTAACATATTATAATGCCTTGTGATATGATATAATGATGTGTATGGTATAACATGGTATAATACAATATGTGGTATATATATAAGGTGTGGTGATATGTGAAGCGTTTTGAAAAGGTGTGATATACAATATAATATATAATAGGTGTGTGTTGTGGAACGTTTAAAAATCAAAAGGAAATAGGGGAAATAAGGAAGAAGGGAGGCGTTGATGGTGGTGAGTTGCAGAGAGGGTTTTGAGGCGGGATGGGGTTTGGGGTTTCAGACTGGGTTTCAGGGTTTTAGGGTTTCTGCTTCTTGTCGGTGCACTCGATTCTTTCGTCGCGAACGATGAGATCGACTGAGTTTTTCCAAGATCGGTTATTGCGGAAGGGTAAAGATATTGATTGTTGGTTAGAAGAAGAACGAAAACACAAAGAAGCAACACGAAGAACGCGAGCATAAATGGATATTTCTTCTCCTTCAAGAGAATCTGTATTGAAGACGCCATTAAAGATCGAATGGCGTTTTAAGATGAATGAGAAGATCTTGAAGATCTTAAAGATGAAGATCGAGATTTTGAGATCGGTGGCTCAAGCATCTCTGTGCTGAGAACTTGGCGGCAGAGAGAGAGAGAAAGAAAAGATAAGAGAGCGGCGAGATTTAGAGAGCAGAGGAAGATGGCGGAGAAGGGAGGTTGCTCACCGTGGGTACTGCTACGGATTCTTGCCGTCCTTCGCGCTCTTCAGTTACTGGTTCGTGAGAGAAGAAGACAGAGAAGAGAGCGAAGAAAGAAGAGAGAAGCGAGAGGGTTAGAGGGTTTCGAGAGAAAGAGGAGGTTTGTGCGATTGGTTTCGAGAGAGAGGGGCTTGTGCGATTGAGATTTTGAGAGAGAGGGGCTTGTGCGATTGAGGTTTTGAGAGAGAGGGGCGAGATTGCAGCTGTAGAGGGTGAGATTTCAGCGAAAAAAGTGCGATTGGATTTTGAACAAGAGAGGCGATTTTGCAGGGTGAGCGAGATTGCAGGCGAGATTGTAGGCGAGAGGGAGATTGCAGGGCAATGCCGTCGGAGGCGGTGAAGTAGGTGAGTACGTGACTTTTTTTTTTTTTTTTCAGGGGATTACACCATGGGTACCAAAAATCAACCGTCATATTGGCCACATAGTTTAACTAACAAGAACCTAACTCACCAAATACTACAAATGTGATAAGTGATATAATTACATAGTCCAAAATAAGAATATATCATAATTAAAACAAAGTCCACCAAAAGCGCCTCCTAACTCACGTCTAGGCCTTAAACTCTACGCCGACAAGGTCTTCAAGAGATGACTACTCTCTTGCCCTTGTCCTGAACAGAAGAACCTGAAAGAGGGGAAATGGGGATGAGCCAACGATGCCCAGTGAATAGAACTCAAATATGTCATCAATACTCATCAATAAAATATCATGTATGCATGTCAATATGTAGAATGATTAAAACTCATAACATATAGATTTCAAGCATTTATAATAGTTCGATGCAAGTAAAAGCCTAGCCAGCCAAGTAGTCTCTCTCAAATCAGGCACTAACTCAGCCAAAATCTCCCTATCCCCATTAGTCACAAATCTACCCCTCGTGACTACCTTGTCTGAAGTTGTACCTTGAAGTGCCAACTTTGGGTATTTGGAAAATGACTCTCTTTGCGAAACAGTTAACAACTGCATGATAAGTCGCGAGCCAATCCATTCCTAGAATCGCATCAAACTCTAGAAACTCAAGGACTCGAATGTCCACAGGCATTTCAAAATCATTAATCTGAACCACACACTGGCTACAAATCATGTTCGGGTAGATCCTCTCCCCAGCTACAGTACTCACTTCTAACCATGTACTAGCCCTAATGGGAGTCAAATTCAAACTATCTACCATGTGACTAGATATAAATGATAAAGTAGACCCAGCATCAAATAATACATGCATGGAAGCACCACAAATAATAAGAATACCTTTCACCAAGGACCTGGACGCTGTCAGGTCTGGTTCAGTAGATGCCTTTGCTATCTTCCTGACATTGGGTTGCTGCACCAACCGTTGAGCCCTCGGAAAACTCGAACACTCCGATCTCTTATTGTAACACCCCGATTTTCAAAACTTAAATTTTAAATAAAATAATGAATATTTTAATTTTATAAAAAAAATCACTGAAAATTGAGATGTTAACCGTATCCGTCTATCTTAACCCATAATCATTATATAGATAGTAAAATTTGCAACACTATGAATTTGTATTCTTCTAACCAACTTACTGATAAATACATTCATCAAATAGAATTAATGAATTAAAGTCGAAGGCATTCACACGTGAAATAAATCACAGGGTCTTTACTAACCGTAATAATGTTCATTGAATTTCGATTATCAATACAACCCGTTCAAATAATAAACTTTTAAAAATCAAATAAAAATATTCAGTCATATCACCAAAATACTAACAAATTAATTAACCCACCCCTACTACTCTGAACTACATCACGAACTCGCGATTTTATTCTCTTAAGTATCTGCATATGAAAAATAGGGGTGAGCTTGAAAGCCCAGTGGGTCATCTAAACAATTCACAACATTTTATCATGATACATACACAAGAACATTACAAACAAGTTTCACACATTAATCGTTGCAACATTAGATTGTTTGAGTCGAGAGTTTTATCACGTTCTAAATCACGTACCTTTAGAAAATCAAACACAGGGTGGCACTACCCAAAAATTAAAAACTCGTTGGCGATATTCATCAGGAATAACTGCCCCATAATAAACATTGGCGATATTCCTTAGAATAACTGCCCCATATGTGTGATTCTTATCTTAATTGTGTTCTTTAGTGATGTCACACCATACATACAACATAAGTATGATATTAATTGCATTCATAAGACATATTCAAAGTCCACTACACATGGTATGATGTCACAATACTAAATATAATAGTATTATTGTATGAACTTCACTATGCCAATATTCTCAAATCATGTATTTCATCATCAGCATTATAATATATAACTGAATTCAATTACCACATGAATTGCATGCATCCAATTATCATTTGATCAGAACAAAAATCATGCTGACACACATATCATCATGACTAACAATCACAACATGGCATATATAAAATCATGTACAATGGACATGCATAAGCAATCTAATAATACTATAGACCTAATTAATTTAACATTCTCATATATATATATATCAAAATAAAATATTATGAAGGCATAGAATCTTCCCCACTTGGATCGCTAAATTCAAAAAGTGTTGAGATTCCTAGAAGTTGGGCGTTATCAACCTATCCACGCATAAATCACGCGTTAATCAATTGTTTTTTATTATATTATATTAATATAATGTGCATACATGTCTATGTTGAATGGTGGTGGTCACATTATACATATAATATAACTTAGCTAATAAACTTCCACATGATATAATATGATGATCTAGACGGTAAAAACGTAAAATATGATATACCATAATCTAATATATTATATGTGGTATTGTATGTATGATATATATAAATATATTATATAACATCTCGGTTGCTCCACTTAAAAGAAAAATAAAACTTGAGTTGCAGAGAAACTGCTTTAAATGGCGGAAGGAAGAAAACAGGGGAGAGAAAGAGAAAGGGAAAGAAAGGGGATGAGGAAAAGGAGAAGAAGAAGAAGGGAGTGGAAAGAGGATGGTGAATGGTGGTGATGTTAAGTTGCAGAGAGGTGGTGGTGGCGATGTGCCGCGGAGAACGGGGCGAGCAGAAAGAAAGAGAGCTTCGAGCAAGAGAGAAGAGACCTGGCGATTGGGTTTGAGGGGTTTGGGGTTTCCGACGATGGACAAGAGCAGCCAGAGCAGATAGAGAGGTTTGGGGTTTCCGACGAACCGAAGCAGAGAGAGAGAGGCGATTTGGTTTTTGAGCACAGGGTTGAGAGAGAGCGAAAGAAAAAGAGAGAGAGAGAGAGAGAGAGAGAAAGAGAGAGAGAAAACTTACAGAAGAATTGTTGACGACGGCTTCCACGGTGAAGAACTTGCTTATGTCCTTCAATTTTTCCTTTTAATCCAGTGACTGAACTTGATCGAAGCGAAAGTGCTCTTCTGGAAGCGAGACAAAGAAAGAGCTTAGCCACCGGTGAAATGCCGTAATCAAGAGAAAGATCAGAGAAACAATGTTTTTCGGCGAACCAGCAGAAAGAGAAAGATTTGGCGATTGGCTATTAGGTTTGCGATTGGGGGATTGAGGTTCGAGGGTTTAGCGCGATTGGGGTTTTGAAAGAGAGAGGCGAGAGGGAAATGAGTCATGGCGAGAGTGAAATAGCGAGATTGCAGGCGAGAGCGAGATTGCAGAGAATAATTTCAAAATTGGAAGGTAGATATTTGCAGAATTTTCAAGGATTACGTTTGAAATTGGAAAGTGGATTTTTTGTTTTAGATTTTTCAGGGGATTACATTCTTCCCGCCTTAAAAAAAATTCCGTCCCGAAATTAAAGTATAAGCTTACTTACTTGATGATGTTCAACTTTTTCCACTGTTGACCAGTTGTATCTCGAAACCTAGAGTGTTCTTTGAAATAAGTCGACATATTTGGCCTTCATTTCACTTTCAGGTTCCCAAGTGGCTTCTTCAACTCCATGATGCTTCCACAACACTTTAACTAATGGAATGTCTTCGTTCCTCAAACTATGAACCTTCCAATCTAGGATCTTTAAAGGTCCTTCTTCATAGGTGGCATCAGCTTGTACTTTTACGTCTTTCTAATCGATGGTGTGGGAAGGGTCTGGTTCATATTTTCGCAACATCGACACATGAAATATGTTGTGGATGGCAGATAAACTAGTTGGTAAGTCTAGTTTGTAAGCATTCTCGCCAATTCGATCACTGATTTTGAACGGACCGATGAACCGAGGCGATAATTTCCCTTTCTTACCAAACCTCATGATGCCTTTTTGAGGGCTTATTTTCAGAAATACCTTATCACTTTTTTGGAACTCTAAAGGTCGGTGCCTCTTATCTGCGTAGCTCTTCTGCCTACTCTGTGCAGTAACTAGCCTTTTCTAGATCAACTTCACTTTTTCGTTCATTTCCATTATCATATTAGGTCCTGTAAGTACCTTATCTTCCCAATCGGCCCAACACGGTGGTGACCTACATGGTCATCCATATAGGGCTTCATATGGAGCCATTTTTATACTTGCCTGGTAACTATTGTTATAAGCAAACTCTGCTAGGTGTAAGTATTTACTCCAATTTCCCTTGAAATCTAGTTCACAAGCTCTCAACATGTCTTCTAAGATCTGAATAACCCTTTCGGATTGACCATCTGTCTGAGGATGATAGGCGGTGCTCATGGTTAATTTGGTTCCCAATTCCCGCTGTAAGCTCTGCCAGAATTGAGATGTGAATAAGGAATCTTTATCTGACACTATGGATTTGGGTACTCCGTGTAACTTCACAATCTCTTTAACATACAACTCGCCCAGTTTACTAATCGGATATGTGGATTTAATGGGTAAGAAGTGTGCCACTTTAGTAAGTCAATCCACAATTACCCAAACCTTATCCTCACCTTTCTGATTTCTAGGAAGAGCTCCGACGAAATCCATTGCTATGTTATCCCATTTCCATTCAAGGATTTTTAAAGGTTGTAACAATCCAGACGGTCTTCTATGTTCGGCCTTAACGTGCAGACATGTAAGGCATTTAGACACATATTTGGCCACATCTCTCTTCATACCTTTCCACCAGTAGTTCTTCTTCAAATTTTGGTACATCTTATTTCCACCAGGATGTAAAGTGTATTTAGTCTGATGTGCCTCATCAAATAAGATCTTTTTAATTTCCTCAATTCTGGGTATACAAATTCGGTCTCTGAATCTCAATAACCCCTCTGAATCGATCTTGAAATTTGCATTTCCATTATTGGCTCT